>WEKX01008949.1:1226038-1401245 GCA_013390025.1 Pitta sordida | reverse complement strand
CGCGGGCTGCCCGTCCGGGGCCCCGCGCGGGCGCTCCCTCCCGCGGAGAACCCGGGCTGTGCCCAGAGCCGCGGACCCCGACCCATCCCCCAGCACCGGCTCTGCAGCCGCGGGTCAGCATCGCTCGGCCTGGCCACTTCCCGCCTGGCACCCGCGCTCCCAACCGCCCCGAAGTGCCCCGCGAGGGAAAGAGAGATTCCCCGGAGGGGCTGGGAGGGCTGGCTTGGCTGTGCCTCCTGGACTGGAGCTGTAGATGGTTCAGCTCTGCCCCAGGTTTAATAGGTTCGCTAGGCTGATGAATTTTGACATCGCTGTGACAGGTTTGAACTATGTGCGCAAAAGGCTTGTCAAAACCGACTTTTTTTCACCAATCTTGCTCCCAAGACTTTAGCAGGACACACCTCAGGAACGCATACACCAAGGTTTTCTGATCCCTTTCCTTTGTACCCCAGCCCTGCAGACAGACACCTGCATAGATGTAAACAAGCCCTGCTGAACCCTTGAACCAGAGTCCAATGATTGCTCCTTACTTCTGCTTACTGAAAGTCACAGCAATAGCACTGCAAGAGTGACAGGCACCATCATGATTCCACAGGGCTGCAATGTCACTTAAAGGGGCTGCTCAAGGAGCCCTTGCTCCCTATCTGGCACAGTGAGGTCTCAATGTCCCCATCCTCTTGAGTGTAGGTGCTGTGCAGGGAGCTCTGTCCGGCTGCAACACCCATGTCTGCATCCAGTATTGTGTCTCAGCCCAGAGACATTTGCCCAGGGACAGTGTAGTGGCCTGGCGATAGTATCATTTAAGAAACAGAAAGCTGCAGTGGTTTATGATACAATATACTCCTTTGTTATCCTCATTTCTCTCATTGCCACACTGGGGAAGGACAGGCTGAAACAACAGCAAAGGAAGCTGCCAGTTTCACACTCTTGCTCCCAAGCTTTTGCCACTGAAACTCTGTGACCGTCAGGAGAAAAAGCCCCTCTATTCATTTCCTCTGTGAGAGCAAAGCACAGCCATGCTGTCCCACCAGGCACACATCCTGCGAACAGGATGCTCATCCAGCTCTGATCTTTCCAGTGGCAACGCCGGCAGCTCACCACAGCCCTGGGGCAGCAGAGGCTGCTACAGTCGAGGAATCACACCAAAAGCAGGGGAAAATCATATTGCCTGGCCTGTGCCAGCCACAATGGAGAGGCTCCTGCTACGGAAGGGCTTCCCTCCGCTGGGATGCAGGGAGCATACCCTGACTGCACAGGAAACGGCCATACCATATCCATGGCAAAAAAAAGAAAGAGTTTCTTTAATCATGGTTTTAAAAGTCTTCAGAGAAAAGTCCAGCCATTCCAATGGAAAGGCATGTAGGGACCTCAGTCACCTTGCCGTCCACTGGGGCCACTCGCACTAAGCTGGTGAGACAAGCCAGGCCAGAAGTTCTCATGAAGTTATAAAGTGTCCTGAGAGAGAATAATCCTCTAGGATCTGGCCCTGCAATGTATGACTGAGTTCTGGTTTTCAAAGCACTACCTCACCCTCCCAGCCTTTATTTGAAGAGACAATGTGAATTTTAAAGAGAACTCAGCAGGGAGCACTGCATTTTTTATTCCAAAGTGAGAGAGAAAACGAGAGTGAGAAAGTCTGTGGGTTAGAGACAGCTTGCCATTTGTTGTTTCTCATAATCCCATACCTCGGCGGGATTTAAGAAATCTCCTGAAAAACACGAAGGGTTTTGTCAAATACTTGCTCAAGTAGTTAAATCAAAGGCTGCAGCAAAACAATGGGACTGCCTGAAATTTTTCATGAAAAAAACCTTTTTTTCTTTTTTTTAAGGAACAGAAAAGTAGCCTCTCTCAAAAGAGAAATTTTTCTCTTTTTTGCTTCCTCCAGCATTTTTGCACATCTGGCAGACCCTGCTCAGCCCCCTTATCCCAAACTGCTCAAGCGATTTCCCTTCTCCAGTTCTCTCCCTTTCCCAGGAGAAAAAGATGCAGAAAAGCAGAGGGAAAAAACTTGTGGTTAAGTTTTTAAAAGAATCAAAACTTCTGACTTCCCACGTCCCCCAAGACTCTCTTTTCTCTCCATCAGTAGTTCCTGCCCCCAGACTCCGAGTTTCCTTCCCAGCCCTAGAAGACATCTCAAGGCCTGCTGTGATGGCACAGAATGCTCCTTGATCCTGGGCCTCATGACCCCATCCCTACCTGGCAGAGAGCTTTTCTCATGCTGCCTGCAGGGCTTTCAGAGCTGTTTTGGCTCTGCCCACTCATAGTTGGCTGTGAGTCTCCTCTGTTATTTGGAGGGAACCCAGTGTGTCACTATCACTGGGACAGGCACCCTAGGCTGGGCAGACCAGCTGCAGCGAGAACCTGCTGGCGCAGTCATCACTGGCGCAGGAGATGGAGACAAGGTGACATCACCTGCACTGCGTCTGCCCAGAGCCTCTCCTAGCGTATGCCATGGGCCTTGCACAACTTGGCATTTCAAATTTCCGTCATCTCATTCAATGGAAAAGCTGCAGCACTGCCAGCTTTTCAAAGAGAAGGAAGGGCAGGGAAGGAGAAGCCAGAGGAGACGTATTTCTCCGCAGTTTCTCTTCACCTTCCTCCTATGGGCCGCCTCTTCTCTCCAGCTCAGACCTTCAGGCTCACTGCTCCTGCCTGAGCCTTCACCCACACAGCAAAGTTATGTTGGTTTAGTTAAAGCCACTTTGAATCTGCTCTAGAGGAATCGGCACAAACCCTTCACGGGGGTGTGGTTAAAACACTATAAATCTTACTGGTATCAACTGAGACCACATCAGCGACGGACAAGCTTACACTAAAAATTGGTACAAATAGTTCCCGTGTGCATGGGATTCCCTGGATGAATTGTAGTTTTAAGTTGGCGGGAGTGGGGCAGTCCTTTAGCACTGGCAAATCTTGGCAGTAGAGAGGAACCCCAAGCCCAGCTGCAGCACCAATTACACCCAAAAAATCCCTCTGAGGTCCTATGAGGGCTTAAGCTTTTGGTTTGATTTAATTCTGGTCCTGGCCAGAGGTCTGCCACAGCCCTGCAGTGTTTCCAGTCATCTGTCAGGGATTTTACTGGGCAGTTGGGATTTTACTGGGGGTTTGTACTTGGACAAAGATTTCAGATATAGCCCTTTAGGAAAACCTGGCTGAATGCTATCCCGGGCCTGCCTATCATTAAGGATGATTAAATCCTACTCTCTAGTAGGAAAGTTTGGGCCACAAGAAGGTTAGAAAGTGTTGAAAGGGAACTGGACAGGCGTGTCTTCCCAGCTCCATCTCATCAGCAGGAGATAGCTCATTGTAAACCCAAACCAGGCGCGTTCCTGTGGCAGAGCAGCCCGGCTGGAATGAGGGACGCTCAAGTGGAAACAGTCTCCTTTGATAAAACCCCAGATACCACAAATTTGGGGGTGTTTAATCCAGGGCATCTGTCACGAGGATGGGGGATTCTCCTAATTGCAAAATGACGCTCTGAATCTGGTTTCTGAATATCAACAACCTGATATTTTAGGGTGAGCAGATCCAATCTTTCGGCATGGGCTGATGTCTCCATTTATTTTTATCATTTATTTTTATCCAAGGGCTCCTTCACTCCATCCAGTGATCAGAAACATCCTGCAGTAACTGCTTGACTCTGGGGTAAAGTGTGGGTTAGCTCCTTGCTGCCTTCTGCAGGTAAACCACTGCCAGCTGGACTCTGGTATAGCAGAGTTCGAGGTTCTGTGCACACTGAAGCAAGATGAAAAAATGCTAAAAGGGCAGGGGGGATCAGGCCGGGCATGCAGGGAGGCTGCTGCCAGGGTGTCACTCAGCTTCCCGTGTCCAAACCAGCCTGCAGTGCACCGGGTTTGCTGTGCAGAGCTCAAGACCATCTCCATTTTAGGGAATGCAAGAGCTTGTCTCTCCCGTAGCAGGACAAGAAGTCATCCCAGCTTTGTCCCCAGGCACCACAGGAGACCTGGGGACACACAGCTTTGAAGGGCGCAGGAATGCACTTGCTTTCACAGATTCAGATGCCTCCACTTCCTAGCTCTCCCAAAAATGACTGTGTGGCAGATGGTTCTGACGTGTAGCACACTCACACCCAGTGGATAAAAATATTCCCCAACAGATTCCTAGCAAGTGAATGTCAGTCACCATTGCTCCAGAGTTGGCTATGGCTTTCCCCATTTCCCCCTTTCCAGGGGTACAAAGAGGGTCCCCAAGCTGCATCTCCCCAGTGGCCACCACATGGCTCACTGGATCATTGCTAGCAGCTGGACTGACATCCTGGGTCCACTATGCTCGTCCAGGGATGGAGCTGCACTGTGATGGTCAGCAGAGAGGTCAGAGTTGGTTTCTGAGAGCTTGGGAAGAGCAGTGTGAGCTTGCCAGGTGGAGCTCCAGAGATCCTAATTACTGCAACCAGCACTTTATCTGGGGCCTTTCATTCCCCTCAAAATGCTTCCACCTGGGCACCAGTCCAGCAAGCCCTTTCTTTGTAGATATCTGCCTCATTCCAGCAGGGATGCACATCACTGCCTTTGAGGTTTTTGTTAGCAGAAAGAAGCAGAAGTGACCAGCCTGGGATGTGGGAGGCAAAACAGGTCAAAAGAAAGCAAGGGGAGCACCAGCTCTGAGCAGGATGTGTCCCAGTCCTGTTCTATACTGGGCTTCAGTATAAATAACATAATGATATATAAAATAAATAATGATTAAACAATTTTATTTTTTACCCCCCAGGCACTCTCTTAATTCTGTTTAAAGGCTCTGTCAAAAGAATTTGTAAACACAGAGTGGAAAATGTATGTGCTTACAAAAGTGAAAGGAAACAAAACCTCCTTAAAATGGCATTGCTGCAGGCAGAAGGTACTGGGTAGAACACACCCTCCTTGCCCTCTGGATCACTGGGCTGGCTGGACAGGCTGATGTGGCTCCTCTCCCCAGTAGTGCCATGCTGAAAGCAAAACCCATGAAGGAGCAGCCCAGCACACCCGGATGCAGTATGAGTGTCAGCTCGAGTCCCATTGCTTGAAGATGACTCACCAGACTTTGCCTTGGACCAAAATGGCCACAGGTTTGATGCCCATCAGGGGGTGCAATGTGGGTCCCAGAGGGTGCAACCTTAGCCACCTTCCAACCCCTAAATGGATCAAGCATCATCCATACCTAAGCAGGGGTGCATATCCCTTGCCCGTGTGCCCCTCAAATGGCAAATGCTTTGCCTTTGGCTCCATCCTCCTTGCCCGGCAGGGCTGAGGCACCACATGGGCTGCCAGACGTTCATGGTTATAACCTTGCTCCTTGAAACCCTTCTTTTTTAATCTTTTTTCATTCCCCTTCACTCTTGCCCCTCACCCCCCATGGTTTAAAGTTTTCAAATGAAAATATGCAAGTTGCGACTTGTGGGTAGTGAGTTGGGGCTTGCAATGAGAGCAGGAGGGAGGAGGGAGGAAAAGAAAGTGATCTGCTCAGAGTGCCAGCAATTGTTTTTATCCTTTCCAGATGAAGGAGAAAGATCATGTTATTTGTTCGGCATAAAGTTCCAGATTTTCAGGAATGAAATCTGAGAGCAACATGTCAACAGTCTGTCTTGAGACCTGGGGTGGAAAACGGCCTTTGTGCTCCCAAACACCAGCGAGGCCAGTACGCTCTGCTGCGGAAAAAAAAGGCTCCATTCTCACACTCTGAAGTGGTGGCATTAGATATCAGCAAGATAATGGACCCAGGGTCTAGTCCTATTTCTTCTCCCTACCCGACAGCCCCGGGCTGCTGGCTTTGATGTGCTCATTTATTTGCTTTTTCCTCTCACAGATGATATTTTTAACCGCTATTGCACTTTGGGCATAGATTGTGGAGAAAGAGTGAAAGAGTGAGGTGAAAAAAAGAAAAAGTCATTTTATTGCAATAGCTGATCAAGAGGGAAGAAAGGGAAAAAAAAAAAAAAGCCCAGCCGTTGGTTACCCTTCAGGTCGGTGTTTCCTGCTGTAAATCAGGCGGGACACGGTGGTCTCGCAGCTGGAGGGAGATCCCACATCAACCCCGGGCAGACCTCGAGGGCCGAGGCCGGTGGTAGGGGCCGTACACCCCACGGCCCGAGGCATTTGCACTTGAATCCCAGGGGAAAAGGAGGGAGATAGTGGGGTCAGGGGGGTGGCCAGTGGCGGGATTCAGCCGGGGCTGATTGATGGCGGGCGGTGTGGGTGGTCCCTCGCCACGGGGCCGGGAGCGTGTCCCACACGGGATGGGCACGGCAGGAGCACCACTGTCCCTCCGATGTGCTGCCCCGGCCATCCTGCCGTGGAGGTGCGGGAGGCTGCGTGGCAAGGCTGCCCATCCCGTGCCCTCCCATCTCCTGGGAATCCGGCAGGCGGGCTGGGAGAGCCCTTGGCCTCCAGACGCATCCAGGGCAGGATGGGGAAAGAAAAAAGAGGAGGCGGAGGGCGGGGAAATGAGAAGAAAGGATTTTTCTTGCTAGGTTTTTGCACTTCCCAGAGCCCACCTGGAAGCAGTGCTCAGCATCCCCAGATGCAGAGGAGGCTCCCAGGATAACCAGTGCAGGGCTGGGCATAGGTCCACATCCAGGGGAAAAGTGACTTGAGGGAAGTGATGGGTCTGCAAAACACCAGCTGCAGAGACCTTCACTGGGGGATTTGGTATCCCACTGGCTGTTACATCCACAATTTGTACTCTCTTGGCTCTGCCTTGGTCTGGACAAGCAACTCCAGGGATGTCCCCTCTGTGCTGAGCTCATGTCTTGCTTCCAAAACTGCCTCTGTACAAAATCGCCGTCTCTCCTCTTTGCAGCACCCTCACCACCCTGTCTCCCCCCGAAAAACAACCAGCCCTCCTGGAGGCTGTGGTACAGATGCTCACCACAGAATCTTTTACAAGGGGGGCAAAAAATATTTAGCATTTTGTTGTATTAACAAACAAAAAATGTTCCCTGTGGAAAATTTCATGGTGACTCACATCTTTGTTTCAGTTGAGAAAGCAAGTCATCAGGAAGCTGTGTGCCTGCTCCTCTTCTGTGACACAGGTCTGAAAGTAACCCTAACCAATGCTGAGCTCCTGCAATTTAGGTTTCACAATATTTAATGTAAGTGCTCGGCACTTGAAATTGTTGTCTCAGCTCTTTAAAGAGGGTTTTTTTTTCAAGTCCCACGGCTGCAGTGGGAAAACTAAAAACTCACACCCCAATCATGCAAAACCAGATGGCAGGAATGGAAATCCAAATTAATTATTTCTTAATTTAAAAATTATTTTAAATTTAATTCTGTTTCTAAGGCAGGCATGGCTTATTCACCAGCTGGAACACTGCTGGGATGACGATACCATGACAATTACAGCGCCACCAGCTCCTATGTGTGTTTTTTTCCAGAACTCATAAGCTGGCATACATGTCCCAGAGACACAGACACGCTCCCAAGTCACTTAAACCACATCTCAACCGCAAGACCAGCACAGGATGGGTCCCTCCATTGCTGGGACATGGTACAGCTGCTGTCTGTGTCTTGCCAGAGGTGGGTTATGCAGACAAGAGGCTTGGCTTGGACCCTATGGGTAAATTGCCAGCCCCCACTGTGTCCACCTTTCCCTTTCTCTCCACCTCTGGCCCCACAAGCTTTCCCTCCTCTCCACAGCATGTCCACCTTGCAGCTGGATGGGCAGAAGTTATAAGGAGGCAGCCTGGCCACAAAATAGTCTCACAAAAGGTGCATGAGCTGCAGCCCACATGACTCACTGTCACTACAGGGCCAGGGAGCTCTGGCAGGGCCTTCACTGGTCACCCCTCACAGAGAGCAGTTTCCCCAGCCTCCTCTCCTGCCTCAGCACCCTCCCAATGACCCATTGCCCCGGGTAAGGTGTCCCCCTGTGATAGCAACACTGGGGCTGGGGATGTTCTCAGGACCCAAGAGAAGTGTGCTTCAAAACCAAGAGCATCTGGCCTCTCTCAGAGGGACATTTTCAGTTGGAAAAAGTATAAAACAAAGGGTTTAATTAGCCTGGACAACAGTGTTGGTGTGTAGCTGCCCAGGACCCCACGGAAGGGAGGAGGCTGATTTGAAAAAGGGCATTGGAACATGATGGGAAGTGAAGCATCAGCACCTTTCCACACTGTGAGCACCTCAGGGTCCATCACACTAGGTAACATCAAGCAAATTATTTTCTATTTAACACTTTGTCTAATTGACTGCTTTGGGATGGAGCACCAGAAACTTCACAAATCCCTTGGCCAAACGCTACCCAGGGACAAGCAGCACTAGTGGGGACCCGTTAAAAGGGGCAGAGCAGGTTTGGCCAGACTGGCATGCACAGCATCCCCTCATCCCTTGTGCGTGCTCCAGACACCCTCTGAAAAATGTGCTGGCCATGCCTTGCTCTAACCTTCCTTTGCAGCTCTGGTAGCAGTGATTTTATTGCCTGAGCTGTGGCTGCCCCTGCACATGCAACCAGCTCTTCCCTTGAGTATCACTGTGGTAATGGGAACAAGCCAGGGGCTCAGGAGCCAGTCCCTCTGCAGCAGCCCAGAGCCCATCCAGGCACTCTCAGCAGTCCTGCAAACTATCCCCAGGCCCATCCCACGCTGTCAGGGACAAGATCAAGAGCAGAGCCTTTAACCAAAATGTACTGTGAGGCTGTGTAAAAGAGGTGGTAACAGACATCTAAACAGTGGTTAGGGTATCCACTTAGCCCACAGTCTGCAGGCAGGAACATCAGGACTTTGAGTTACTCCTTCAGAGATTGGATTAACAGGTCAAGACCACAATGACCAGGAGCTTCTGCCAGACAGTCGCCAGAGCTGGAGTCTGGCAGCCCATCAGGCAGTGGGATCAATCAGTCTCCTTAAAAATAATTAAATGATCTGTCTATATCTTGCTTAAAATCATCATTCTTCAAAGGCTGTAAAAAAAAAATCAGGAAGCATGGAAACCACACAGAGGTTTCAGCAAGCATGAAGGATGAGCTACAGAGCAATGGCTGTTGTTATTATTATTACCATTGTTATTATTATGGTTATTATTCCTATTACGGTTGTTGTCATGCCCTCACATACAAGAGCTCTCTTCCTCTCCAGGAGTAACTGACTGCTATGGGGGTCACTACAGAGGGAGGTGACACCAAAACAGTCCAACAACCACACACAGAGCAGTTCAGGGTCCTCCTTCCCTTGGGTCCCCCATACCTGCACCCTGTTCTGAGCCCTTCCACTGCTTCTGCCTCTCCCTCATCCATTGCTTGCCCCCCCCAAAATGGGGACACTGGCTCATGCCACCTCTGGCAGCCACTGCCATCTCTCCCCTCTGCCTGTAACCTGCACCCCACTAAGCAGTGGCCCCACAGAAGGTCAAGTTAGTCTCCAACTGCAGTGGGCTTCTTTGTCTGTCCTTGGAAAATACATAAATTAACAGTGGTGAAATCCTTCAACCTTGTGACGCAGTAACAGATGAGGGGAAGCAATAGCTTCTCCTTGGGCACGGCTGCAGAGCTGGAGCTGGGGCACTGGTGACGAGTTTTTCTCCACTTCTCTGATTTTTGTTACTTTTTAAAAAAAACTTTATTTTTTGCGGTCACATATTTGGTGTCTGCAGGGTGGTTTCTGTAAATGCAGCACAGCTTTTTTAATACTAAATAAAGCAGCATGCAAATCCCATCACAGTCCGCAGACGTGGAGTGTTTAAAATGTGCAAGACCCATGTCTCTAGTTATTCTTTCACAAGCAGATATTCTGCTGCTAAACATTTGTCTCCAAGCTGTAGGACACAGCCACCTCATGCAGCCTGGCTCATTTGCCCATCTGACCTTCCTGCTGGATCACCCCTAGTCTGAAAGCAATCCCTGTTATGCTGACAAAATTTCTCCCTCCCAAAGCAGCCTTGCATTAGGGACCCCTGGACTGCTCCAGCCCCCAGCGGCATTGCCCCAGGCCAGAGCAGAGCCTGGAGCCATGACTTTCCTTCCCGTTGTGCCTCTCAAAACCGTGCTATGGCTTGAAAAGCTGATTACCATTCCCTAGCCCAGGAGTTGGTCTCTGTCACTCTCTGCAGGAGCATCTTCAGGAGGTAGTAAGAGGGCAAGAATATGAGCCCATGCAGCAGCTGTTGTCCCTTACCCCAGAGCCATGTGGAAGCAAGACAGGGCTGCTCTGTATCCCACCCTGGGTGCTGAAATGCATCCAGCTCAGAGCAAAGCACCCACTGGCTCCCCAAAACCAGCTATGCTGGCTGATGGGAGCTCAGGGCAGCACCACTCCAGTTCCTTTCAGAGCTGTGCCTCGTTGAGAGGCAGCAATTAAGGAAAGAGATGCTGGTGACAGGCACAGAGCAGCCCCCTTGCAGCTGTCAGTCCTTAGTTAACAAACTAGTGTCCACTCACACTGATCTGACTCTTTCTGCAATTAACCAAGCCAATTAACTCCTTTGCTCCTCCATCAGACAGCATCTCCCTGCTCCGTGCTGCCTGGCCTGGCTGTCCGAGCCACCAGGATCTGCTGGAAGCACTTTGAAGGGCAGTAGTATCTCTCTCCTCTGATGCGGTCAGGGGAGGCCGAGTACAGCAGAGCCATCCCCGATGAATGGCAAAGTGTCTGTGCCATCTGCCATGCTCCGGAGATGTTTACCTCACACATACTGACAGGCAATAGCAGTAACTTATGCCACGAGTCTGGCACCTTGGGCCAAATCCTGGATCATTCCACAAGTTCCAGCTCAACATCATGAGTCACTAATGCCATCACCCTCCATTTACTTTTTTTTTTCCTATAAAACTTTGTTTTTTCCATCAAATGGGAACAAATACACCCAATACCAGGAATTTTGCAAGATAGAGTCCAGATGACAAGTTCTCAGAAAACGCTGTCAGCTGCTGAGATTCAGATTCAAGAGACATCATCCAGTGTTAACCATAAACAACAGGGGCAACAAAATGTCTGGCAGATCTTGAAGTGACACAAGATGCCTGCGCTCCACAACAAACCCGTTTCACACCACGGGAAAGGTCACCACTTTAATCCACTTCTGGATGGAATGTACACAAACGTCATTCTTCTTCACATCTGTAATTAAACAGCCTCTTGCTTTGCTATCCAGCCCATGTTTATTTTCCCATTTGCTAACATGGTGGATGGTAATATAATATGACACTGAAGGGATACAGGCTGCTAGAAGCGGAGGTTTGACTTCTTTATGGTGATTTGCCTGCAGAGAGCTGGGTGAGAAGGGTGGTTGTGCTGCTTGGATCCAGCAGTGGTTTCCTTTCTGGATGTGCAGCATCTTTGCGTGCTGAAATAATAACTGCAAAGAAGACAGCAAACAAAAACTACTGGCAGAGATCCCCAAATGTGTTGACTCGTTGCAAGAAGTTGTTGAGGTCTCTGCTGGGCTCCTACAAGGGAGGAGACAGACACTTAACAGAGAGGTTGAGGCTAAATCTGTACTTCTGCTATGAAAAATCTGGTTTTCAACACTAGTAATGTCCTGGATCATTTGAGAGAAGTCTTCTGTGTCCCTGTGGCCACCAAGCAACATCTGTGATAACCCTGAATAGTACTTAATGGGGCTCTCCCCCACAAAGTGCTCTCAGGTACTGGTGCCAGTTCCCAACACACCACACAGTGCCCAGTAAGAAAACCCCTACAGCAACAAGCATGTTTTTTTCCCTTTTGGGCTGCAGGGCTGGCATGTTCTCCATTGGGAGCCTCATCAGGAGCCAAGCACAATGGCTTTCATGGGAATGGCGTTAGCCATCAGGGAAGACTGTGGGATATGTGGCTTTGCAGCCATGAGGCCTGGATGTGTACTTCAGATCCTAGCATGCTCTCAGCAAAACAACACCAACATGCTTATTTTCAAAAGGATGCAGTGTTTGACAAAGTAAACTATGCTTGATTAACACCGACTGCTTTTTGGGGGGGAGGGGGAAGGAGGAGGTTTGACAGCAGTACATTTGTTGACTCTATAAACACCACAGGGCCACTTCATCTGCCTATACCAAAATTTCAGTTACCTCATCTCCAGGGAATGCCCTTAGTAACAGTTTGACAAGCTTATTTAGGGGGTTGTTTGTGGATTTGGGCTGTTTTCTCCTGCTGCTTCTCAGGGAAGTCTCCTATGAGCAAGCCACAGGTTGGAGCTGAACAAAACCCACCATTTCTCTTGACATGGGGAGTTTTACCATGTCCCTAACCCTAACAGAAAACACGAATTCCCACACTGAGGACCAGCAAGCATCCTCCAATGTGATGGTTTCACCTCATTGCCCTCCAGTTGCAGATGTCATCCATCCAATACCTCCATACCTAGCTCCTTGATAAGGGAACAACAAATAGTGTATTGGAAGGATTTGGGATTTTGCTGGTGCCCAGCAGAGTCACTTCCAGCTGTGGAGGTCAAACTGAAAAAATCCCTGAGTTTCTGGGAATAGACACCTGCTCCTAGGGTATGTGGTGTGTGATCTGGTAAAGCTTTAGCATTTGTCAATCATTAACCTGCAGTGCTGCTGGAAAGGTCAAGGAAATTCCCACCAAGGCATCTAAGTGTTAGGGAAGCAAACAATATTTCTGGGCTGCTTTAGCTTAGGTGAGCTGGAACACCTGCAGGGCAGGACTTGTCTGGTGGGATTGGCCATGGCCAGTCCCCCCACCACTGAATTACATTCTCCAACATTGGAAGGAGGTGCCTCAGCAGTGCACCTGGCTGTTTCGAGCCTTTTGAGGCCTTTGTGCGGTTTCACATATTTCACTTTAGACACTTGTGCAACATTCCACATCTGGTCCCTGACAGCAGCCTGCTCATCTCCCTGCTCCCTGTGCCTCTTGGTGGGAACTGCCCACCACTGCCATCACCTGTGCAGCTGTGGGGTCTCACCATGGACCAGCAGCTGCTGACAAAGCAGAGCAGGAGGCAGTGCAAGGCAATTACCCCCTCCCTTCCCAAGACAGCAGTCCTCAGCGTGCCACACCATCAGGACCCTGAGCTGTGCACCAGCCAAGCACCCTCCAAAGCTGGGGATCACCAGGAAACTGTCCTTTTGGTTGGTGGCATCTCCTAGGCTGCACCCATAGTTCAGCATGCACCAGTTTTGACTCACAAGCAAATCAAAATACCTGACAGCATGGGGTTGCACGTCTCCCCTATGCAGATTCACAGGAACACCCCCGTGTCCAGCTGCCACGTTTGCAGGCATGGCTGCTGCTCTATGCATCCTCTGTCCAAGGGAGATTTTGTTTCCTTTGGAAGCCTCAGCAAATCCAGTCCCACGTCCCTGCTAGGTCCACATCCAAGTGTACTTGAAGGTTTTGCTCATGGAGATGAATGAGCAATTCTGAAAATCTCCCTGCGAAATGAAACTGAGACACTCTAGATTTCACTTCCCCAAACAGCATGAGCCGTAAGTACCAGCTGTTTCCAGCAGCTGTTCAGTGTGTTAGATTTTGCCATTCCAGCACTAAACTATTAGTCAATTGATTAATGAACTAGGACTTCCCATCCAACAAAAATATTTTGGTTTTAAATTTTAATTTGATGCATGGTTAGTGTAGAAATACATTACCCATGCTAAGCACATGTTTGCATCTCATCACCACTCTCAGACACAGGGAAAGGTGACAGCTTCATCACCTTTCCAAGGCTGCTTGCAAACACCCCCAGGGATGCAGTGCCTTCGCATGGTGTGATGCTGCTCACTCCTGCCTGCACATGGGATGTGCACAGGGCCAGCACATTCCTGCCACCCCACTGCTGCCACCAGAGCTAAACAGGAGCTGCAAACTGGTCAGGAAGCATTAAGGTTAACTGGCAGGGGTGAAGGCTTAATCACCTGAGACTGGAAACCTTCCCAAGGTTGCTGGCCTCTAGCCAGCACCAGCACAAGGTGCTGAGAGATGGAGGGCACCAAGGAGCCCATGGCTCTGCACAGGGAGCCAGAGACAGCTCAGACAGGCACCGGGTTTCATTGCAGAGCTAGAAATTATCTAGAAAAGGACGTTTTCCACTGGTAGGGTGTTGGTTTTTTTAAAAGCACCTCCATGCCATAAATTCCTCTGTTCAGCTGCTTTTCCCAATTGCAGAAAATCAGCTATTTACTCTGGGGACACAGCTTGCTGGCCAGATGCAGTCATTGCTGTTGCCAAAGTCACATCTCTGCCTTATCATGGTGCTGCCATCACCTCAAACCCTGCTTCTCCTCAACTTATGTAAATATACTATCACATATATGATATGTATACTCATTAATAATATATACTGCTAATAATGATAAAAATAAGAGTTGAAAAAATCTCAGCTGTGTATTAGCAGTTAAACCTGCAAGCTCTGGGACAAAGTATGTAGTTCCAGGTACACAAGCACAGGGAGGGTCACAGTGCCCATCTACTGATGCAGGGGTTCCATCCCACAGCAACACGGGTTACAGTACATAGAGCTGGTGTGGAGAAACAAATAAGAAAAAATTATTCCTTATTTCTCATGACAGGAGAATGAAACACTGCCCGATATTAAACATAAGATTTATTCCGCCTTGGTGGCCATGGCACCACATTAAAACATGCACAAACCCTCAGCAGGGGAAAATTCAACAGCGGCTTTTTCAAGTTATAATCTGTTATTTTATAAACTTGGCAGGTAGTCGGCTCAAAGGCTGTTTTTTGTGATCTCTGATCATAACGTCGTCTCCAACAAGCACAGGTTTGCTAAACAGCATGTCTACGCAATGGGAAACCAGGCTCAGTGTGGAGTCTTCTGCTGAGAAGCATCAGCATCATGCTGTGGTCATGCAGAGTGGGAGAACCCATCAGGCTTTGTGAGACACACAGCAAGGCACAGCCCCTGCCAGCTCCCTCAGAGAGAAAGCATGCCAGACCTGTACCGAAAAGCGGGTGCCACCATCCCATCCTGCTGCTTATCTAAGGAAGCAGCAGCACACAGAGTATTTCTGACACAATATTAAAGGAGAGGATGTCCCTGAGCTGGTACCAGCAATACCTGGCGAGGCAGAGGCAGCACACCATCTCTGAACAAGCTCAGTGGCCTGCTCCCACCCCCAGCGCTCCTGGGGGATGAAAGGAAAATGATCAGAAGGAAAGAAGCGATGGAAATTCAAGTGGTGCTAATAAAATATTCCCTTTGGTGGATCAGAGGCTCATGGGCTCAGCCAGCTGCAGCACAGAGAGCTGGGATGATGGGGAGAGCTGGGCCAGGACGAGAGTGAAGCAGCAAGAGGGTGAAGAAATGCCTCTGCCAGCACTGCCAATGGCTCTCCCCTGCACCACCCCGTGCACTGGAACCCCTTCAACCCAAGGGCTCCCCAGGAAGTGTTATCCCACGAGATGGAGAGGATTGCAGTTTGGTTTGTGAACATGTAAAACATGAAACTACATCACACTGCATGGATGTCAAATTCAGCCCGTACAGGAGTCCTGCATGTCACCAGCCCTGCCCAAAATTCCCCAGCACTTAACCCAATGTGGATGGGATATGAGGATTCTGAAACCCATTAAGCAGCAGATCATGCTGAGGCTTAGCCTAGATCTGCTCTTTTCCATCAGGAGCAGTGAACTGGGAGTTAACATCTCCAGGCAGAGGAGTGGGTGAGCAACCATCTCTCTCTATGTCATGATCTCTTCATGCAGTCCCAAGGATTCAAAGCAAGATCACCCAGATCATCCCCACCACTTAGACTGAGGAAAGTTTCCACTCTCCAAACCATCTGACTGCATGGTTTGAATTTATCTACTTTCTCCTAAACATAAAGCTGCTGTAAAAAAGGTCTGAGGCACCCAAATATTTAAAGCATTCACGTGCATGTGAGGATGTGCGTGCACATGTACATGCACACGCTGAGGCTTAAGATCCTGTGGATATAATCACTCTAGTAAAGGCAGCATGTTAAACAGAAATATGTAACCATTTGGCCAGAAACCAAACCAAACCCAACCCTCCCTGGCCCTAGCCCTTCTATTTAATCAGACTAAGCCAAACCTTTCTGTGGTGGTCCTGAGCTGGGCACAGTTGGCCTTCCCAGGCTGTCTACCCCAATATAAGACTGAGTATCATCTCACACACAGGGGGAGGCAGCTTCCACTGCACCACTTACAGAGCAACCAATCTTTATTTTTGAGATAGCTTATGTAAAGTAACATGCAAAGAAACACATGAGTAAGAGTCTCCTCTGCCTTGGGCTCTTGCAAATCCTCTTCTTTTCCTCCTTCATAGCACAACACGTTGGATGCCCGTTATTCATCCCTATGAAGCACAGCGTGTACATCCCTACTGCCTGTCCCTTGGCTGAAGTTGTGTTTGCAGATTTCCCATGGGAAAGGAGGTGTTTCACTTCTGAAGAATGAAACCAGGGCATTGCACAGGTCAGAAGGATGCTGGTGGGGACCAGCCACCTGCACTGACAGGCTTCAGGACCTGGCTGGAATGTGAGCAGCAAAATCACCTGCAACTTTGGCACAATGCAAGTGGGTTTTGTGCCCAGGGAAGCACGTCTCTATGATAATCCCAGTGCATGACAACTTCACATCTGCAGCATCCTTCTTCCTGCTGTCCCTTGTCTTCACATGCCCTCAGTATTATGTCTTGGCCAGATTCCTAGGGTTGAGACTCAAATTTGGAGTAAGTACAAAAACCGCTTGAACTACAGAAAAAATCTGTATTAAGTCAACTAGGATCAGGAGTCTTTTATTTGCTGAGAGTATTTCATAAACCATAGGTGTTCTGTAGCCCATGCATGTTCAAACAACTCAAGATGAAATATGGTCTTCATCTTAACAGCAAGAGAGACTTCAGTCTTCAAAAACTATGAGGAACACAATTTAATATGAACCTGCTTATATTAAACAGGATTATCTTTAAAAAGCACTGTTATGTATTCAATAGTTTGCCATGAATCAACACTTTTTTAGTTGTTTCGTTTTTGCGTGTGTGAAGATACCATATTCTCTTATAAAAGCAACTCAAGTAATTTGTCCTGTCTTTGGAAATGTGTATATCCTTCAGAAGAAGTTCCAAATGTCTTCCTCATTAAAAAAAGGCATGGAGAGACACAGAGTGATGCCACCAGCACCACTCATGGCCACTGACCCAACAATAGCAGCAGGACCAGGGCGATGGCAGCAGCAGGATTGGGGCGGTCAGCGGCACTCCTGGGGTCACTGCTGGGCACTGTGGCACCGTCTTTGCTTTGCTGATTCAGAAGCTGCTTATTTGCAGAGATGTCATCCATATCCATGTCATATGCCAGCTCTGAAAGCAGAGGGAGAGAGGGAGTTAGTAACAGGTGGTGCACGTCAACATTCTGACACATGGTACATCCAGCCCCCACCAAAACTGGAGTCCTGGGGGCAGCCCGTGCCACAGCTGAGAACAGCTGGGTCCAAGTGCAGTCAAAGGCATCATAGCAAGGCTGGATGCGCTGGAAGAGCTTAGCAAACATCTTGTCAGCCCTGCACCCACTGGTCCCAGATTACCTCCCAGAACTCTATGTTTGCAGAGACCAAAAAAATCACAAGTGTGGGGTTGCCTCCATAAGAAAACAAAAGAGATAAGTGGATCTGGCTTACTGGAGAGCTACTCCCAAAGGAAACGAGCTAAACACTGGAGCAGGTGTTTAGCAATGCAAGTTGTGTCTGCTGTCCAGGCACCACAAGGATTTGTGCAGGAGTGAGGAAATCCTGGCGAGCACAAACAGTTCTCCAAACCCAGAGTCACCGAAAGGCCTTGCTCACCAAAACCTCCTGGTTGTAGGACCTGAGGAGCTTTGCATTTCTGCAATCTTTTATATAAGAGTGTGCAAAATATGCTCCTTACAGCATTGAGAACACATCCATTCCAGGTGTACCTCATCAAAACGCTGGAGAGGAAGGAATGTGAATGGATAATACACTCTGGGCATGCTGGTGTTGCAACATGTGGACTTGGAGATGAAGCACTTGTGGGTTCCAACACAAGAAAATGTCCAGTATAAAAGTTTTCATAGTCCTGGCAGAGGACCGTGACATTAACAGGGGAAAAACTTGTGGCAACCCATCACTGGCTGTGAGGGACATGCTGAGCAGTCACAGTCATCCTTGTCTTCCTGAGACAGTGAAGAATAAAGAAGCTCAAATAGCCAATGTGGAAAGACAGGACACCAGCAGTTCTCAGGCCCAAGAACAAAAAGCAAAAGGTGTTTTAAGATGCCTTTAGTCAGATCCACCCATTTGTATCTGTCAATCAGCTGGACCGAGTGAGCGTACCCATGCTTGACTCACAGTAATAGGTTCCCTGCTCCCCTGCGTGTGCTGCTGCCATCTCCTTCTGGGGTCTAGGTTTCTCAGCCAGATGGGAATCAATTAAGCCATTTCATCCCCAGAGCCTGGCCTTTGGAAGGGGAGGAAACTGGTGGCTTCCATCAGAAGACACCTTGGCTCAAGCCTTTTACAAGCCTTCTGGATCACCAGCATGTTGACAGGTTTGGATCATCCTACCCCTCCCCACCCCTGAGAAAGAATCCAAGAGGCTGAATAAATACTCTATCTAAAAAATGCCACATCAATCCAATGAACACTCCTGCCAAGGCAAACAGGCAGTATTTCTTAATCAAAAAATACCCAAACGTTGCAAAACAAAAGCAGAACAATATTAGCGTGACAAGTGAGTCAGCTCAGGACATCAAAGGGGGTCAGAAATGGCTCAAAGGGAGCAGTTTTTCATGCACACCGAGGGCCAGGTGCGAGCAAAACCTGTCTGGTAAACTGAATTCTCCAGCAGATTCCCATAGGTATGTCAATTCCTCTTTCCACAACTTTCCTGCTTTTCTTCTTAAGAGTACAGATGTGCTGCTGTCCTCCATTGCTGCACAACCAGGGGCAGAGCAAGGAAAAAAAGATGCCACCTCGAAAGGGATGTGCTGGAAGGCCATCTCTGCCCACACCAGGCTGCTTTCCAAGCATAGACAGAACAAGTCCCTCTGGCATGAGGGATGCTCAGCCTTCAGGGTTGTTTGGGAGCAGCCTGGCAGCACCACCTTATCATCCCAAGCTCATTTCTGCAAAATAAATTAAGGGATTTGGAATTAATAAAATCCCAGCAGATTATTTCACAGTTGGTTGTTTTACACAAGACTCCTCAGCTGGCACGATTTTGGATCAGGGCAATGACAACTTGCCCTGATGTGTTTTGGAAGGTATTGCCACAGACTCCAAAGGCTCCTAAAACCTAAAAGATACTCCATGGAGTCACAGTACCATCAGGCACCCAGACGGTTCCAGGCCAGTGACCATCAGAGCTTTTGGGGCACAATATTCTTATTGGACATCTTAGCAAAACTAAAAAACAATCCCCAGGAACTGAGTAACTACTCTTACTTTCCATTTAGAAAAGAAATCTGGAACAAAGGAGTGCTTCAGCAAGGTCTTAACAGCACAATGGATTTTGACACTCCCATTTTATAGCCTCTTTCTGGGATGTAATTTATGAGAGGAGAGTTCCTGCACAGTTGCAATGCAAGCTAAATCGTCTTGGAAACATTCAGTGTACCAAAATGAGCATTTCAAACATTTTCTTTTGCATAGGAGATTTTCAAATTCTGGGATTTTACCCTTGAGTAAGGGTAATTGTTTTAAATCCCAGCATTTCACCCAAATGGAGATGGTGATTCTCTCACTCATCCTTTTTGACCAAATTAAAGAGATTAATCTTTTGTCATCAGAGGTTAGAGTGCTGTTTTCCTGTCTTGTTTAAATGCTTCAGAAGTTTAGCACTTGGGTGTGCCGTTTGTTTTCACTGTTCCTCCATTGTTTCCTACTCTGGGCTTATTTGTGTTCAACTGGATTTTTAGGCTTGATGGATTTATCCAAACATCTTTTATTTTGTATTAATAATGGATCTGTAATTCTCGCAAATCCCTTTCACTTAGCTTCTACTGACCTTCAGTACATCAGAGTAAAAGAAAATAAAAAGTATGAGCCTGTAACAGACCTCAGACAGCTGATAACCTGGTCCAGGCAGTAACAACACTAAAAATATACATCACAAAATCACAGAACGGGTGTGGTTGGAAGGGACCACCACAGGTCATCTGGTGCCTGCTCAAGAAGGGTCCTCCTAGAGCACGTTGCACAGGATTGTGTCCAGTTCTCGAATATCTCCAGTGATGAAGACTCCACACCCCCTCTGGGCAACCTGTTCTAGTGCAGTCACCAGCACAGTAAAGTAGTTCCTCCTCATATTCAGGTGTAACTTCTTGTGTATCAGCTTCTGCCTATTGCCTCTTGTCTTACTGCTTATATTACTGATAATAACCAAATTTCAAGTCCAGGAATCCAAATATTCCTAATCAGATACTTTTTGAAAGGGCTTCATTACAAATTCCAGCCTCTGTTGGGATCTCCAGTTAGTCCAGGTCACTGCCGCCTTCCTGCACCTCCTCCTCCCATAGCTGCTGGGAGCGAAGGAGCTCTTGGCACCAGGGATGGAGCTGCAGGATAGCTGGTGAGGTAACAGAAACTAACCTTCCATATACTGTGCTGATCACTTGCACTCAAGACTCTGCCCTTATGCTGCAAAATAACCTAAGAGACACTGTTTCTCTTCTTCTTCTCTACCCAGCCACCTTCTGCATTAAACAACCCCATTCACTGGCATCAGTTTCTCAGTACAAAGTGGCCCTTTAGCCTGCAAATACTTTGGGGGGGGGGCGGGCAGGGAAGTAGAAAAATCTGTTTCTGTTTATAATCAGTCAGAATCCAGGGGGTATTACCAACAATCTGCGCTAATTACAAATTTAATCTTCACTCATTTTGGCCCCTCTTGTCCTCTGCGCTGCAGATTAGATAATCCCTTTAAAATAATAGTCAATCATTAGCTCTGCTTTTTTTCCCCCCTCACGCAACCCGAGTGTGTTGTGCTGTTTCCCAGAATCCTTACACAGCTGGCGAAAGGTCTCCAGCCGCACACAAGCCGGTTCCTCCGGAAGCACCTTTTGTAACCAAAGCCCCTCCAACACAAAGCTGCTGTGCTGTGCTCCCAGGATGGCAACAGCTTCAATGGTCTCGCAGCGTGGATGACAAAACCTGGCACCAGCTCTACAACACGCACTTTCCTCATCCACAAAATAAAGCAGCAGCATTTTTCCATGGATTAGGACAAGAATTGGGCATACTGACTCTGCACAAGCTTACTGGGCAGGAATCATTAAAAAGATCTTCTTGCTGAACCACACCAGCTTTGGAGGCAGCTACAAAAGGCAGCTGAAGTGGGAGGAGGTTAGTTTTGAGTCAGGATAATAAGTCCTGTGGCAGCTAGCACAGAAAGGAGGATAAGTGGCACACATGCCAGTTAGAGTAGGCTTTCCTCTGCCAAATCCACTGCTGCCTACCAAAACACCCCTTTTCACCCCTAAAAGCACAACACTGCCTTAAGCAAAGAACTGCTAGCAAATGCCACACTGGCAAATGACCTCCAAGAGGATAATGCCCAGCTCCTGCAGATTGGTTCAGCTGCTGCCCAGAGCCAGGGAGTATCATCTCACAGGCAGGCATCTGGGCTGCCCGCCTGCCAAGCCTGCCCCAGCAGATGGTTCCAGTGACAGACCTAATATAGTAACAGAGCCATAATGGATGTCCATGCGTGAAAACCACCTCGCCCTGTCATTTGATAGCTTTGCCAGTGCCCCATGAAGCAGTGACGGGTGTGAGGGGATCCCATCACAGGAGAAACCATCATGCCCAGCACAGCATATTCACCAAATGGGGCTCCTGAGTGGGCCAAAGTACCTGCAGGGCCATGGTGATGGCCCTTGTTTGCAGATGATGGAAACTCTGTGGTGGGAAGGGAATGGATTGTAACCACCTGTTTGCAATGAGTTCAAAACATTAAGTAGAAGTGTCAGAGCTTGGCAAACTCTTGCACCTGCCAACACCTGTCTGCATCTTTCCTTCAGGACTGGTCTAGGAAACACATGCTACCATGTCAATGAGAATGACAACCTCCAGGGTGTGCTGCTTGGTTTAATTTTTTTTAAACAGCAAGCATCTTCAGTGTGGGGAACAGGTTGCCAATAGATGCAGTAGATTTGCTGTCTCCAAAACAGGACTGGATTTCTTAAAGAGAGAGATGTTTGAGTCAAGCCCAAACTGTTGACTCATTACAAGGTGAAGCATAAGAGTCTGATTCCACACACCATACTGCCTGACCCTGGCTCCCAACTCATTCCACCTGCTTCATTCTCACAGGTGTTTGCACCTGAAATCTAGAAGAACAGTCCAATTTCATCTCAAATGCCAAAACTCTGCTCACCTCAGTCTCCAGTTATCTGGCTTTCTCAGGCAAACAGCTCATACTACAAACATACCTCTGCCTCCACAAATCCAACACATGAACCCATCCATAGGGTTACACAGCACAAAGAGCTACAACTGCACAGATACAGCCGAGATCCCCAAACCCTCTGCTTCTCCAAAACACCTTAAACGCTTCCAAACACCTAGCCAAGCATGGTTTCATCTCAACTGGGAGGTTTTGCCCTCCGGCTTATTACCACTAAAATCCTGGAGCACCAACAGGTTTGCCAGTTGTCTTCTTGCACAACGAGCTCCAACAGCCCAGCCATAGGTGTGGCCACGGCAGCGTGTAATTAAAGCGCTGAGCCAGGGCTGGCCATGGCGCTTGTGTTGGCACAGCTGCGAGATCACCGAGATGGATGTGCAGCATGTGCACGGTCTTGTGCCTCTGCCTTTCTACCTCCTCCACAGCAATTTAGGAGGTGCGGCTCTTGGCAATACAGATTTAGGGGAGGAAAAAAGAAAGAAAAAAAGCTCAACACCATCCTGATGCAACATGGCTGAGAGAGCCTGGCTCAGCTCAGCAGCAGGTGGTAAAACAGTACAACCAACTTCCTGGGCAGAAACCCAAGGGAATCGTGTTTGGGATTGCTGATTTGCAAACCAAGACTTTTCTCCCCTCACATGCCTCTGACACCTCTCAGCTGCCGGTGTGCCACTCATGGCCTGCAGCACGTATTCCCCAGAGACCGCAGGCACCACCACAAAACCAGCACTGACTGGGAGTGAAGTTCCCCTAGGATCAAAGCTCTCTGGAAGGCAGCATCTAAGTTGATTTAGGGGGATCAAGAGGTGAGGAAGGTCCATCTCAGTCCCATGTCAAGGGGGCAACCAGGTGCTGCTCAGGGTACACAAGGCAATGAGTTCTGTGAAGCAGCCAGTACACGTGCCCTGCCTCCCCAAAATCCAGTCATATCACAGAAGTCTCTCCACAGATATCCTCAAGCTTTTGACGGGGTGAAGGGAGAAACACCCTCAAAAACCCAACACATCAGATGGTATGAGCAGAGGGGCTGCACCATGACCTCGATTCAAACAATTGCTCCTCCACGCCACCTTGGCCAGAGGCTTGTGGTGAGGAAGGGCTATCATTTATGACCTGGGCCTATGTTTACTTTGAAAACATAGTCATTAAATTCTTCTTTGCTCCTTGGTTTGTTTTAGATTTACCCTGAAGAAAATCTGGCGTCTGCAATTGCATTAATCATTTTCCCTTTGGCAGAGTGTGAAAGAGTTTCTGAACTGCACTTGCGGAGCAGAGCCACAAAAAGGTGTTTAGCAAAATGGGCTCATGTAATCTATTAAAAATTAACACATCTCATTAGCATTATTAATTGTAAGTGCCAGAGTCCTTGTACTTTGCTGATGAAGCAGCATGCCCTGGTCTGATATCCAGCTGTACAGTCCAGAAGAACTGCTACCTAAAGGAACTTAGGAGAAAAGCACTGAAAAATAGGGAGCTCAACATGCATACCCAAAAACATTGACTAAGGCCAGTCAAAGAAAGCAATCAAGAAAGAAAGAGAAAAATAGCTGGAAACAGAAGAGTATGAATAGAAATGAAATTATTTATGCGGCAGCGATATAGGATTGGATCAAGCAATGGGCCTGCAGATCTCCCATGTACCTCAGCACACCCAGACATGGGAATCATCTTCTTCCTCTTTGTGGGTATTCAAGATCTAAACCACAAACCAATCCCTTCTGATCGCTCCACTATCACCTGAGACATTTCAGGACAGTCTTGACTTTGGGAGGTATGGTTCTCAGTGATACCAGAGCAAAATTAAATGCTTCACATTCCAGCTAATGACTGGAAACAACACAATCTCATCAAACTGAAATTTTTTCCTTCATCTTTGCTCCCTCAAAAGCTCTTTGGATATGACCAGGACAGGCAGCTCTTGCTTGCTACACGCTGGCCATCAACTCTCCAAGCTGAGGACATGTAGTGACATTCAGGTAATGAAGTTCTAAAGGGAATGTCAGTGGTCCCTGCCTTCCAGATGGTAGCCACTAAAACCAGCCCTCTAGGCAGAAGGATATTTCTCAATGCTTGATTAGAAAACTCATGATGGTGTTACAGCACCCAGGAACATCTGACATATTCCTTTGTGACTCACTCCATCTGGAAACTACACTTGAACAGTGCCCAGGCCATGAAGACCAGGGGTTCGTGGCAGTCAAGCTCCAAGTAGGCAACGAGGAATGTGCCTCTTCAATAAGAAAGACCCAGGATTTTGTGCAATTTCTACACTCAATCGTGCCATATGCTTTTAAGGAAAAATAAAATCCAAAGCAGCTGGTGTTTTGCTTCTGTAGCACACACATAAAAAAAGTGCTGAGCAGCACTGTCAGCCTGGGGATCAAACTCATGATACCAGGGTAAGTATCTGGAGTGAGATTTCAGATTATAACCCAAGAATTTGGTGCATGGACATACCTGCTCAGCCCACAGGAAGAGCAAGTAGGTAGGCTCAGGCATGCTGGTATACCATGATCTTCTGGTCAGCCTGCCTCTGTTTTTGGGGAAGCTCTCTGAGGTTTTGTGCTCTGACACTGTCAGGGATCACCGGCATGGATGCAGAGCAAGCTTCCTCTGTCCACGCCAGGGAAATGTTTGCGTAGAGCATGGGTTGAGGTGAGAGAGCTGCCAAGGGAAGGGAGCCAAGAGGCTACAGAATTGCCTGGCTTTTTTAATTGTGTTAAGCTGCTAAAATAAATAAATAAAACACTAGACCTGTTATTAAAACAACATTAAAGTGACTTCAGCCTATAAAAATAGGGTAGTGCAGAAGGCCCAGAGAAACAATACTGTACCCAACTTTCCTTCTTTATATAGAAGAAGGTTTGGGTTCATAGGCTGGAACAGCTTTAACAGCTTCAGGTCATGTTCCCTGGGCTGGAAGGAGCCGCAGGAACAGATATTGTAGTCTGAAACCAAGACCTGGCTTTGCACTGCCTTCTGCATGGCTGCAGAGAGAGACTCAAATTAAACCCAGCTGCTTACTGGGTGTGTGTAACATCTGACACAGACCCAGGCTGACTCCTGCTCCCTGCCTCCCTCCCAGGCCGAGAGCAAACCATGGTCCCAAAGCCCCAGTGGAATGATGGCACTGAAAGCTGGATCTGGATGGTGGTGGCAGTTCCAATGGGAAACCCAGTGTCATCCCTGCTGGGCACCAGGACACTGCAGCTGCATGTATGACATGGGCTGTGCCATATCACCACACTTGCCCTTTCCTGCGGGCCAGGGGACCACCTTGACTGCTCCCACCCCAGCAGGAGGGAGCAAAGGATGAAGGGGATTGGCCCTGGGCTCCTGCCTGGCATCTCCCCGAGTCAGCTTGTACAGTGCAACCACAAGAAGGAATAAGGAATGAGCGACAAGGACAAACTGTTTGGTGGGGACATCCAAATTGTTCTGGGGACACCTCCATTGACCCAGCAAACAGTGCTCTGAGGTCCAAATCCACAAATGTCTCTTTCTCCATCCTATCTGTAGCAATCATGGCTCACTCTCAAGAATGTCACAATCGCAGTGGAAAATCAAAATAAAAAGGCTACGTAATCCAGTTTGTAAATCCCTTCAAAAACACAAAATCCTCTCTAAAATGGATTACAGAGATTAGAGATAAGAGTTTCCTGGAAATCAAGAATTGCATTTAAGCCTCCCCCTTCTTTCCACTCTCTCAGAAATAGAGTAGGGCTCATGTCCCCCACAACCTCCCCCCACTCCTCCCCAGTCATCCAGCCATCACCTCGGCCTTGGGGAGCAAGAGCAGCTGCCTCCCACCCCTAAAAGCAGCAGAGCTGTTTTGCCCTAACCACTAGTTTGGGGCACAGTCTGCTGCTTGTGCCTGAGCCTGTACCTACACGCATCAGTGGGAGGAAGTCTGCCTGCACAGGGAGAAGGGATAACTGCCAGTCTCCTGCAAGCTTTTTAGTCCATCCCTTCTCCAAACAGGCTCCACGGGACTGTGCAAGGTGCTGCTGTGGTTTTGTGAGCTGCAGGAGATACCCAACCGTGGAGAAGCCCAGCAGAAAAACATCCTCTTAAATTAAGGTGGTCTTTTTAATATCACTAATGTGCCAATGTTGACAATGCTACCAAGAGGAGAAAGGTCAAACAATCATGTGCATTCTAAAAATATTTAGAAGCCATCCCCTTATTATTCTGGTATATTTAAATGAGCTTTTTGTTTATTATTTTGACTCAAGAATCCACAGTCGATGGTGACAGGACAATTTTCTGTCCGGGAATTTTTATTCCGTGAGAGTTTTTGTGCTTTCATTCGTATTTGGAACAACAACAACAAAAAAGGATTGCAATATTAGCATTCCCGGCAGAGCACACATTCAAGTTCCTGACCTGTTATTGCTCAAGGACTTCTGCAGCTGCAGATGCCTGTTTGGAGCTACAGTTAGGTCACTTTGAATGATGCTCACAGAATAAGGATCAAAACACTCACAGCTTGATCAAAAGGACATTTTATGGACATTGCAGCCCAAGTTAAGTACTGATGTGAATACTTACATTTGCCCTTATATTACCTCGACTCACTTCTAATAAAATTAACACCCTTTTAAATAATGCACTCAAATTTTATTTGTTTCATGGTTTTTTGCCTTATGGCTTTGAAAACATGTTCTCGAAACCTTTACATCACGCTGGGAATATTTAGTTGTGTTGCAATCTGGAAATCAACTTCTTGTCCAGAGGAATAACAGGGGTTGCAGCTTTGCATCATTGTTCCACCTGCTCTAACCTGAATTTATCCACCAAACGTTGGAGTTTTGTCCCCTACAAAGAGGGTAACACAGTCAGATTCTTTTTTTTTTTTCCCAGTAGGAATTACCATGTATAAATAAACAATCAAAACCTGAACTACAAGCACCGGCAGCATAAATGCTCCTTTGAAAAGAGACAACAGAAAAAACAAAGCAGCAAAAAAATCCTGTCTCTTTTCTGCATTTCACTTGCACATTAGAGGCAAAATGAATTTACCAGTCCAGGACAGGGGATGTCTTATTGGTGCAATACAGCTGCTTAACTGTTCTTTAGAGATATTCATCTCAAAAGCCAGAACAGAAAGAGCATTTTCCCCTCTTTTATTTATTTATCTTTTTTTTTGTGCCAACTCACCTTAGCTGAAAAGCACATTGAGATTGTAATTATGGGACGGCCTCATCTAGTAGATTTGTAAACTCAGCTATCGGCTTGAATTACTGGAATTAGCAAGGCTAATTTAATGTCACTGTTCAAAATAGCTCAGATTTGGAATTTCTTAATGACCTCAGGAAAAGGAGTCTTTATGCATACTGCAATCTAGGCTTCATTCTTAGACTAAATTCCTTCTCATAGATTTTGTGAATGCCCTGTTTTGTAGCCAACACAAACTCTGTCCAGTAAAATAATGTAAGGACTCAGAATGAAAAGAGATTAGCTGTTCCCTGCTCCTGTTATTTTAAAGCAGAAATAACTTTGGCTTCTACTGATTCATAGACAAAGCTTGAAATGCAAAGCATGCTCAACTCCAGATTCAGCATGAAAAGGACCTTAAAATATTCCCGAGTGCAAGTAATGGACTTATTAGAGGGATGAAAAGAGGCACTTTTCACAGAATCCCAAGCTCTTTAGTCTTGTCGTATCAATAATCTTGCTTAAGAAGCTCATTCTATTTACATTTCTTTCCCTTCCAAATATCTGACTTCTACGAAATACAACATTTACACTTTTAAAGTGTTAATTTATTTCTGTTAATGCTTGGTGGTGTAAAATGGCTGTGCATCACCCAGATCACCCAGACCGGGAGTGACAGGTGTCACCACGGAGTGTGACAAGGAACAATTCTGTCCAACCTGCAGTTCCACACCTGACAATTGATAAATGAGGAGGGAATTTTAAAGACTTGGTTAAAAGCATCTTTTTAAAATAATGGCAGTTGATCGTGTTGGAATTTGACATACTTGCAATCTGTTGTCCTCTCCATGTTTACATTTAACACGCACAAAAACAATGCTAACAGTAAGAAAAAAGAAGCTTTTTAGGTATGAGGAAGGAAATCTGCCTGGCTGTCCTAAAGCTGCCAAAATACATCAATTTTTTAACCCAGTTTTCTTAGTCTTTGCAAGATGGTTTAATCTAAAACCAGCATTAAGCAACTACTAGTGACAATCTTCCCTCTTTGTTTGAGGACATAGCTGAAAGACAAAGGGATTTAGAGGAACAAATCAGAGAAGTCTGTGTGGGATTACTGGTAAAGCAGATGGAGATGTCCCCTTTTTAAGGACTGAGGGAAGGTTTTTCTCCATTCGGCTCCAAGTCCCCAGGACCATCAGCACTGACTGGGGAGCACCATAGCATAGAGGGGACAGAAGATGTTTTGGGCTATATCTGCCCATGGCCCTCCTTGAGATAGTGTCAGCAGAGACCTAAATACCCCCAAACACGGTGATAGGATGAGTGGCCATACTGGGATGGCCCTACACGGCACGTGGCACTGGCCAGTGATGATGTTCACAGACCAAACCAGATTTCACGCTGCCTTTCACCCAAGGGTCTCAAAGCACAGCACAGGCATTAATGATGCCCTTTGCTTTGCAGAGATTAATTAAGCACTGAAGCCTCACAGTCCCTGAGAGCCAAGCACAAGCCTCCATTCACTACTAGCTAAAACTGAGCCGAGGTGGTGGCGAGGCTTCAGGAGCACTGATGGGAGAGTGGAGAAAAGCACCTCTCAGTGCCCTGAGCTGCTATGAAGCGGCAGCATCCTCCTCCCAAGATACTTCTAATTCCTCTGGAAACATCCCAGCAGGTCCTCCTAAGATAGCCATTCAAGGTCTGGCTCTGAAAACACTCTCTATGGCATGACATGGAAAGCTGACACCCCAGGGAGTCAGGAGAGCAAGGAGCAATCCCATTCCACAGCCATCCTTCTGTGCACCCGCTCAGTCCCTATTTCTAAGGGCACCTCAAAGAGTCTCAGACCTTAGCAGTCATTTTTCCTAATGATGAACTGGACAGCCCCGATGAGACATACTGTGCCCATGTGCTAAGAAGTAATAGAAGCTCCTCACTTCATCCTTGTTGCTTCGCTGGCTCCTGGGCTGCTGTGTCACCCCTCCCTGGGTGAGAAAGGCTGCAGAAGACAACCAGTCTGCCTTTTCCTGCCCCATCCCCCAGCTCCTCCAGCTGCAAGAGGTATCCCCAGCCGTTCTGCCACCAGAGCCATGGAAGGCTCCCCAAAATGCCCAGGTGCTCTGAGATGCTCCTCAGAAACCTGCCTCATTCAGCACTTGCAAAGCCATTATCCTCCGCCAGGAAAAACCCACACAGATAATACAGGACTCACGGAACCCTGGTCACTCTGGAGGCATCTCCGACAATGCTCTAGCAAAGAAATAAAACCCTCTTTGCCTCCTGATCTCCATTTTGATCCATTCAGGCTTTCTGAATGCCTCCCCTGGTCGATTTCGTGTCTTCTCAGAAGTTGGTTGAGCCATTTGCCCAAAGCACACACAATGCATTTAGATGAGCAGCCTGCCAACCCACAAACATCTGCTGTCACTGTTTCTTTAGCAACAAATGGCTGGATGAAATAGGTGACAAGTACATTAAAAAAAATGATACCTGTGCTGCAAAGGGCTGGAAGGCAAAGGGGGATTGCCAGCTCCTGCAGCTAACAAAAAGTGGTGGCTGTGCTGCAGCTGCAGCCTGGGAAACTCATTAAGACCACATGGGGTGTCAAATTGTGTGTAACGTGAGTATTGGGCTTGCAGGGCAAGCAATGGAGCTGGGCGGGAAGTGAGTGCAAAGAGACCAGCGATAACAGAGTTTCTCAGCACACACCTGCCTTTGGCTCCCAAAATCTGGGAGGAGCAGGTGAACAGCCACAGCCTGAGCTGCAGGTCAGGGGAAAGGCACAGAAAGTTTACCCTGTGCATCCTATCCTACTGTGGGATGGAGCAGAGGAGATGCCCAGGGAGGGAGACTTGGGAGATGGGTTTGCTGTAGGAGCTGCATGTCGTTGCTCTGCTTTCAGGTTAGTGCCATCCTGGCAGCCATCCAGCCCCCAGTGCAGGTTTCAACGGGATGGAAGGCATTTAAAAACCTCTGGGCAATCCCACACAGTGGTCCTAATTATCATGTACCCTACATAACAGGAGGTATGTAAGTATTTTTATAGACATGTTTCTGCTCCTTAATGTATGCAACTGGTCAGGTGAACCTTACTGTTATCAGCAAGCAAAATCACGCTCTAACCTCACGTTTCCCAACCCAAGCAGAGCAACTCTTTTTGTTCAGTGTGTAGCAATACCTCCTTGCTATGTCCTTATTGTAGAGGTTTTTCTTTGGTACACAGAACCATTTTTCTTTTTTCCACATTTTTAATGAGTTCTGGCAGTAGGAAGTTGTTTGCAAATCACACAAGTATGTTTTACTGGAAACATCTGCTTTAACACATTTGTCTTTAAAAAAAACATTTTTTTTTAAACAAAGGTATTAAGCTGCAATGTAAATTGGGCACATCTGTTTATGAGTCACTGCAATAGCACTGCCTCTAATGCACCAGATCACAGGGATCTCCAGGGGCCTGATCCAGCAGAAATTGGAAACAGCTCGTTCTGCTCCCTTTTCCAGCACTCCTCCTCTGAAAGCACTTCTGCCTAATTTAATAAATTAAGGCCACTAAGTAAGGAAGACCTATTTAGCACCTGCTAATAACATTATGTGTCTGGCTCAGAAGACACTTAAGTATCAACAAGATACTTAAGCTGGTGCCAAGGCGCCCATGGGCACCTGAGGACCAAGTTCAGTGGAATTATTTCTGTATGGGGGATACTTGTAGCTGTGAATTCCAGGCTGCACCAGACCCACCTCTGACCACAATACCATGCCATCTCTGCTGCCTTTGGCCACTCAGGGCTGCCATAAAATACATTTAGAGAAGCAAACTAGAGGGAGAGACATCAGCTGAACCTCCAAGATCAAAACCTGACCCACTGGCTGGCATTTGTTCTCGGGTAAATAAAGCCAAGGAGGGGTGGAAAGGTGGACTCAAAACCAGCAAGGAGATGCCTGCAGAGGGCAGATTCAGGACTTCCATGTCCACAAGAGCAGTGAGGTACATGCACCTCACCTCATCAGGGCAAAGCTTTCTGACTGCCACCAAAGCCCACAGCCAGCAGGAACATCCCACCAAAGCTCTGAGGGGGAATGTGGTGCATACAAAACCTTTACTCCCTGCACTTTGCCACAGCAGCTCCCTGGCTGCTGTCCGTGACAAATGCCTAAGGGGAGGCGGCTGTGCACCACCCCATCTTGGCTATACGGTGCTGGGCACACCTGACAGAATCATAGAATGGTTTAGGTTGGAAGGCATCTTGTAGCTCATCTCATTTCAAACTCACTGTCATGGGCAGGGATACATGTTCACTAGACCAAGTGGCTCAGAGCCCCATCCAACCTGGCCTTGAACACTTCAAGGGATGGGGCAGCCACAATTTCTCCGGCAACCTCTGCCAGGGCCTCATCACTCTCACATTCAAGAATTCCTTCTTAACATCCAATCTGTCAGCTTTAAGCCATTTCCTCTTGTCCTGTCACTCCCTGCCCTTGTCACAAGTCCCTCTCCAGCTGTTCTGTAGCCCCTTTAGGTACTGGAAGGCTGCAATAAAATCTACCCAGAGCTTTCTCTTCTCCAGGTTGAACAGCCCCAACTCTCTCAGCCTGTCCATAGCAGAGGCGCTCCAGCACTCTGAGCATCGCTGTGGCCTTCTCTGGACCTTGACTCTCTTTTAGTCTTTGCAGCGGCAGAAATAAAGCTACAGGTGTCAGGAAGGGACATGAAATGCAACAGTGAATCAGATGCTCCCTGACAACAGACAAGTGAGGAAGTCTGCATTTAGAGGGAAGTGGAGAGGAGAGCATTTCGGGTATAAATACCGTCTTTCCCATTCTCTGCACGTGCCTCAGCAGATGATTTATGTGGACAAAGGAAGAGAAAGATATATTGGAGGCTGTGTTCTGTGATGACTTTGGAGAGCACACAACTTTTCTTTTAATTTACTTTTTACTGGAATGATCTACAGAGAACTAGAAAAGGACAAGCAAACGTACCAAAGCTGCAGAGCAGCTGGTAGAGGGCTATCAAGGAGGTAGAGGATATTACTCAGATTCTAGTAATAACCAGGGGTTCCCACCTGCCAACTGCAGGCTGCCTGACACAAAAAACTCCAAAAACAGGCTGCAGCAGATGTCTGACTCCCCATGCAGGAAGCATCTCCAGTATCCAAAATAGCTTTAAGTCCAAAAATTTTTACAGAGACTCAAGATACTGAATTCAAACAGGAAGGACAGAGAAAAAAAAAAAGTAAAGAAAAAGGATGTGTATCACATTGCAGATGCAATGGACATTTTAGGAATCCTGCTGGGACTTCTGTGCTGGACTGAGGCAGTGACAGATTCCCTAGCAGTCTGTCCAGCTGCTAAACCTGATGCTCAGCAGCCATAAGTACCTGCAACCAGAGAACATCCGTCCCCACACATAAGAGCACAGATCCACCGAGGCAGTTGCCAGCCAAGGGACGCAGCAGCATCCTGGAGCTCACAGGGGTGCACAAGGTCCCTCAGCATCCTCCTGAGTCTGCCCCAAGGCAGCACTTGGGGCACCAGCTCCTGGTTGTTCAGAGGGAACAACCCTCTGCAATATGCAGAAAGAGCCCTCCGAGAAAGGGAAGGCACTGCTGGGTTTGCATTCAAGATCTGTGCTGGGCACAGACCCAGTCTCCTGCAGGAGGGAAAGGCAGAGCATTGTCCCAGGTCCCATGGGAAGCAATAGACAGCAAGATGTCATTGAGAGCCCCAAGTACCACTGAAGACATTTTATGAAACTACAGAAGCTGGTCAAAATGCCAGATTTCTATTCCCATAGGAAAGGGGGAACATGCTACTGCTCCAAAGTAGAACAAAGGCAAAGTGCGCCAAAAATTTCAGTTGTTTAAATAAAAAAAATAGACTTAAAAAAGGCAAGTTAACATACCACTCCAACAAAGTCCAATTAATTCATATGGATTTCATTTTTTTCACTGTGTATAATTATAAATGTAATCTCAAGCAGACTTTTAGACAAGAAGCTGCTCTGGAGTGAAAGTTGACAGCATTATTTTGTGGTATAGGCAAGCAGGCTGCTGCTGCTTCATTTCCTTACTGCAAGAGCTGAGAAAGATGTTTCAGTTTATTCCAAAACAAGAAAATCCCCATCCAAAACTCCATCATGCTTCGCTGTGTTCCAGTTCCAGCAGAGACAGTTGGCAACACAATGTCTCCCAATCAGAAAGCTTCTGATCTGCCCTAAAAGCAACAGAAGGGGAGGTTAAATTTTGAAGCCAAGGCACTTTTGCCCCAAGGATGATGCACTGCAGGCCCAGAAAAGCTCCCAAAGCCAGACAACTCCAAAAGCACTCCAAATTTGCTGCCTAAAATTTGTTCCTATGGAAAAACCCCATCTGAGCCATCTTTCAAGCAGTGAAAGCCCCAGGACTAGGAATAGAGGGAGAAGGCAGAGCACAGTCCATGGCAGCCACTGCCTGGGAAGGAGAACATCTCTCCTCCAGTTCACAGCTCATCCATCCCAGCATGTGACGGGTTGGGATCTGCTGGAAACACACCTGGGAATCGGGGGAGCCTGTGCTCAGGCAAACACACCTGGTTCAGTTCATGTTACTCCTGGTGTCAGCCCCAGCAGATGTGTGTGCACAGCTCAGGGCTAATGCACAACAGTCAAGGAGAGCTCCTGCCTGACGGATGATGTATCCCCCATTTCTGGAGTGCACGGAGCAATGTTGACTCTGTAATTGATTGTGTCCTGGTAATGCACTGACTGATGAGTGATTTGCAGGCCAGACCCAAATGCAGACTATTTTCACTTGCAAAGCAAGGGGTGACAAGGGAGAAAGAAATGAGGATTAAAACCCTGGAATTCTGGAATGTTTCTCTGGAGGAGCATCCTTCTTCCTCTTTCCAATATCTTTTTGGCAAGGACTGAAATACCAGGCTGCTTTCAGGGCAGGTCTGTGCTTCCTTGCATTGGAGACCAAGAGCCACCAGCAACAGGCTCCATGATTGAGGCCCGTGCACACATCCAGCATGGGCTGTCCATTGATTTAATTTAGAAAACCTCATCTCAAGTAATGCCTCTTTCTCCACCCAGGCTACAACCAGATCCAGGCATCTTTTGAATACTATTTAATTCACAGCTTCATTTGATGAGGCTTGATTATTCCATAGATACATACATTTATATTTGTGGAAAGATGTAAAAACTAATTTTCAAGAATGTGATGCTGCTGTCTGCAGCACATAAGAGCCTGTACCCAGTGATCCTGGGTACAGATCGCTGCCATGTAGATTCTCACTCAACCACATCTAAGGAAACACCAGCTCTCCAGAGCCATTGGTTGCCGACACAAGACACTGCAACTCGCACTGCTGGGTCACTGTCACAATAACCTGTATAAAAACAAATACATTTGTTCAAATTTGAAGAGTGGAACTGAGAAGTCAGGCTTTTTAAGGCAGTCTGGAGAATTTCAGCATTTCCCATCTTCTGCCCCTTCCTGACCTCTGTCTTGTGTTCAGCTGGAGCTGTGGTTTCTGAGTAGTGCCACTGAGCAGGACGGGGATGGCGCAGCCCCATGCCCACAGGACATCCCTGTGATGTTTTCCAGCTGGATGCTGGCACACTAACATGAGTGCTGGGCACACGCCTCATCCAGTAGAGGTGGGACACAGTCCAGTCCAGGGCTGGAGCCCTCTTCCACAATGCAGGGCTGTGCCCTACAGCCTCATTTATTACATCCCCATAATCACTCTTATCAGTTTACCTGCAGGAAGGCATTAGTAAAAGCCAAGCCACTCATGAAAGGGGCACCCTCTCCTATGTGAAAAGTCAATCAACATGTTATATTGTTATAGGGCTTGCAGACAAACCTCCCTTTGTACAACAAACTGTGCAGATACAATGTCCTGACTATCAGCGTAAGGTTATCTTGTCGGTCCTTTAGCAAGTAGCACCAGATCTGCTTCTGTCTGAAATATGCCTTTATTGTTGTCCCTTAAAAGGAAAACCAGCTAAACTATTTTGTCTCGCCACAACAAAAAATGGCAAAAAAAAAAGAAAAGGAAGTTTGTATCCAAGTCAGGAACTGCGTTTCCCAACTGCATCAGCATTCATATGCTTCAGCCACAAAAGACAGATTCATCATCCTTTAAAGATAAATATGGCCATCGCTATTGCAACTGGGCAGATTTTTGCATACTTGAAATTGTTTTGATGTGTTCAGTCATGTAAACTGCTGCACTCGGTAACAATTTAAAGATACTTTTCAACAGTGTAATTTGGGAGTTAATGTAACTCCTTAGACGCCCTGGCATAATACAGACTGTTATTCAAACTTGAGTCTAGCTCAAGTTAGACTTGAGTCTAACTAGAGGGTGAACCTTTTGCCAGCAGACTGGCATTATAAACATCTGGGACTGATGAGCAATCACATATTTCCAAAGACCTTTGCACATTTGTATGTGTAGGAGCAGAAGCACCATCTCATCTGACCTTCAGTGTGTCTCCAGCCCTTCAGCCTCACGCAGTCGCCTTATGCCAGGCCCATGGACCAGTTTCATTTGCACTGATCTGGACTTCCAAAAGAAGGATTCAGACCAATGTCTGCCCACAGTGGGAATGTGATGCATCATGCAATTTATGGATACCACTCCACTGATTCTGCTTTAAAAAACCTGGTACTTAATTCTTAGCTTTGAGTCAGAATGCATTGAGGCAGTGGAAGTCAGCTCATAAAAATACAAGATACAAATTGCTCAGATGGACTTGGATCTGTAAGTGAAACATGGAAAAAGCTAAAAAACATTTAAAAATTGAAGTTAAATTGAAACCAGAAAAATAGGAGCATGGGATTAATATGTCCAGTGGATTTACTTGCTGATTTCACAGATGGTTTTTGCATATATGTGGCTTTTCTCAAAGTACAAATTCTGATAGATGCCTTACTAGCTCTTCAGCTGTAGAACTTAGGCTTTCTTTGGAAGAACTCACACCACCGAAGTTACAAGAACCCTTCAAAACATACATACTGTGTACTGTGTAAGACCTGGAAGAGTCACAGCACCACAAACAGCTATAGGATGCTATAAATAAATCCATCTCTGAACACCACCAATAATTTTCCCAGAGCGTCAATTTAAAAAAAAATCATTTTTTGCTGACGTCAAAAGTAAATTAATGAACTTGCCACTCAATTTGAGCGTCAGCCAACTGCTACATGTGACTCCTCCTCCATCTCTTAGCTTGTATTTGGACAGTGATAAAAAATTCTGACTTTCAGACAACTCTTCATTAAAAGAAAAAACTCAACAAACACTTGAAATATAAAAGCAATAATCAAGCTATTGCACTGTTTCAGTCGGTACAATTCCAGCTCTTCCATCAGGATAACCTAGCTGACATTTGGCCTTGTCATTTTTTAACTCTAGGACACGGTGAATGTCTTGTAAAGCAGCATGTTTCTGTTACCCTTGTTTCAGTCAAGTGTTCAACAGCACCCTTGTTGGGGGGGGGGTGCAGGAGAAGTAAGATGCTGGTACAAAAAGTGATAGTTAAAAGTCTTTAAGCTTTTAGCAGAATAGAAAAACGCATTGGAAGGATGTTGTGTCAATCTGACCCAACTCACCCCACTGCCTGAGCCAAGAACAGGGCATCTCTGCTGAAGGCTGAGCAGAGACACGTACAGTAAATATTGATACTGTGCACATGGTATTTGTCAGTAGGACAATCCAAGCCTGCAGGCTGTACAGCAGCAAGGGACAACAGCCACGTGGCCCTGCACTGTCAGCAAAACCCACACAGATGGGGACATCTACCACCTGTGGAAGGAGTATTTTAAAAGTCAATGGGGTATTTGAAAATGTGTGTCTCAACAGAGGGATGAACATACCAAGAGCAGCATGGAATGGAACAGAGCAGCAGATACAGGTGCAGGGATAAGGGGACTCCAGAGGCATTGGCAGAGCAGCTATCACTATGATAAAGGATGGGAATACATGATCTTGTAAATATTTTAACTAATGTTGATTGGTGTCCCAGCACACGCACAGACTGAGCCCCAGCAGACTTTGATCACTCCTCCCATTGTAGGAGCGTCCCCTTTTTCATCACAAATACTCCCTTCTAAGGAACCTTTCCCACAGGAATGAGCTGCAGAAACTAGGAGGGGAGCACCCAAAGTGATCCTGTCTGACCACTGGTACACACACAGTCACCACCTCAGAAGGGAAATCCCTGTCTGATGCTCAAAATGAGCAGCCTTTTGCACTCCATGAAAAAGCAATTTAAATATCATTGTAGCAGAGGCAGCTCCTGTTCACTGCTCAAGGAAGGAGCTTGGATTGATGGTACCCTCCTAAAATCAAAAATCTGTGAGAAAATGGGGTGAGGAGAGGAAGGCCACCAAAGGCTGAGCTCTAGGAATGACATCTCGGCATGGAGACTCCTAAATATGAAATGGTTATTGGGACATTTGGAGATGTTTAAAAGCAGAATAGGATTAAAGCTGCAACTCAAGAGAGGTTCAGAGCTGATTCCAGAGATGGTGCAAGGCAGAAAACATGGGGGTCCCACTTTGTGCTCACATGGCTGCCACACAAACACCACAGCCCTTTCTCTCTGTAAAGGTGACCTGACCTGGAGACCTCACCTGCTCTGCAATGTGCCCATATTCCCATTTGGAACCAACACCACCCTTGTAACACATATAAAGGGGTTACCAACAAGCAGCTTTTCCACCTGGGAAGAGACCATGCTCAGAGGCAATATTCAAGCCTGCCATTTGATAAGAGCACTCGAAGAAATCCTGCCAAGAGGAAAACACAAGCCAGAAGTTACTAAAGAGTTACAGATCTGAGTAAATCAAGGGGGATGCTGTGCTGATCTTTCACAAAACACTTGGGTATCGTGCGAATCGCTGCGAACCCATGCAGGAGTCCAGCTCAGCCAGTGGATCTGGCAGCAAACAGGCAGGGTGCAGGAAAACTCAGGGTTTCCCAGGGGGTTTAAACCACAAACTCCCTCTTCCCCTTAGAAATAGCCAAGGGAGAGCAGAGAGGAAAACTAACTGCAGGTTATACAGCAGGAGCAGCCAGGCAGGGGAGCTGTTTTACACACACGAAGTTCCAAAGCCATCTTTATATATCTTTATTGCACACATTTATCCTTACATATCTCATGGGATAAGGCCAACTTCCCTTCCCAGGATAAACTATTTCTACTTAATTCTGCCAAATCCATTTGTTCCCAAGACAACTTTTGTTACTGCCTAACACAGATATTTTGGAAAGCTAAATCTTCCCCCCAGCCTCCCAACCCTTTCCCTCCCCCAGTTGCTGCTGCTTCACTCAGAATGTTCTCTGGGTGCTTCAGCTACTAAAGGAGATATTTTCCTCCTTGAAAAGCATGTGAGATGCCCAGGTCCATGGCTTACCCGCATAGCTACTTTTGCAAATCCCCCAGAAACCCTGCACCTCCTGTTCCCCATCAGCTGATAAAGCTGCCCACCCTGCACAGGAGCCTCTCTGCCACCCTTATTTTATTTACAGGCTTCCTGGCAACAAGTTCATTGGTTGTGAGTGGCATCTAGAGTAAGCACACCAGAGGTGAGCTAATTAGTGGGTGGCTGGCTGGAGCATCAGCACCAGCCACCCTGAGCTCCCTTTGCTTGGTGTGCCCCATGCAGGATGACTGATCTCAGCAGGCTGTGAGGACACGTTTGCGTCGTAGGGGCCTGGAAGACATTTGCACTGAATCATAATTTGGGGGAAAATACTATAATTCATTCGCAGACATGATTTGCCATTGGTGTGGCATAAATACATGTGTGTGTATGTACACAGCTCTATTTTTGGAGCTGCACGGCCAGGGTGCCGGCTCCATGGGTACTCCATTGACAAACAGGATGCACTCTTGTCTGAGCTGGGAGGTTTTCAGTCCTCCCCTTATTGTAAACATCATCTGCCTTCAAAACCCTTAATGTGTTGCAGATGTGACAAACAATAAAAGACCTATCATAAAAAAAAGCCTGCCATCTCCGTGTTTCCCACTGGGGCAACATAATAATGAATTTATTAGCATATAGGGCTCACCAACATATGTTTATATTCACTCACAAACTTTTGACTTGACAGTTTACAAGTATGTTTAAATCATTAAAGTTTAAGTTGACTGTCCAGTTATTACAGGCTCATTATAAATAGGAAACAAAGGTTACATTTTATACAACAGGTGATAAATCAAACCTAGTCTGTGTTTGAGACTGACTCTTTTTTTCCTTTTGCTCTTTTTTCATCTCATTTTCAAGACCTTCTGAGGGGACATCTCGGTGAGGCTAGCACTCAGCAGATGTTTGCAGTGAGCAGGCAGGACCAGCAGCACCCACACCAGGGAGCAGGGAAAAATCCCACTGCACCTAGAGACCCTCAGAGGTGGCAAGCTCAGCCAATGTTTTCACACAACCAATAGCCAAACAATGACAGTGCAAGGCACTCACCTCTCCTCCTCCCCAAGGCATCACCAAGTCCATCTACAAGGCTTGGGAAACTCTTTGGAAGAGAGGAGTTCTCCACTGCCATCATGAGGCCAAGGAAATTTCCTCCTAAGCTGAACAAAGCATCTAAGTAAAGGGAAGTGAAACCCCAAACTGTGTTTGCTCCCCGACTGTAAACTTCCGAGGGTCAGCAGAGGCACTCAAACATGCTCAAAGAGGAGGTTTGGGTTTGACCACTGCACTGTGACACAGGCTCCTCCAGCCATTCATCATGTTCCTGCCTCAACATTGCAGAGCATCCAGCATGGGATAAAACCAGGGACTCAGGAACACAACTGCAGCCACTCCCAGTCCTTTCTGCCTCTATTACAGGGTAACCACCTTGGGAAGGAGAGAGATAAAGCCACATTAAATGTAAAAGTTCATTTCGTAAACTAGTTCCAGATTTCAAAGCCTGGCATCATTTCAAATCGGCATGCTACCCTAAAATTTAGGAATTGTGGAAAGGGGAGAAAATGTGGAATGGTTTCTGGTCCCTTTTATTTCTTGCTATGTACATGTGATATGATTGAAAAAAATTTAATTGAAAAATACTCTTTCAAAGTAAAAAGAAATATCATTCTCAAAAATGTTGAAAGTGAGTATTTCCACACCATCAGCAACTTTTCCTGGGCTGGTTTCCAACATAAAACTTGAACAGAGTCACAGTTTATATCCAATACCAACCAAATAGGATTCTGTTGCTGTCAGATCAGCTTCACCTTTCTGCTCTAAAGCAAAACACAGAAAAAGAGGATTATGGCATATGCAAGCAAGGAAGAACCAGAAGGTCTCCTTGATGGCACAGCTCATGACCCCTGAGCTCAGTCGATGCCTTAAAGCTGTGTTGGACAAACCTCACGCTCTGCTCTCAGCAACCTGAAAGGAACACCATGCCCCAAAGACTCTGCTGCCTTGAAGTTAATATTTACCCACCCTGTAGCAAAAGCAGCAGCAAATGCCCTCCAGCAGAGCAGCACAGGGAGGAAGGGAGGACAAGAACCTGTTTTCGTACTACATGTGACCACAGTGACAGGAGGGGTTAGTTAGCTGCCAGACAGGCAAATTGTTGGGGAGATCGATACAGTGATTAAACTAGCCTAGAGAGACAGAAAAAGGGAAAAAGGATTATATATCCTTTCAGAGATCACTGATGATATGGGGAAGGCTTTAAGAGGAAATTAGAAAAACATTAAAAATAGCATCAAGGTGTGACACAAAGATCATGGAAAATGAAACACGTATCCCTGCTCTTGACACAGGACACTGTGAATCACCTGTATTTCTTTAATGTGCACTTTGATATTTAGTTCCTGGATGAAAAGTATATTTTATCCTTCTCCAAATTCTATGTTTCTCTTTCAGACTTGGATTGGAGGATTAAAAATGCCTTTTCCTTCCCTTAGTTAATATTTGAATTTATGTATTTTATGCATTTTACATAATGTGCCAATAATCTTTGATATGAGACTGGCATTTAATATTTCAGCTCTCACTTCATTAAGGATATTTTAATTATCCCGGACCAATGGAAGGGAATTTATAAACATCTGTGCTTCGTTTAGGAGACCAAATTTGCCTCTTAAACTTCAAAGCTGTGAAGCTGATTTTATCCAGGTTCAGTTGTCTGGTCTCTCGAAGAGCACCACATAGCACTGGAACCAGCATTAATTGGGCCAAGCCTCCAGCCCACAGACCAACACCCAGCACCACTCATCCATGCCAGACACAGCCTCTATCAGCCTGGTCTTGCTCACACAACCAAACTAGATGCTGCTGCTCAGCTCCACAGAGCCAGGAGCAGGATGAGAGTGGTTACTGGGTTGAGGAGAAAGCACACGCCAACAGCATAGATGACTGTCCAAGTCACAACTGGTCCTTTGCTTTCTCCTCCCAATGGTTGACCAAGGACTACCTCATTAATAACACAGCCTCAAAGCACCAGGAGTGCCCTTAGGGCCATTTTCAAAGCAACCAAAGGCATGACTCGTACTGGCAAGTAATGCAGTACCTAAATCACTTCTGCAAAATAAGCCTGTGGTATCTGCAAAAAATTACCACACGTTTCTTATCCCTAGATCAGAAATAACCATCATTTGCAGTCAAACAAGCCTTCACGACTTTCTGATGCCCTGTAAAAAGCAAAAAAACTCATCTCCAAGCTCATGATTGCAGACAGCAGCAGAGAGGAGACAAGAGGGTGAGACTGGGACCTACATCAGGTTTGCAAATTGCCTCAAATCCTCTCTGGTGGGTTGCCCTCAATGCACCCCTGAAAAGCCAGTCACCAAAACCTGCAACCCAGAGAGAGGCAGCCACAGCAGTACCACCATCCCCATCACCTGCTAAGAACCGGAGCTGGTTCCTCACTCGCAGCTCTCCATCCCCAGAGCCTCTGCCACAGTCATCTTCATCGTCGCAGTCTCCGCTCTCCTCCTCCTCCTCCGGGGTTTTGCCTGGAGCTTTTCGGCGGGGCAAAGCCATCCCTCTGAGCAGCTGAAAGACATGAGGTGCCACAGTCACTCAGCTGCTTCATCCTGCGCTCCTGAGTGACAAGAGAGGGGACAGGGCTCAGTGGAGCAACATCCCAGTGCGCTCCTTGTGCCAAAGCACTGATGAGCCCAGGTTCATTCATGGACAAAGCCACACACAGAACCTCAGTGAAAGAAACAAGAGGATGAAAATCCACACTGCATCATTCTGCCCTTTGGCGTCTGCCCAGTGAGCATCAAATGAACTACAGTGCATCAAGCAGCCCAGCAAGACCCCAGTGCCACCAAAGCTCTGGAGTCACTACAAAACATGTGTCCAAAGTCAGACTAGACAGGTCAAAACCCAGTAGCAAGATGAACCTCTGTTCAGGGGATTCTCACTGCTTTCAGGGACTGTCTCCCATATGAGAAGTAACATGCACTGAAGGAAATGGCAGATCTCTTAGGTCTGTACAGCACCCCACAAACATAACCTAAAAAAAATCTCATTCCTCACTCTTGAAGCACAGAGAATGCTAATCAAAGATTTTGGGATAGCCAAGTGACACAATGAAAGCATCTTTTAAAGGATATTTGAAAACTCAGTCCTAAGTAACAGTGAGAGGTTGCACATCCCTGAGACAGGGACTCAAGTGTCTCCCCTGAGCATGAGGTCAGGATTGTTTTCCAAACAGTGAGAGTTCCCCACACTCCTGTCACAGCGCATGGAGGGATGAGACAGTTTAAGCTATCGGCTTCCTCTTCCCGCTGACTTTTCTGATTTTGCTGTTGCTGAAAGCAGCCAACTATTTCATCATAAACCCAGATCCCCTTTAAAAAAGCATGAGTCAGCCAGTTAATATATGCTGAAAATTTCTATCGCTGCCACTCTCCTATTAAAAACCTTCTTGAATTTAATCTCAGAGCTAAAAAAAAAAAAATAATGAAAAGGATAAGTAACAGAGAAGATATTGCAAAATGGGAGCTTTCTGCATACTTCAGGGGTTTAGTTAGTTCCATCTCTTGCAGCAATACGCATGCCTTGCAAGGCATTTTTTAATATCTGGAATCTAGGTTATATTTTTAAAATATTAAGCCAGCCTTAGAAAACAGTTTCTAAAATATTTATCTGCTGAAGTTTATACAGCCTGGGAGGAATGCTTTTGGCATCTGGCTCGCTCTGTCCACAACACTGTCCACATACCTTAGTGTTTATATTAGAGGAGCATAACGTAATGAAAAACAAATGGCTCCATGTGAGACCCTTCTGGGTTCCCCAGCTGCATCAAGCAATGCAGAAAACCTCTCCTTGGCACATGCTAAATTCTGCCCAGCATGAGAACCGTGCTGGGTCAGTCCCACATCCATGGCAGGCAGCAACACACAACTCATCTCCCTAAAACTCAGAGGATGTATTTCTGTCAGAAAGCTTTGGTTCAGGCTGTTTAAGTGTATTTTTCAGAATTCCATTTTGTTTAGACATTTACAGGCCTATCCAGAATATGGCAAAAATCAAAAAAAAAAACCCCAAACAAACAAAAAGGCAAGTGCAGTGCTGGGGGCACCACAAGAAAGACCTCGCACAGGAACCAAACATGCTGACTGCTTGAGCCTTCACACCATCACTTGTACTTCTCTCCTCAAAAAAAAGCCCCACAGAGCACCAGTTCTTATCAGCTCGAGGTGGAATGCGGTTCTCCCACACACAGCAGATAATTACCACATGCACCAGTTCGAATGCATTGCTAAAACCCCAAGCCCATCTTGGTGGAAGGTACTACAACTGCTCCTCTGCAGGATGCTCACTCCTCTGTGGAATGCTTTTTCCTCCACATCCAAGGCACAGAGCAAGCCAGACGGGACCCCACCACGCAGCCCAGCAGCACAACTTTCTTGACTTACCCAAAACAGCAAAGGAACTTTCTGGTGGAGAGAATTAAGCTTTGGGATATTTTCAGATTTAATAAGCTCAGCAAGGGGCAGGCACAAATCAGGATTTTTCAATTGTGTGTTTTCAAACATTAAAATAACTGAGCATTTCTTATATTATTATTTTTTCCCTTGGCATGCCATAAATTAGCAGCTTCATTTCTCTGCCTTTGTAGCCTCAATAAAACAAGAACTTTCTGAGAAATGTCACGCGGGCCTCGACTCTGGATGGAGTGAATGTGACATGCCTACGACACACTGCTCCTTTCCTTTTCCAGGAGAAAAGTTCCATCTCAGCCATGCGCTCCCCAGCTGCTGATAACCATAGGGCAGTACAATTAGTCAAATTTTACAGATGGCCCTGGGATAAACAACGCCCATGACACAAAACGTACTGGAACAGTTAGCAGGAGATAAAGCGTGGGATGGAAATCCCACCCCGCTTCATTGGTGCATCCAGACCCAGGAATGCCGTTGGATGTCTCGGCTTTGTCTGGAGCAGCAGCCATAGTCCCACTCATCGACCATTCCACAACCTCCCTGATGGTCTGCATGCTTTTTGAAATTATATTTGGTGGACTGAACATAGATTCCCCATCCTTAAATAGCAAGCAGAGCTGACTGTACCCTAACATTACAGTTTATTCACGTCTTGTGGTTTAAAGCCCATGGTAAGAGGCAGGAAAACACACAGTCTGGTGATCACTAAAGTAGTATGTAACAGTGAGATAGCTTTAACTTAATCACAATTCACACAGCTGTAAGAGTTTACTTGTCATATCTACTCTCCTTGGCTAAACCATAATTGCAAAAATACAGTGTAGTGTACCCAATGTAAACTAGAGCTCTCATTGTGCGAGTCCAGGCACACGCACCTCCAAGGGGTCTGCAGGACATTCATCTATCTGTACAACCACCATGGCAAGAAACTCCCTTTGCTCCTGTCTACAAGTTCTAACGGATAAAACATCCATCAGTTTTATTTCCAGTCTCATCTCTTTTAAAGCATGACCCTCTGGATGAGTAGGCTGGGCAGTGCCAGAGCATGGGCACGAGGGACTCCAAGGGACACTGGGCAGTCACATCCGGTGTCCAGATACATCTTTGTTGCTTGGCTTGTCTTGTGGTCTCCCTGAAGCTTAAAAGAGGAGGCAGACGGGAATGGTGTGCTGAGCCTTCCTGCAAGGAAAGCTCCCCAGGGCATCCCAGGGTGATTTACACAGTTATTCATAACTGTACAGTGACCAGACAAAAACAGATGCAGCAACACAGGGTAATGACTCAGCTGGACTTGGATGGGCCACTATATGTTGAAATCATTTTAACTCCTCATTCTTTACAACTGTGTTACTCAAAGCTCCCCATCCCACCAGCCGACTGAGCCACCTGGTCTTGTTTTTCCAATTTTAACACAAACAGTGGGAGCTGCACCATAGTTTTTATCATTAATCTCCTACCTCTGAAAAAAACTCAGCATTGTGTTTCTTGGACTGCACTTTAATAGCTGTTTTCTCCTTTCGGAAACTAACCCTGTGGTATTGCAAATATCAATTTGAGCAATACCCAAAATTGTGCCCGCAAATTCAGATTAAATACTGTCAGGAAGCTACAAGCACTGTGCTCCTTTAGGGCAGAAATCATCCTTTTCAACACACTTCAAAAATATGTAAAGTAAAGAGAACAGCCAAAGAGATTATTAAGGGGAATAGAAGACTTTTAGAAAAACATTTAATTCCTTCATGAGTTTAGGGGAGAAGCCTGATTGATATTTGTAATCTTTTGGTGGACAGAGCTGTCATTTAATTTAGCTTGCATGACTGAAAGAATCTAACAAAAAGTGTTCCATAGAGTTTTGATGAAATTCTTCGCATGTTTTTAGTAAGCCTCTGGAATACGATCAAACCTAAAAAGCTGGAGAGGACGGAGACTGAACTTGCAGCTAAAATAATATTCAAATTGGAATATATGCTTAATAATCAAGAATTCGCATCTAGCACAAAAAGCGCCTCAGTGCAGAAATTACTCTAGATCCCGTGCCATGTGTCCATGTGCTGCTTGGCGTCAGGAAGGGAACCCTGGGAACTCAACCCAGCTGTGAAAACCAGCCCCTGGCCCTGCTAGAAACCTTCTAAAACCCAACCAAATCCACCAACTCATGGCTGTCTACAAAAGCCAAGATGCCTTCCCTCAGAAGCCTCCTAAGGAAGAGCTTTGGAGGAACAAAGGTGTTATTTCCCCTTTCATTACTCCAACCACACACAGGTACTGACACAGATGGTGTGGTACTTCTCACACAATTCCCATGATTCCCAACAGATCAGGTTTTTGTATTTTAAATTCCAGTCTGCTGAAAACATGGGGTTTTGTGGGAGAAAAACTAGATCTTATGGCCAATCCTGACCTTCAAATCTGCAATACCAAATAATTTATGTGTGGCTTTTAAATCAGGGCAGCATCATGGGAAACGTGCAGATTTTCACACGATACTGTTCCCTGTTAACAGCTCATTACAACCTACAGAAGTATATTCTTGTTATGAAATACAGCTGGGCCTGTTTTGCTTACGAAGGTCATTATCTGATCACAGGCAAGAATTGGGAAAGGAACCCATTTTATAAGGCTGAAGTTGTGGGCTTTTTGAAAACTCATGTGTTTTGAATTTGGTGGCCTGATCATACACAAGCATGCAACAGCAGAATCAATTCTCTCCACTTCCTCTGCTTATTAGCCCTGGAAATAGCATGGAAAAAATTATCTTTTATTAGCAAATACTTTCTTTATTATTGAACCAACTCTCATGAGATTCGTTGGTGCCCTCCATGCCACATTTCTACTCCCCAGCTCCATTTGGTTTAACTATTCTTCGGACAGGGGCCTTGGTGGCACAGAAGCATGCACCAACACAAACCCAATGCAACATCAACAGCACCCTTTTTTGGATTGCTTCTGTCCAAGCTCTGGAGAGCTTCCCCCATCCTGGGCAGCAACAAAATGCAACATATATTATAGAAAAAACTTTGTGTTCCCTGGCACTGAGCACCAAATAAAAATAAGGATATTTAAAACTTTAAAAATATCTGTAAATACATAGCAGGATCTGTATTGCTGTTTTGCAAAAGCAAATACATGTGCCTGTACACACAGGCAGGCAGCACTGTTCTGTACACAATGCTAGCCCACAGACAGAAGAGCCCATTTTGGCAGGAGAACATCTGAATTGGGGTTTCCTTATGGTTCTTCCAGTTGGATGCACCTTGGCAGTACAGACATGGCAGAGCAGAAACCTGTTCCTAATTGAATTCCTATTTCAAGCTCAGCAGAACAAAGTGATCATTAATCAAATGTTAATAAAGTGGAAGTAGGCTTTGGAGCTGGAAAAGTAATTTTCAGTGCTTGGAAAAATTTTGAGTTGGACACATTGGCCGTTTTATCAGCTGCACTAAAACCTAATTCTGCACCTCCCTGTGCTGCCTCCTTTGAGACGGAACAGCTTCTGTGCTGCTGGAGCTGAACTCAGCAGATCAAGCCCCAGGCAGCACCTCCTGCCAGCTCTGGGCAAGGGATGGCCCTCGGATTCCCTCCCCACGCAGTGCTCTAGGGTCACTCCTGTGCTGGGGCTCCGCACCAAGTAATGGTGATGAGTGCCAGAAGTTGTGAACCATAGCTCTGAGTTTATACTGAGGCTCCTTAGCCAAAAATTGTTTTAGTCTTTAATTCTAGCACTTAAAACACCATCTCCTGGAACAGGAAAAATTCCTACCATGCATCTCTTGGGGCTATCAGCACAGCAGAACCCACTTTACTGTCTTGACAGGCTCCCAAGGAGATGCTCTCAGCTGCCAGCAAATCAGTTTTCCTGGTCACTCTCCTGATAGCACAAAGAAGCTGGTGACAGCAGTGAATTATTGACCAAAGGGTGGACCTACTTTATGGATCATCAGCTTAATTCCAGATTAGCTATCCAAACTGACAACATCCCTATGGGTAAAGAAAGACAGATAAAGATGCCTAAGTGCTGGCAGTAATTAATACAAGTCTGCATCAGACAGTAAATCTCTTTTGGAAGCAGAAAGGGCAGCCAAAGCATTATGGATGCTCTGGTTTGATGAGGGTAGGTTGATGCCTGGGACAGGATGCTCCCATGGGCGCAAAGGTTAAGCCTTGGCTGGCACCACAGCAGAGGAACTGGCTCCTAACTGCTGTCCCCCAGGCAGGGGAGGTGTCACTTCCCTGGCCTGAACAAATGCTCATTCATCACTGGGCACATGTGAAAAAGAGATTACTCAGGCTTTACTTTACAATCAGCTCATTCACCTTATATCCAGTTCCTTCCGCTTCCATCCCCAGCTATTTATGGCTTGGGTTTGGGTGGCAGTAGGAAGGAACAGGACAGTGTGGGTGCTGAGCACGGCTAAGGGACCCAGCCCAGCCTAATAGAGACCTGGGAAGTCCCCACCTGCTTCTGGCTCATGCCCTGGGTTCTGCATCAATGCCAATGCTGAACAAATGCTGCTTTCCTCTTTGAGCCCCTTCTGCTCCTTTGCATTCCCATGCCCAAATTATCACTAGCATCCCTTCCTACATCCACCTCCATCAAATACAAGAGAGGTGCTTCCTTCCTTCCCACCTGTCTGCCTTGTCCCCTTTCCACACTGTTCCTTCTCTGGCATAATAGCTCTGCTCCTTCTCCACACAAAGTTTCTATCTCCTTCCAGCAGCACCAGCTGCCATCCCCTCTCCTTTCCACCTGCTCTGCATCACTAGATATGAGAACCTGGACCAATTTCACCACCTCTCAAGCAGTCACCCCTCAGGGGGTTGGCAACTGAGCGAAGGAGGGGTGTGGGAACCTATGTGGGCCAGGACCCATCACTGCTATTATCCATATTTTCCATATTTTGTTTAGTTATGTTGGAGCAGAACCCTGCTCTGCCATCCAAACACCACTCAAGAAGGCCCAAAGAACACATCACCAGAAGATAAAACATGAGACAACAAGCAAAATAGGAGCACAAGCAATAAGAAGACAACATGGGTAGAGGTGGAGAAATCAGTCACTTCATTACCATCACATCCTTCAGGCAGGGATGGCCTGGATGGAAAGTGTTCTAGATGCAAGAGCATCTAGAAGGACATGTAGGTATCACACCAGCTCGAGCCATCTGCTAAAATAGGGTTTAACCCTAACCCACATTTCTGCAGAGGGGGACCAGTATGGCCCAGGCAGGGCGTGCAACAGTCACTTGGTGCCACAGCCTCTTTGCTGCCCAGCTCGGCCCAGCCTACATAGGAATGGCTGGGAGATTTCCTCTTGGCTCAGGCTCCAGCACACGTGGCCGCTCTCCAGTTGTCAGCGACGTCTGCCGGGAATGCCTGTGAGACAAACATCTCGTCCTTGGCATCAGGTAGGAAACAGCAAGCTGAGAGCTGTGCCGGAAGGATTTTTTCCCTCCTCTTCGCCTTCTGCAACACAAATGAGAGGCAAATCCCTGTCCCAACCACTTCCCTTTTCCCCTAAAAGCTCCCAGTGGAGAGGGACTTCTCAGATCATGTATTTTTGTGCACAACATTGTGTTGCACAGAGATTTCTGTCAGAACACCGTGCCGAGTAACCATGGCTGTATCCTGCCCTCCCAGGGGCTGCTCTTTCCAAGCTTTACTTTTGCATTTGTTTCACCCTGAGGCACTGGAAGCCCAAAAAGCAAATGGAAGCAGTTCTGATGAATGTCCCCAGGTCTGCAGAGCTGTCACTCTGAACAGGGAACTGAACAGCCACTTCATAAGCCATTTAGTCCCACTGGACAAGGCAACCCCAGTGCTGGGTTAATTGCTGAGCTGTCAGACTTCAGCAGAGACTTGAATCAGACAGGAGGAGAACTCCTCCATGGCAAACACCCCCAAACCTGTTAGCTAGGTCTTTAACTAATGGCTGACAACTGGGCTGCCTTCTGGGCCAGATCTCAGCCCTCCTCTGCACTCAGAGCATGGATGCAGCTTGCTAAAAATAAAAAACCAAAAAATCACAGACACAATTTTTCCATGTCAATATTGGCATCGAGGATAAGGAATCAACCATCCAGGCTCCAGCATGGGCACTGCTAATACACTGGGGTGCAACTCATCAATGCTACTGAATTTACCGAACAGCAACTGTCCCTGCAAGGCTCAGGCCTCTGAAGCTGCAGGCAGGAGGCAAGAGGAGCCCTGCCTGGGATGGTTCTCCCACACACAGATGCACAGACACCAACTGAGCAGCTGAAGCAACTTAGTGTTTAAATTAGGTTCAAAGCTGGTGACTTTATACCCTCCCTCAGTGAGACTCAACACTCACAGAGGAAGCCCTGGAAAACACCTCTGTGATGTCACCCTCAGCATTTAGATGCTTATGTGCTGCATGAGAAGGTCAGTAAACTCCTTCCTCACTTGTAGGCAGGAGGCATTCAAGGGGTCCTGCCAAAAATAAAAAGTAACTTCCTGCCCGTTGCAATGTTTGTTGATGGCTCGAACATCCACCCTGTGCCAGCTGCCGCCCATCCCCTGCTGACTGTGCTGCATGGGGTAGCATCTTCTTACACATGTCCTCAAAGGCCAGCCAAGCACATTTCCTTCTCTTAAATACCTCTCTCCCTTGCAATACAGCCAAGTGAGGCCATAGGCAACAAATCGTGCTGCAACCTAAACTTCCCTCTTTGCTCTCAATTTGGTGTGCTGCAAGGACCATCTCTCATCACACAGGATCCAACAGCATGAGCACAAAAATACAACCCAGTCTCTTCAGTCAGTTACGTGTCAAAACCAAGGTAAGAAGTTTAACGAGCAACAGCATTAACTGAGAGCCTTCCTGAGCCATGAGGAGTATTTAGACCTGCACCAACACGAACAGGTCAAAGTGGCCTCACTGTCTGGGGACAAGGTTTGCCAGCACAGGGACCTTCCTCATTACAGACATCTGCTTCATCAGCAGGATAACCAAAGGAGAGAGATCACAAATTAGTCATTACCTAAAACGTACAAAACCTCTTGCACTTTCCAATAGCAGCACAGTTTGCATGAAAGTTGCAGCAGTCTGTGCCAGCCACTGCCTCCTCGGAGGTGGGATAGAGCAACACGTGTTGCGAGGACAAAGCTGTTGAGACCAGAAGGTGAACCGCTTCAACCAGCTAATTCCTTCCTGCACACATCAGTAAGACACCTTGCAGTGCCATTCCCACCCAAGGGACGCCAAACCATCAAATTCTTTCAGTTCCTTCAATATAAGAAACACAAACCCAGAACAGGCTGAGGAGGGAGGATTTAGGACTCCCCCGCTACCCATCCACAGCTGGTGGTGTGGACCAGGAATGAATTAACACTTCTGGGAGAAAAAAACATGCCACAAAGTGGGCCTTGTTCCTGCTTCTGACATAGCTTTTTGGTGAAGTGGCAAAATTGTGCTAGGGAAACTCCCAGCTCTGAGCTTCCCAGAACATGAAGCACCTTGGGATGGAGTGGGAATCTCACAGACATTTGGTCTCACAGCCACACTGCCTGCACACCATGCCACAGCTCAGCACCACACTCCCGCGGCATAGCCCAGGGTTGCCGAGGGGACTTCCCACTGGACCTGGTCCTCTCTGCCCAGAGTGGGTCTGACAGCGCTGCCTTTTCCTCCTGTCCCCTGAGAACATCATTGCTAAGCAGTCTTACACGACCTTAATCTAGAATGAAAAGTAGCATTATTGTTAATGAGGCTTCTTCCTGGGAAGAAAAGCAATTGGATTTGCTCTTCAGCCAAGAAGACTATAGGTTACCTTCTGGACGATGAAGATTAGCTCTTGAATCCCAGTCTCCTCTCAGTCTGGACCACATTTTAAAACCCTTGATGTTAAGGCAAATGGTGGAGAAAAAGATGAGAAAACTATACTATCAACCCACTATCACCAGAGAGCAGCATCCTTTGTTACTGGGACTATCACGGAGGACACCTACCACAGACATCTACTAATTAAATTAAAGACTGTCATAGCACAAGTCGACATTTGATACCATTATCAAGGCCCAGAATAGCTGTAATTAACTGTTAATCTGCTATCAATGGCTCCATTTACACTGGGTTTTGCTGCACAAGGATTCCTTCAGGTTTGTTTCCTTCACAACAGGATACACTCCAGCACTGGTGCAGGAAATCTGGTATTTGTTTTGAGGCACCACTGTGCATCAGCTGCATGTTTGGACATAAAAGCAAATGAATCCCCATTAAAGGTGTGGGTTTGTTTTTTAACCCAGCTGATTTCCACAGCATTGTTTGAAGGCTGGTCCCTACAGGACACACCTGAGCCACCTGCCTCCCTGTCAGACCTGAAGCCACAGGGACAAAGATGAATCTCTTCTCATCCCTAACACTGCATCGACCAGGGAATTTCAGGGAAGGAAAATGATAAAATGCTATTTATGTTACCCAAAGGTTAAGAATGCCAGACTATAAACTGGTGTGGAAACCAGCCAAAACTGGTACCCATCCAAGCTCATCCCCAGAAGCTTCCAAGTCTTGTTGAGAAAAGCAATGAGATGGATGTCAGGCATTGGAATAAGCTGCCCAGGAAAGCAGTGGAGTCACCATGCCTAGAAGTGCTGAAAAGGTGTGTGGATGTGGCACTTGAGGACATGGTTTATCAGTGAACATGGCAGTGCTGGGTTAATGGCTGGACTTGATCTTAAATGTTTTTTCCAACCTTAATGGTTCTGTGATTCACTGCCTGGGAAAGCCTTTCTGCTCTTACAGTCTCTACTGAGCTAAACATCTATCCCAATTCCAGAGGAGTGGTGCAACACCTCTGATGAATAACACAACCCCTGGAAAGGTGGGTGGGATTAGCAAAAAGGAAGCACAGGTGAGCTGCTCCTTTTCCATACTGATAAAGGAGGTATATGGCATTACACAGGAATGTACTTTTCCCAGTCCTGTCACATGTGTTACTGAAATTCACTGCCAGGGAAAGGCCAAATGAAAGTAGAAAGGACAAGGAAACAGTGAATCTTGCCTCAAGAAATGACAGCTCTGGAGTCCCATTACATATTCCCAATAAAAGGATCACATGGCTGTGGACCAAAGGATTCAGGTATGCAGGGGAAAAGCCTACAATGAATTATTTTCTCAAAAACTGGCTGATGCCGAGGACTTTGGATATTGCCAGATGTTTTGGAACCAACATCAGTAAAACCAAAGTTTCTGCAGCACACAGGAGATGCTCAGGCCATCAGCACAGATTCACTGTCACTTGAGCAGTAGCTGAAAAGTGCCTATTTACTGCCCTTTCCTTACAGAAAATAGAAAATACCTCACATTCCACAGCAAACGTCACCGCACAGCGTGGATCATACCTGTGCACCCCTCACAATCCCGGTGTCCAGCAACACCATGGTTGAAACAGGCAAGAAACTCCAGCAAACACAGCCCAGGTTACTCCTCTATATGAAGATAGGCATGCAAACACACCAGATCCACATAATTTCTGGCTGTTAAAGAAAACTAACTATAAACTTTGGATACAGCATTCCCATAACAACCCCAATAAAGCCCAGAGGTTTGCAATAGGTCCTAGTGGATGATATCTGGTGTGGGCATGTGCCAGCTCTTTCTGAAGAGGCAAAGGAGGGGTTTGGGCTTGAAAAGCCACCTGACAGCCAGATACCTTCAAATTTAATTATGTTCTCATCACCAAGGGTCACACTTCCCCTGATTTAACTGCCCTGGCAAAATCCTGTCAGTACTGCTTGCACAGAGTGGGAGAGTGTTTACCCAGCAGGGTAAGGAGAGCTGGGGCACAGCTAAAAGGATGATGGAATTAGTATTTAAATACTAGGCCTAGACTTGGTGGAGCTATAGATTACGTTGTGTAGTAAAGAAGAATTAACTGATCCATTCCAAAATGCATTTATCATTAAAATAAAAATCTCCTGTCATTTTATTTAATAGCCTTAATAAGAAATAATTGCAATGTCTGCTTGCTTTTCAACAACATGTGGTTTTAATATTTTAATTCTTACAAACTGTTTAATAATGGTGAACAAAAGGCGTGTCCAAGTAATTATTGTGTTTATTAACATTTCTTTTGAAGGCTTGATAGACTATACAGCACTTCAGACATGGTAGTGTTAACTTATTGAATATCAAGGTGGAAAATGAGCCAAAAGTGGCTTGCTTTGGTGCAATTTAAATTTTGTATTTTCAAGTCATTACTGTTGTACATCACATTATTCAACAATCTGGCAGTTTACACATTGTTCTAATTATTATGCAGCTTCATCTGATCGTGGAATTAAAATACAGTGGGAATAATAAACCTCACAGAGCCTAGCATGCACAGGGAAATGCTGTTCCACCATATCTGTCAAAGTCATGGATTTTTCTGAAGGGGAAATGTATTCTTGAAAGGTCTGTACCTCCCCAGGCCCTTCCATAGTGAACTTCATAGTTTTCCCTCCTTTGAGCCACCCAGGACAGGGTGCAGTGAGATGGATTCCCAGGACCTCACACTTCCTCTGGGAGCACCCGCAGCCACCCTGAGCCGTCCCCTGCCCTGACAGCCCTCACTGCACCATTGGGGCAGCCTGTTTGCAGGTTCTCTGTGTGCCCCGAGAAGGGTCTGGGGTCCCTTTGTCATCCTGAGCATCATCCCCCTGTGGTGGGGTAAGACCCTCCTCACTAGTCCCCAGTGCTCCACCACAGTCTGTATTTTAAGCAAAGAGTTTGCAAGGAGCTCAGGCACAAGGGCATCACACCGTTCCCAGGCCTATTTTGTTTACATTTGATTCAATCAAGTTGTGGCCTTTTGGCCTCTTTCCAAATTAACTTCTGGGTGACCTCCACCATGCCCTCTCTCAGCAGCCAGGCCGCCGGGAAACAGCCCATTAAACCTACAAACAAATATGGGACACGTTGGTTGATCAAACCAGCTTCAAACACCGCTCTGGAAATGCTGGGTTGGATTTTTTAATGCAAACTTCAAGTCTATTTTATCTTCGGTCATTTGCACCTCTGAGCCCCCTGGCTTTTTTTTTTTTTTTTCATTCCAACTATAGTTCCGTGGTTTATTGCCTCATAAAACCTCTAAATTTCGTTCTCATCCTCCTGTAAACCATGTGAAGAGCAACGCGAGGCTCTCTCACATGGGGCTCACCACAGGACCCAGGTCTTTACGCTGAGCACATGAAGAAAGGCAGCAATACCCTGCTTGGGGAAACAGCTGTAATATTCCAAGAAATTGTGTCTTCCCCTTATTTCCAAGGAAATAAATCAAAGGGAGTTTCTCAGGGTCTGTGAAAGCATATTGCTTGGATTCTCATCCCCAAAGGGTTTATTTTTTCAAGAGCTTATATGGTAGTTAGATTTCTGGCTAGAGAATATGCAATATGATAAAAACACAGTCCCTATATGGGGCAATAAATTACAGATTGTTTGATGTGGAAACCAAAGAACTGTCAAACTCCAGTATATCTGAAATATTCTAAATGAGCCCTTAACTCGAGTGTCTGGAAATGCACAATATGTTTCCAAGCCATTCAATTTTGTAAAAGACACATCTCCCCCAGTTAAGTTTCCTTTTATGGATTTTATTATTAATTTTTGGAATGGTTTTCCCTTCCTTTTCTTAAAAAATTGTGCTTTTTCTCCTCAGGACAGTACTGTGATAAACACCAGGATTTAACTAAGCACAGAAAGGGATCAGAACTGGGCACAAGCTAAAAGAGGTAAATGCATTAAGGATAGGGGAAAGCATCTGCTGCAGCAGTGTCAGGTTATTGCAGAGGGCACAAAAGCCACCCCAGGACAGACAGGGACAGGAGGGAAGACCGAGAGTGTATTATCAGCCAATTTGTTACTACAGATCTCTGCTGCATCCTCACACAAGCATCACTCAGGTCTGCTCTCCAGAGCCTTTCATGGATGAGGATGATAACAGGAGGTCATCAGTGTGGCAGAGCACCCAGGGTATGTGACATGGGACACCACAGCTCCCATCTCCATGTACATCTGTTAAAACCTGAAGCTCATCCCCATCTGTGAGCCAGCAAAATGTCCCCATTGTGGGAGGAAAATTGAGTGACCAGAGGAAACAGCTCACCTTGCACACAGCTTTCTGCCTAGGGATGCTACCAAGTCACAAAAAAACTGAGCAAAACCTTGCACTGACACTGAATAACCTTTCAGTTTCAATATAGTTTCATGTGTGGGATGAGTGAAAACCTTTCTAGCTAGAAACAGACCCCATCCACTCCGGGAAATAAAAGTTAGGAACCAATTTCAACTCATTTTCCTGAAGGTGACCCTTAGCCTCCCAGCTGAGATAACAATGCTAATATTTATGGATGGGCTGTTCATGCCTCTGGGCACACAACAAAAACAACTCAAATCAAAACTTGGTAGACATCTAACAGGACTGGGGGAAAAGAATTCTACTTCCAATATGGCAATAATAAACCATCTCACCCACCAATACACAGAAACCAACAGCATCCAGAAAACCAAACAAAAAAGTGGTCTGATGTAATGAATAGGCACCACTGAGGGGTTCTCATCCAGAAAGGGCTGACTTCAGACAGCACACTACTCAGCCACTGTGCTTTATTAATTTATTTATCTTACCTTGAGAGAAGGTGCTCAAACCAAATAAAATACAATCTGGGAAAGTTTCACTTCCCCTTCTTTCTGGGTTAGGTTTTCTACATTCCTTTTGGACTCCACAGGTTTAATTCTAATGCACAAACCCCATTCTCATTTCAAATATCTGATGAGAATTTCTTCTATGTATGTGTGCACATTTACCCAGATTAAGTTTGAGAACACGTGAACTAAAGAACAAGCGCAATTTCTACACACAACACATTTGCCAAACTCAAGCAAGCTCGAAAATGTGGTGAACTGCTGAAAGAGCAGACATTTTCAGCAGTGTGAGCAGCCTGGAATAAAGTGAAGCCAAGTCATCAGCAAATTACAGACATTTTAGCAAAGATCTACAAGTAAAAGTGTGGAACTCCATGAAAATTGCACCAACTAGAACGGTTCCTGAGTCCGCACACACTGACAAATCTCTAACACTGCACCGTGAGGAAACCACAACATTGTACTGGATTGACAATTTATGGGCAGTCATATAGGGAATGCAGTTTACAGCTCTGAGCACTACAGAGGTGCTCTTTTCTTCAAGTAATCCTGGATGTTGGAAAGTCCTTAAAAGCCACTATTGGCTTGAGCTTGGTGGACAAGGAGATTTTCACCCCTCACCAGCTTGGGAGTCCCCACTGCTTCTCAAATCTGAAGCCAACACCTGAAAAACACAACTGTAATTCATCCAGAGCTGCTGCTCCTTCCACATTTCCTACTCTTTGGCATTCGAGATGCATTCCAGACGTGAAAGAGAGCTCAAAACTTTCTTAGGCCAAGAAAATAAGTGTGATGGTGAATTCTGACACCCCAAATCCCAAATTTAAGTAACCTCTGCAATTACTTTCAGTGTATATAAGCTACTTACCATGGACTACAGACCCTCCACAGGAATAGAATCACACGATAGAATTACAGAATGTTTTGGGTTGGATGGGACCTTATTGGTCATCTAACTCCAACCCCCTGCCATGGGCAGGGACACCCTTCACTAGATCAGGTTGCTCCAAACCCTATACAACCTGGCCTTGAACACTTCCAGGGATGGGGCATTCAGAGCTTCTCTTCATAACTGATTTTCACAAATCACTTCCTATTTTCACCTGATTTTGTTCTCAATTCCTCCTCTTTCTCAAACGCAACTTTAGAAGAGGATTCAGTATTGTTTAGATTCTTAGATTTACACCTTTCAAACCAAAAAACCTTACCTGACCCCCATAACACATTCCAACCCAATGCTACAAGTCAAGGAGGAGAAGCACTGTAAAAGATCACAACTAAGCTGACCACATTCACCTCCTTACCACTATTCTTCTCTGAGCAGCAGCTGACGGAGACACTGTGCTGCTGGAAACAGCTGCGTAGAGCACAGCAGTGTTTAACCAGGGTCTCCCACTCCACAGATCTCCACTCCTCAGCAGCCTCAGCTATTCAGCAAAGACCTAACTTGACCCAGTCTGGCAGCCAGCATTTCACAACCCCTTTATGTCAGCAGTTTCAAGTACACTAATAACCATGTTTTGTTCATTGCGACTTTCTCACTGTGAACGGCAAAATATCATTATCACCTGCAGGTTGAAGCCTGCCCTCTACCCCATTTAATAGGGAGCTGATTATGCTATCCCCCCTCCTTTCCCCTTTTAATAATTAAGGGCTGTTGGCAGATGGCACTGCTGGGCACGGGGAGGCATGCAGGAAGGCAGAGCAAGCTGTACACCCAGTGCCCACATCGGCTCTCACATGGCGGGGTGTTCCGGGGGACCCTGAATCCCTCACTGCATCCTGGTCCCAGACAGCACCTAATGAGGCATGCCCACACTGGAGGGCACTGGGGTTAAACCAGGAATGGCTATGAAAACATTCCCTGGCAGTCGCAGGAACAGGAAAGCAGAGGTTTGCAGAAAAGTTGCTAAGCCAGCAACTGCAAACAGAGCCGACCTCACAGCCCACCCGGCTGGGGAGCAAAGCTGGGCTTAACCCTGGGAACTCACTGCTGCCCAGAGCCTTGTGCTGGAGTGACCCTGAACAAGGTCCCCACTGGTAAGAGCTCTCTTAGGAGAGACTGGGTAGCTCAGCTGCATTAACATACGGCGCTACCAACCAAGTATTTGCCCTGAGAGTCTCACTGACAGGTCCCAGCAAAGCAGCAAGTCCAAGCTAACTGCCTCCTGAAAAACATCCCCTCTGAGTTACAGCAATGTCCCATACACAAGAACAGAGAGGGAGGAGTGCAGAGTTCACAGCTGGACCCCAGCCTACTGGCACAAGGAAATGCTGTGGAAGAGCTCTGGGAGGGGAACAGCCACAAGCTGAACACTGTGCAGAGGTGCCACCTAATTCCCTGACAGCAGCAGAGTTTGCTCACAGACTTAACCTGGCATGGCATGATGAATAAAGACAAGATACTGCTTGTCCCAGAAAGGATGCCAGGTCTGAGGCAGTGGGAAGGAAGCTTCCTCCCCAGCAGAAAGAATCTCATCCAGCTCTGCCATGTGCCCATTCAACAGTGACTTGCCCCAGCAGTGACTGGGAGTGGACGCTCAGAGAGACACAGAAAAGAAACAGGTGACCCTTACTGCCAGACATAAGCAATGCCAAAGGCGATTCCTCTGACCACAGGGGACATCAGGCACATGCCACACAGATGCCTGTGAGCACCTCGTGCTCAGGAGAACCAGAGCAACTCCATCTTTCCTGGTTCTCCACTGCACAGGGGACAGATGTCTGGTGGAAGCACACTGCAGAGATGCATCCATACATCAGCCAGGCACAGGTTGAGCCCTGGAAGGCTGAAATGCACGTGGCCCCACAGCTCCCACTCATCCACAGAGAACCACACCAGTGTGTATCCAACAGGACCTGCCACATATGCCCTGTGCGCAGGGCCAAGGTGAACCGGATCCGCATGCAGAGCTCTGCACAGAGCTGCTGAAGATGGAAACACCCCGGGTTGTCTGTCTGAGCCCAAAGAAAGTGTGAGGGAGGACAAACTGATTTGGAAACCGCCCACTCTGGAGCCATCCCTCCTGGCACGTCTGGAACAAACCTGGTTGATGTGTTTCAGCTTGTCAATAATCTGGCTGATCACTGGCTCCGGGCCTTTCATCTTCACCTCATGGTTGCCAGTCTGAGCTTTTGCTCCATTCCTTGTGATTTGGGGACTGTACCTGTAAGAGCGAGAACAGAAAAGACCACGATGTGACAGGCTAACATAGAGGAGATCTTTAAAGCTCAGTACAAACAAAAGGAATCCGAAGATAAGCACCAGCCCTTTTCAAAACAGAGAGCACAAGACAGTTAATAATGACAAAGGAAAGGCCAAAGATTCCCATAAACATTTTTGCTCTGATTTTGCAAAGCAGCAAGATGATGTAGTTGTATCACTTGAGGACAATGAAGTCCTTTCCAGTCCATTAGTAACCAAGGAAGATGTTAAACTGTATACAACAGAGATAAATATTTTCACATAACTTGCACCCAAGAGTCCTAAAAAAGCTGGCTCAGAAATTCTGGCTTGCTCATGTTTGTTTATAATAAATCTTGGCAGACCACAGAGACTCCAGTACAAGAGTGGTAGTGTTGTGCCCACAGCCAACAAAAATGAGTGGGATGACCCAGTTAACTGCAAGCTGATTAGCATAACATCAACCCCCTTGCAAAATAATGACTTTCACTGATGTGTGATTTCAATAATAAAGAATTAAAGCATCAGAATATAATTAATGCTGTCAACATTGCTAATGGAAAATAGGTGTTGTCAAACAATCCTGATTTCAGTCTTTGATGAGATCCAGCCTTGGGAATCAAAGTAACTGCTCAGACAGAACGTACCTTGACTTTGGTGCAGAGATGGGCTCTGCACCACAGGGTATCTCAATTTACACAGGTACCACATAAATCTGCAAAGCCCCCATAAAGCAGATTAAGCTGCCATGGCAACTCTGCAGAGGAGGGTGGCCAAGCCCACACTCAGCTTTTTTATTGGAAACTAGTAAAAAAATACACATTCACTTGCTGCAAGATCTATGGACTGGCCAAGTTTGTCAGAGTGATAAAAGTGAGGGGAAGAGGGACAGAGCGGGTGCTGCTCACTTGCCATTGTATGTGAATGCATTCCTACACTCAGGATCTGGGTAACAGCTTGTGATGCTCTGGATGTGAAACAAACATGTCCACACCAACTTCAAACTTGGCTTCAGGACTGAGCTGCCACCACTGCCTGCTGGCACAGAGCACACCGGTGCCTTCTCGAGCCCTGGGTTGTTGGTATTCATCACAGCCCCAGTGACAGGCTGTGGCACTCTTCGAGCACAAAACAACTCCTCGTCTCCAAGAACTGGCAGCCAGAACAGGCACTGCCCATCCCTGGCACAGCCTACAAAAGCCAGATTGCCGAGACAACACCAGCACCAGTCTGCTTTACTGTACATCTGTTTTTCCAGTGTCGTGGGTAAACATGATGAATATTTCTTTCTGCATTCATCTCCTACACATCATGACTTTACCAGCTCCCAGCACCAGCCCTAGCAGCTGCCTCCCTGTCTGTCAGCTCCCTGCTCGGCTATTCCTTCATCCCCACTTTGCCAGGCAAGCTCAGGCAATGACGGTCGGTTCATTTCACATGGGGTTTGGTGAGAAAGTGGGGCTTTTGCAGGCGTTTAAAGAAGGAGAGGGAGACAGGAAAGATGGTGGGCCCAGCTCAGGGAGGATGCTTTGCTAGAGGAGAAAGTAAGTGGCATGGGGGCATTTAGATACAAGAGCTATCAGGGCACACCGAGGGCTTCCAGGATATACAGGGGCTTGGTTTAAACTCTTCTTAAACTCTAAATTAAGAGCAAGATTGACTGAGACATCTGGGAATGCAAAGGCAATCTCAGATCTATACTGGTGCAGCAGGAATTTGCCCCTGACCTGAAAGATTCACATCATTTAAAAATACAGAACTGAGGCTGATTTCCACTCCGATGCTATTTCAGAGCAGGAGTTCTACGTACAGTAGATCTCTGCACCCACAGCCAGGTCCCCAGTACTGGGCATTCCCCACACACAGCTCTGCTGATGACTGACAACCCCATGAGATGCTGCACTGGAAGAGACGACAGTCAGCCAACCATGCTGCACTTCAGCACCAGCACCATACCAAGAGCTCTGCACCCCGACACCCATCCCTGTGCTGAGGTCTCCCCTTAGGACGCAGTATTTTGCAAAACACTTTTTTTTTTTTTTTAAACAGTTGCATGATCCCATGAAGCACAAACCCCAGCTAAACCTGGGACACAACAGTTCCCAGTTCAGAAAAGCTCTCCCACGTGCAATGAGAGGGTTGTTGCAAGCTGAAAGCTTAGTGACTGGGAGAAGTGGGGCCAGAGCGGGCCAGGCTGGGTGCCAGCAGCTCATGTGCTCCTGGCACAGCCGGGCCACATGCTCCGAGCACCACCTCGTGGGAAGAGGCTGCTGCCGCAAGCACAGACCTGCCCGGCTCCGCTAATACTTGGGCTGAACTTTTTCCGTGGGTATAATGCACTGGGAGCAGCAAACAATCCTGCTGCGTATTTATCACACAGTCACTTGGTGCCATCGTGCCCACCTGACAAACACACCTGGAGACTGGATGTAAACATCCACAAGATGCATGACTTTTTAGATGCCAAAGAAATTTCCATCTCTGGTGTCACTATAAATTTAATTTAAAACACTAATGGAATGCAAAAGTACATTGCTGAAAAGTCTCCTGTGGTTTCAGAAATTTAACAAGCAAACTCACACAGGTTTTAGCAAGAATAGAACCAAGGCCATTTGGTGCATACGTAAATGGATACAATCTCTCTCCTAAACAGTTTTATACAAAGAAACACAATAGCTTGGTTTTGAGTGGGTGAAATCCCTTCTGAAATCCACACAACAGCTGACAGAGAGGATTTCTGTAGCCTATGCAATGTTGTACAGGAGGGAGGAACACGGTACTACAGCAGTACTATACTTTAACTTCATGTCCAAAACCGGAAATTGTTTTCTAGAAAGTTCTACTGAGATGGTGAGGACCTCAGATCATCCTTCCCAGGGGAACAAGTCTACCACAGAAGGAAATAAACCTGAAAAAGCTGCAGAAGGATTGCTCCCTAAAGCAGTGACGTTGGAGAAACCAAGTGTCACCAACTGGTGCTTCCCCCCTGGCTAGGTACAAGGGTACATACTAGACCCAAAATGAACCATTTGCATCATTACACAAGTCATTTGAAACAGCAAGGCAGTGGGCACTGCAAGCTGCATGTCTTTGAGCATGAATCACGAAAAAAGGAGATGCCCAGGGACAGGCTACATCCAAAAAGTCGGAGATCCTGTGCGGTGTGGATGCTGTAGGACACATTGCCTCTGCACTGCCCAGCTGAGACCTCACGGAGTGTTCAGGTCTGACGGGGGCACCAGCCCCCCTTGGCTGCGCCTCTCTCTGGGGTGGTCACATTCAGGCATGTGGGAGGAAGCCAACTGAAGGGTTAAAGGCTTTGAAATGTAGCTTCAGCCAGAGACCCGCATTCCTGAAATGCCAGAAAAGCTGGAAAAGGCAGCTGGCACCCCTCCCTGCAGCCTGGGCCAAGCCATCAGGCCTTAATACAGCAGAGAGATGCCTTTGCAGCCCCCAACAAGCTGGAGAATGAGGGTCCCTGGACAGTCCTCACGCAGGCTCCTCTGCATCCCTCCCACCCAGAGCTGCTGCAGGGCTGGTGTGCTCGAAGGAAAAACAAAGCCAAAGCATCACCTTCCTCCTTTGTTCTCCAGTCACAGGGCAGAATAGGAGAAGTCTCAGAACCATCTCAAGCTACTTTCAACTTATGCCAATAAAACAGCCCCTTCTACAGAACACTTGTGCCAGTCCATGATACCCATCACATACCTCTGCCAGGGTCACTGGTATCAGCATGCAACAGCAAATATGCACAGTGGATAAAGTCCACGCCATGGTCCCCGGGGGTCCCTGCCCCAAATGGATATCAGTGTTGCAACATGAGCATAGTCTGGCTTCCACTTCATAAGCAAAGCCCAGAATACTTTCCTCTTTGACATGTCTTGATGTCAGTCAGCAGCATCTCCTTGCCCAGACTGCCTGGGTATGGGTCCTTGTTGGGGTTGTGGCATTTTCCAAAGACAAATGTCACACTGTAAAATGTGCAGAGAAGCAGCCCTTGTTAAAAATTACTTTAAAGACAACCACTTTATGAAAACACCAGTGATCTGAAGTCTTCTGTGGGGATGGGACAACTACAAACCCCTCCTGCTCCTTCCCATCTACCAGCCATAAATGCCCAAGTGTGCTGTCAAGCTAAGGGATTTTCTTCTCCTTTTCACCATCCACAAGTGTCCTGTGAATGTTTGGTCTTTCCAGCCTAAATGCAGCTCGTTCCAAGCTTTCATTTCAGAGCAAAGAAGGCAAGATGACAAATGCTATTTAAATATATGGCAATGAATTTAAAATGCGTGTTCATCCCACTCAGCCATACTAGACTTTGAAATGAGTTACTGCAATGCCCATAATGTGATTTAGAAAAAAGTAATCCTGGAAGTCAAACATAAAGAATTACACCTCTTAGAAAAAGGAAAGTACTACCTCATTCAAATAACAACTAATTTACGCCTGCTTCCAGTTGCAAATTATTTATTTAAACACAGCTCCACGATTTAAACAGCACAGTAACCCTTGCAGACTCTTCTACTGTCTATGTTCACTGAATCATACTTGTTTGAGACAGTGGGTTGGGGACAAACACAACACAAACTGCTACAAGACAGGACTACAATGCAAGGGAAGGTTTCATTGCACAAGGGTTAATAATTGAGCTTGAGAGAGCAGCATTCCCAGCGCCTGTCATCCTCCAAAGCTGCTCTTCATTTCAAAACATTATTTACTGTAGACCATGTGGGCTGGTGACACCAAGTCCTGTCCACATAGGATGCAAAAAGACAGGAAAAAGGGGAGAAAGAAAAGTATTTCCCCCCCACACTCCTGACAGGAACCCAGGTCCAATCTCCAGCTGGTTTTCACGTGTCAGTAAAGGTGGGTGCAGTAGTGAAGCCAACATTTTACTCTCTGGATCTGCTATCTTTTGGCTTAGTGAGACAACCTTAGTACCACAACAGCAGTGCAAGCAGTGGAGGCCAAAAGGCTTGAAAAGCTGTTCCCAACCCACTCATCCTGCCCTGCAGACAGAGAGTAACTCCTGGATGTGCCCGCAAGCCACCAAGAGGTGAAAACTTCTACCCCTGCTATTTCCTCTCTAAAGAGAGACTGTCCAGAGATAACCTGGTCAGTCATACCAGTAACTCCACCTCAGCTGTCCTCTTCCAGATGGGCTGTATGTTCTCCTTATCCCTTGACCATATGCAGACATCTGTTATATGGGTGTGCAAGTGGAAGGAGAGAAGTGGGATGTATGAATCTTAGATGCCTCTTTGGCTTGCAATGTGCACTTAAAGCGAGTCCTTGTGGTCCCTGCAGAGCTCAGGATGCTGCAATTTACACCACCAACAGCTCCAAATAAGCTGCTTCAAAAGCAACCAGAAGAATCCAATGCTGTCAGTGGGGAATGTTCTCACCTAACTAAAACCAGGCCATTTTCTGCTGGATTTCCAAATACCAACACCTTGAAGCCTGGTCCATGACAGACCCCTCAGATCCTTCTGTATCAGTTCTCTGCCAAGGGAAGCTTGGTTATAAATGTGAGGTCTCAGGTATTCGCCTGGTTCTGGGAGATGGGTCTTTAGAAGGAACAGGTAAAGCTATAATATTCACAGCAAAACAAAGAGTGTGTAGACAATTGGAAGTCTCAATTATTATTTAAGTTAAATTTAAGACAAAAAAATTATAGAAAAAAGGGCTAAACCTGAGACCAAGACCAAGCAGTAGGCTTAACTGAGGAAGATTCACGATCTTCATTTCTGACATACTCTGGAAACAATTATGACCACTCAATAACCAAATGAATTGGCCTACTATCCTTTCATTATAGCCTACATTTGCTAAAAAGCTGTGTTTTATGGGCTTGAAAAGTTATACAGCACTCCTCTTTGGGGACTCCATCATACCAGATATTTTGCAGTACTGCCAGAAATAACCAAACCCTTCATGAACTAAAGGGTTATTGCTGGCATGGAATTTCCTTTGTTCCAATTACAGAATCTCACTTTTCTGTCTTGCTTCCAATTGTACTTTCATTGTTTATGATCTGTATGATTAAAACAAACCACAGTATGTTGGCAACAGCAGGGAAATCTGAGACTTCTAGCTCGAAGAAGAGATTTGGCAAGGTGCTAAAAATATATTAATTCTGAATTGGTACAAAGAGGACAAGAGTTATGCTGGTGATTTAGATTAATGTACACATTTGTCTTGAGAAATTTGGAAATGGCAATATCTAACAAACGCTTAATGTGCTTACAAGTTTTGCAGTGGGCAGATGTTGCTGTCATTCTATTCCGAACAGCTTGAAAGGAATATTCTACTCATGTAAGCAGATTATTAAATTCTGAGAATCTAGATTTTAATAAGCTTTTGGAATTAAATGCTGCAAAACCCTGATACTGTATATAAGGCTCAAATTATCTTTGAGATTCCCATGCCCAACTCTCATAGAAACTGAGGTGAGTTTTATATCTCATCATCTACGTGACTTGAGCTGAAGGCTTTAAATGAGCTAATTATTCAATCAGAACTCCAGTAATAAGAATCGCCCTCTGTTTTTTCTCCACATTGGATGGAGATAAGGATAAGAGAGGCTAGACAACATCTTACCACCTAATACGACCAACATGAGGTCCCATGAGAGGACACAAGACAAGCAGAGGTAAGAAGGGGCATTATGGAAACCCTCACTTAAGACAGTTTTAAGCTGTTTTACACCCACTCTGTCTACATGTCTGTCTCAGGGAATTGCCTGGAACTGAGCCCAGGAAAGCTGAAAAGAGGTGCACAGGGATGCAGAGACAGAGGGAGATCCAGCAAGTCTGATCCTCAGCTACCACCAACACCCAAGCACCATGGCCCCTCAACAAGCTCTTTGCAAGTGGTAAAACGTGCCACATGTGGCATTTGCTGTGAACCCTTGTGGCATTTCATAAATGCACAATGTGTGTTCGCACACTCTGAAAAGTGTGAAAAGCAGGAATGTGTTGCCTTTTAGTTTTTCTTCCCACTTTGGTTTCAACCACACAGTAACAGCACAGCAAAAGACACAGGCACTGCTCTGTGTGACAAGAAAAATCAACTTTCCTTGTAGGGTTCCCACTGTTTTCAAGCTGTTATTTCAAGGCATTATGTCCTAAATCCACAATAGGGATGGCAACCAAACTATTAACTCACAGGTCAAACCTCAGGAAGGAGGATGAGTTCTTGCTGTTAGATGGTCCAGTGTGAAGAAGTAAATGACCCCAAAGTAAGACTCAATAAAAGAAAATGAGGGATGAATCATATTAAAAAGGCAGGATGAAGGACCCATCAGTGGAGCACATTGCATGGCATTCCCACGACCAGCCAATGTGAAGAAAGCTCTAAGTCAAGAAGGTTCTCAGAGCTCTTCATTTCAGCAGGGTTTCAAGGGGCTGCAAGGAGTGCAATCACTGCATCATAACCCTTCTCCATGGGTGGGAAAGCCCAGGGCCAGGGATGAAACAAGAACATAGCTCAAGCTGGATCTCAAGCACCACAACAAGCAAAGCAGTCTGGACAGGATTGCACAGAAATGGTTTGTTGTTTCAAGAGAAAAGCAGGATAATACACTCCAGCCAGCTGCATTGCATGGGAGCCCCAGATAAACATGCCAGCTTCAATCAGGGCAGAGGGAGTTAAGGGCAAGGAGGAAACAGAGGCTGGTTCCAAGGCTCAGCTTGGGAAATGAGATCCAGTGGAAAGGCATTGAGCGTGTCCGGCCTGTGGGGAGGAGGGACACTCTCACTGTCTGCACATAACAAAGCACTGGGATAAACAGGATAGAGAAAATACTGATTCAGAAAAACCACAAGAGGAGGATCACAAGCTGCAGAAGAGGCTGTTTGCGTCAAATAACAGGATACACATTGTCGGTATTATTTAGTGCTTAAGAGCATTGGCAAGGGGCTGTGAAGTTGCTATTCCAGGCATGATTTAATATGTTGTAGGAAAAGGGCTTAGAATAACTAGCAAATTTTGTCATGACGGAGAGGTCAGAAAACAGACAAACCAGTAGGGCTCCTCTTTAACTTAATGAATGCTCAGGTGCTGCATTAAAGATGTAAGAGTTAATGAACCTCAAACCGTACAGAAACACTATCACATCCTAGTCATGTCCACATGGATGCTCACACCGACCTCACTGACACTGCATCCTGATACTGCAAAGCTTTCTGCAGCTTTGGCAGCTACTTTCTAATCAATCCAGGAACCTCCTGTAATGTTTATGTCCTGCTGTGTTGTTCCTCCAACACATATTGGGGCAGTTGAACTCATCCATGAAAACCAGAGCCTGTGAACTTGAGGCTGGTCCTGTCTGTCTGCAGAGGGAAGGCCTCATCCACTCGATCTTTCAAGTCCAGCTGCCTGAAGCAGAGCCTGACTAACATCACCTGCCCCTACCTTCCCTTTAACCTTAACTTATAAACTGTCAGCCTTCATCCATTCCCAGGTGGACCTGTGAACTCCATGCACTCCAGCTGGTCACTGACAGAGGGTGACAGCCTCTCCTCATCTACCCTGCCTGCCCTTCCTAAACAGCCTCTATCCCTCCATTCCAAAACTCCAGGCATAGAAGCCATCCCACCACATCTCCGCCACCCTTCTTTCTGGGAACCACTATGTGTGTGGGACAACTACTAGGCCAAGATCCTGAAATTAATACTAGATGTTCAAAACACACCGGATTTCTTGCAAAAAGTGGCAAGATGGAGTCTGATGACCAACAAGTGCACACCAGGCCAGCAAGAGAATTGCTGCAGCCAAGCCAGAAATGCTCCAGTACATAACACATATTCTTAGGGTTGCTTTCGTAAGAGCTCCCACATCATGAACAGCTGCTTGGCTCCCTCTTGGGGAAAACACTGAAATAAAGCAACTGGCAGTTTGGACTACTCAAGCACTGTTACCTTAGATGCTCCTGATTTTCAGGAATCCTTCCAGATTCTCTGGAAGAGATGCCAAGCTGGGAAGTCCGAGTACATGAAATGGCCAGTTTAAAGATCATTTGCTTCTATTTGAAACATTCTGCAAAGGAGTCCTCGGAGACGAGCACCCTGGACCATTATCTTAGCTCAGCTTTATTTAGCTGAGTTCTCTCTGTAGTTTCACTGGCAGAAACATCACCAGGCATGAGACACTTTCTCAGTCTATGGAGCAGAGGGTCACCCTAGGAAGTATTATGGCTGCAGATACTAAAAACACAAGGTGGGCGAGCAGTCAAAGAGTTTGAGGGGCAACAGCTATTTGCATTTTGTGCCTCCATCTGCCTTCATGGGGGTATTCAAACGTCCTCCTCTGTGTGAGCCACCACACACGCCACTTTCCTTGCTCAGCCAGCAAGAGTTTCCCCTCCAGGACATCCAGGGGAGGGGATGGGCGATTTAACTCTCAGCCAGCCCTCCCTGCTCATAGCAAAAATCTCCAATATATGCCTGCAAGTGAGCTGTCACTAATATTTCATAGGAGCTGGCAGAGGTGGTGACACCTGTGCCACAGATCAGAGGGGGCAAGAAGGAAAGGATGTGCTTTTCGAGCAGAGGATACACGTAATATTCAGCTTAACAGCAAGGGGCTGAAACCTTGGTGCCCCCTTCATGCACACAGACTTCATCCTCTCCCTGCCCTGTCCCCTTTGCATGCCAAGGCACCTCCATGACCTGTCGGATTATGCCATCTCTGCCTATGACTGTCCTCTGGTATTCTCGGCAGAAAGCTGAAGGCTATCACCTAAAGTCATCTTTAATCTGCAAACAAGTCTGAATTTACATTTGTGGGAGGATCTGGCCTCGATACCCTTCCACTGCTACCACTTCACCCAGGTGGTGTCAGCAGCACCTGGAGCCAGTGAACTGCCACAAGACAAGGCCTCACCTAAGTCATACTCTCCAAAGCTGCAGTGTTTATAGCCCTGCTTGAGAATTTCTAATTAACAATCAGTGAGACAATATTGAAATAATCTTCTTTTTTTTCCAATTGAACTCAGCTAGGCACAGAAACTCGAGATTTTCCAGAAATAAGTACCAACAGAGGACACATTTTTCCTTAGGCAACATAAGTACAATTAACTAAGCGTGTGATCTTAGATGCTTGAGTGGGTTTTTTTTTTTACAGTGGAGTGTGATGCTATTTTGGTCTATTCAGTGTTTCAGGTCAGTATTGCAAGTACAGGCTAATTACCACCTCAGGTTACTGATCAAGAAATCATAATTAGTATCTCAACATTTCACCACTTCCTGATTTTATTTCTATTTCTTCCCTTCTGCAAACTACTTACAAGCAAAGGATGTTTGCAAAGTAGGATGATTAGAGGAGATTTATGTATAATCAGAAAAAACATTTCCAAGTTCTATTTCCACATTATTTAACATTCCCAAGGAACATTTTTGCAAGGAAAAAATCTCCATTTCTCTTAACACTTCCTTCCCTTTTATGTTATGAATCCTGCATTTGCCTGTCTCCATAAGCTTCACAGCTACCACCAGAACATCCTCACAACCAGTGAGTGGGGCAGGAGCTGGACCCTGGTGGGAATGGCTCCATCCAGAGAGGACAGCCAGGACTCAGTGGTGGGATGATGGTCAGATGGCAGCAGTGCCACCACCAGAGCTCAGTTGTCCTTACCTCCTCCAGCACAGACACACGGAAAGGAGAAATCCAACAAGGTGGGTTTCCCTGTCCCTCCCTGGGTGGGGCAGGGGATGCCAGCCATGCTGTCCTGCTACCACTGCAAGGAGCTAGGTTGGAGACATCCCCACACCAGGCAGCGCATGGTGGCAATGCCCTCACTGCTGCTCCAGAGGAGCCATCCTTGGCCCTGTGGTGCACCCTCCCAGGGAAGCTCCAGTGTGTCAAACTGCTGCTCACTCACCTGTGGCCCACCACTGTGAACCCACTCTGACCTAAACCACTCAAGGATGCAGGGTTTTCACTGAGCAGAAAACTCAGTGGAGGGCAGCACACAACCACGTCTCTATGTGCTGACTTTGCACATCTCTCTGAGCCGCAGCACAGCCAGACACCTGCTGTGCACAAGGTTCTTTAGGGAGCAAGTAGTGTCCTGGTCACACACTACTCCTGAGCCTGTTAACAAAAGAAAAGCAGTGCTGAGCAGAGGGAGGGCAGACGTGATTCACCTCTCCACGACTTCTTGTCCATTCCAGCAAAGGGTGTCATTCTGAACGGCAGAGCTGTGGTTGCAGATGTACTCCGGCAAGCTGCTGTAAAAATTGCTGTGGGACTTCAGCTTCGCAATCAGCTCCCTGGAAAAAAGCGGGAGAAAAGGACGTTCAGTTAAAACAGGAAGAGAAGATGGGGTCGGTGCATTTTAACAGCGAAGGTAATCGCACAAACACAACATGAAAGTAGCTGGGTACAAATAAACCATGAAACAGATTTAATTAGGTAAATGACACCAAAAGTATGATAATATGTATAGCAGAGACTGAGGCAGTAAGAGTTAGCCTCACGGCCTCCTTGCTTGGTTTCAGAGCATTTCCGTTTTTGGCAAGAGATTATTTCTCAGCCTACATCCTCCCTGGAAGGATGATGAGGAATCAGCATCTAGAGCTAGGAGTGCTCTCAGGGGCATCCCCTGGGTGTTGCAACAGGAGGAACTCCGTGCCCTGCCAGCTGGGGGGAACTGCCCTTCAAGCTTAGTCAGTTTGGTGTGCAGAGGGGGTGCTCAGCTCCCTCCATCCCTCTCTGTGCTTCGGGATTCCGTGAGGTTCCCTCTCCAGCCGAATCCCGCGACAACCAGCTGAGGGCAGGCGACACCAGGAGAAGCCAAGAAGGAGCCTGTGCTCTGCACTGCCCTTTCGCTGCCGAGGAGCCTGTTCCGGCCCTGGTGAAACCGACATAGCCCCGCAGGCAGAGCCGGAGCCCACGGAGACCGAGGGCCACCCAAGTCCTCCCCCTGGTCCCCACGGCACACCCTGCCTGGGTATCACAAACACCAACCAGGCTGTCCATCACCGTCCGTGCCAATGAACAAGGGTTTGTCTGTTGAGTCAAAGCCCCTCCAAAGGGTGGGAGTTCAGCCACAGCCCCCTGCACAAATTGGAGGAGTGCTTTAGACAGTCACCTCCTGCACTGGCCTTACAGTCAGGCAGGAGACCCAACCAACACCACTGGGAAAGCTAAAATGAAGCGAGACATGGGTCTTCAGTTATACCAAACCCCAAGAAGGACATGACTCACTGCCCATCACAGACAGCTCCTTACATCCCAGGCACTGCCTTGCTCCTCTTCCAGAAATCCTGGTGACACTGGGAAGAACAGATGGAAGAGAACTTTCCCGGGGTGCAGAGCTCCCCGCTGGGAAGGGACAGGGAGGGAAGGGAGAAACTCCTCTCTATCTCATGCATAAGCCCATGTAATTAATCTCAGCAGATTTCATTAGACTTCACAGTACTCAAAAGACACCTCTGTCAGCGTCTGGGCTCTGTAACCCTCTGACGTGTTGAGACAATGGAGGAATGCAAGCCCTGGTGCTGCACCTCATGGGAACTNCTGAGGGCAGGCGACACCAGGAGAAGCCGCGAAGGAGCCTGTGCTCTACGCTGCCCTTTCGCATCAAGTTAGTCTTCAAAGGGAAATCCATCCAACTTAGTCTATCCCCAGTTTCAAAAACTGTCCAGGTTGCCTGTTTCTCTTCCACGGGGATTTCTCTTCTATTTAAGACAGCAGTAAAGGTACTGCATAACTCTGGATGTGCTTTCAAATCCAGAGGTGAGATGCTGCTCCCTGTTCACACATTTGTGAACCCACCTAATTACAGCATCTACTTATTTACAGGGGGAAGGGAACATAGAATGCAGTGCCAGCACTGGGGGCACCTGCTTTGCTTAGAAAATACACAGTAAAAGTCTGTTAATGTTTCTGAACGACTGTAAAACATTGCACAAAAAACCCCCATGAAATGTGTCCCCCTTATCTACACACACAGTGTAACATGGAACATTTCAGGCTGAAGTGATACCTCTAACACACCTGTGAGTGTTTCTGGCACTATAGCAGTGCCAAAGAAACCCACACAAGGCATTTTGTGTATGAACCTGGGTGCATGGTACATTGCAAATAGCAAAAAAATCCAATGAAAAGCAAGAGGGTAGTTTTATACGTTCAAAAAGAATGCACTAGGTGAGAAAACCCATGTAGACACCTCACTGCACTTCAGAGCCAGAACCAGGTTTATGGGTAAGGAAAATAAGGAGCACTTCTATAGAACCATGCCATAGGGTGACCACTCCTCAGCCCATTCAGCAGGCACCACACTAAGCCTGAGTGTTCTCACCTCCTCCTGCTCGACAAAGTTTCTTCTTGCTGGATGTGAGTCATCTTCAGGGCTTTCTTGTCAATGAAAACGTCTTCGGGGTAATTAGCTGAATCTGCAGATCGAATCTGCCTCTGCTGAGCATGGCTACATAACCGGCTGATCTGGAAAACACAAACACAGCAGCGTGAGGAAGTGCTGGGACCAAAAGCGCTGCAGGAAAATAGCTGAGATGCACACCGGCGCCTGCACAGGAGCTGGTCTGCTGCCCCGTCATCCCCACCTCACCCACAGCACCTGAAAGCAAACCACTGCCCTGATGATACAACCTGGCTTTTCTACAATACCTGGGAAGGAATGCAGGAAGTTTCAAACAAGATTTTGGGGCATAGAAGTACCCCAGTGTCTATCTAAACCCCTGAGCTGCATTTGTGATTGGAAGATCTTCCTGTGTCTGTTTAAAATCATGTTGGCCGGAGGAGACTTGAGATATGTATTCCCTGCTCCTTCCTTGCTGAAAGGTATAGCATCTCAACTCTAAGCTCTATCTCACCAGCCAGACTTTTATGAAATACCTTCCCTCTGAAGATAAATTCTAAGACCCTGGTTCTGCATCTGGAGGCAACTCAGCATCTGCACGGGCTGCCCTGCAGATGCCCAAGGATGAGCATCACGCGACAACCAGCTAATTACGTAAAAAAACCCAGGGCCTAAAATACAGCAAACCACAGCCCAGTCATACCGTGGGAGGTCTTGATTAACAGAGCTCTGCTAATGGCACAAATTAGGTCATTAGCATACAGATGATCTGGTAACTGGCTCCAGCAGGGAGCGACGGAATCCAAACCACCTCGTTAAAGCTCTCTCACAAGGCCACCGTCCCGAGACTCACCCAGCAGTGCTGCAGCCATCACTGCAGTCCCTGCTGCAGCCAGATTTGCAGTAATTTCCTTCTCTGTGAGACCATCGAGAGACAACTGTCCCCCCATGGCACCACCTGCTGCTGTGAAACTCACCTTTTGACCTACCCTGTGCTCTTCTGCAGAACTCATCCATGTTGGGTTGTGAAAGCAGCTCAGCTGATTACTGGGGCCACAGAGGCACCACAGCTAACACCAACCTCTCCTTCTGTGGGTGTCATTCCACCACCCACATCCAGGTTTGGGATCAAACACACCCCCATAAAATGCCTGTTTCTTGCAGCACCTCCTTTATCTCCATGCCACACCAAATCAAGGCAGTTAGCTGCACACCTGAAGTTAAAAGCACATCCACCGCCCAAAGCTACAAGCATCTGATATGTAAAGAGGAAGATTAATTCTGTTCTATTACATGCTGCATTTGGGTGGGCAAATAAATTAGTAATGTCACCTCTTTCATTATCAAGAGGAGCACAGTTTGTTTGCTCAGGCTGTCATACAACAGAGAGTAAAACAGAAACCTCCTGGGAACTGGTACTGCAGTTTCTGGCTCAGAGCACAGGGGGAATAGATGCTTCCACAAGTCCTTCTGCACCTGCAGTTCCCTCTTCCAAAACTGCTCCTCCTGCAGCTGTCAGGTGAGCAGTTGCTGCAGCATCTTACCCGGTTTGTTGGGGTTTTTTTCCTCCTCTTCCATCCCTTGGCTGTGTCTCCTCTCTGCCTTGCCAACACAAGTCTTGCAGAAGAATATAGTATCAGACCTACTGTCCCCCCTTAACCACGTGCCAGGCTTCAAACATAGAGGGATGGGGGGAGGGAGTCAGAAAAATGACCACATTTGGGGCTGGTTTCTTTGCCTTTTGGGCTTTCCTTTAGCACTCATCCCTCTCTCATGGGATTTGTAGGTAACTCCTTGATGCAAGCAGATAGGAATAGGAGGAAGTGACAGGACAGCAGGAGACCTGGAGAAGGGCATTTGAGACATGAGACGCCACAACCGTGGAATGGGACTGGACATCCTGTGCTCTCTCTGTGCTGGCTTGTGCCACTGTCCCTGCAAAGGGCAGATCAGCAGGAGAATGTGAGGATGCAGAGGAGTCTGTGGACTTTTCCCCTTCAGATGTTAGAGATGAGACCTGTCATGAAACCTCCCCAGGGAAAGACAAGGTACACAAAAACTCCAGGACAGCAGATACAGAGGAAGCAATGCCACAAAGCAGCATCACTGCACTCACACTTTGCACGGACACAAAGTGGAGAAGTGGGGAAAGGTCAGATACTTTAAGCTACCGTTTGTGATGACTCCCTTTGATTCTCCTCAGCTCTGCGAAAAGCGCCCCCCTTCCCTTTCCAAAGCCTGGCTTTCAATTGGCAAAGCCTATTGAACTCAGAGAAGAGCAAGTCCAGGATCAAGGCTTTTTCCCAAGGATGCAGAGACGCACTGAATGGGAAGGGAGGGTCAGAGTGACACTGCGAACAATGGCACTACCCGAGCGTGCTTCAATCTGCAAAGCAGCCAGGCAGACCAAGGCTGCCTTATCTCCCACCCAGCACTAAAGATACCTCAGGCCCTCTGCTCCCAACTCCTGCACAGGAGCTGTGGCTCAGCTGCATCCTCACAGCCCTACACAGCATCTGGATACCATAGGCTCCTAGAATTATAGAATCATTAATGCTGGCAAAGACCTCTACAACCATTGAGTCCAATTTGTTGATTATCAATTCCAAGCCCTCATCACCAAGTCCAACCATCTCTCCTGCTTTGAATTTCACAGGGTGAAATTTCTAAAACGGTGATTTGCTACAGTATGCAGAGAAAATCAAGAGACCACAGACATCAAGAAAACATGCTGTCTTCGGAGGAACCAACTGGTGCCTGCTAAAACTTGAGCATCCTTCAGTGATGGAACCCAGTTTGACCAGTAAGGCTGAAAGCCTCAGTAATGCAGCTGCCTGCAATGGTGCTTGTTCCCCAATTCTTTTTAACAACCTACTCCACTACACATCACAAGTATTATTAGCATTATAAACATCACATTTGTGCCCCGTTTATCTTCAAAGTCACAATAAAAGTAAACCTGAAGTGTATTCCTCAAGCGCCGCTATAGAATTCCGCTTAATTAAATTCTAAAGGGCTTAAACCAAAAATATACATTGTGATGATGTGGGCTAGAACATAAACTTTTTAATAGTAGTAACCAAGCACATTTACCATTTCTACAGGTGTAATAAAAATGCTAATATATGTTAATGCTAGTCTGTGGTTAATGTTTTGTCTTGTTAATTTCCCCAGGGCTTTTACTACTGATTTAAATCTGCCACACTGCCCCAGTGATTGCATCGCCTTCCAGAACCTGCCGCCACGCTCTCAAACAAATGCTGATTAACAGGAGCGAAGAAACATTTGGCTAGGACAAGCATTCTTATTATGTGCTTCTAATAGTTATATACATTTTGTCAGGAAGATGGGAAGGAGACAGTTCCCAGTTCCCTCACTCTTCTCACAGCAGAAAAATATGGACATAAAAATGAATTTACAAGCCTTTATTTCGGGAAGCACATCATTATTAACTAAGTAATGATTATTCTTCTGGTTCCAGGCACTCAAGCAGAAAGAACAAACTGATTATGGTCACACAGATGTCTTCTACAAACACTTCACTAAAATTACTCATTAATTGAATACTAAATGTTATTAATCATCTCTATAGTATTATGATCTCTATTATTCAGACTGCAAGGATTACATAAGAGACAGCATCCTAACTCACTCATGCAAAGCAGCAGGAATCGTGCAAAGTGACCTACTCTCCACGCAGAGAAGAACATTAAATAATGCATCACCCTTAAATTATGCAATGCTATAATGTGTAAAATGCACACAAACACTAATGCTTAAAATAACAGAGTGCCTGTCACACCAGTGCCCATGGTGACGCCCAACACATGCTGAAAACATGCACTACAAATGCTCAGGGACCCCTGAAGCCACCAGACCAGGTTACAGTAAGCGTCATCACCACCTGGTGATCTTCCAACTTCCAACCACCTAACTCTGGCAGAGCGTGGAGGCACTAAGGAGGCATTTTTAAAAGGAAATTTAACTTCATTTTTCATAGAATGGTTTGGGTTGGAGGGGACCTTTAAGATCATCTAGTTCCAAATCCTCATTCCCATCCTTCATGTGGAGAATCACAAGACATTTTGAAGAAGCTCAGCAGGAACACAAGGGCCAGGGAGGACCAATGGGTGGCTCCTTCCCTGGCCTCACTTCTTGTCTGCAAAGACAGCTCTGATCACCAAATGAGAGAAAACAAGAGATGGTTCAAAACTCAGTGGAAGAGGAGCCAATGGCCTAGATGCCCTTGCAGAGCCCAGCTGCTGCCCAAGGCACTCGCATGCTCCAGTGTGACGCAAGGAATAACTGGGGTAGGTTTTCAGGGCAAGGAGCAGGATGTGCCCCCCCCCTCCCCAGCAATGTGTATTGATGTTGAGAGAGGTGACACAGGAGGTGGCAGTGTCTTACTGCATGGTTACACAGTCACTACCCCAGAGCCTGCATAAGGGTGTGGGTGCACCAGTGCAGCAGCGTAGAGGGGAGCATAAGGGACATTTAAAGGTTTCAATCCTTGATGTCAGTTGCTGAAGCTGGATGGTTCCTGTCTGCACTTCCCTCTGCTGTGTCAGTGTTCAAGTGGCTTAAATCAGAGAGACACCCACTATGTTTCCAATCGCTGCTCTCATTAGGACATGCCAACCTGTCCCCAGGAGGATGTGATTTACCACAGAGGTGCTGCAGCACACGAGGCACCTCCATGCTGTGTCCCACCACCTCCCAACTCCTGTACTGACCCACCTTTTCCCAGTGCAGGATGCCCTTTCTCTAAAAGAAACTGTGACCTCAGCTTGAGTCCAGTCCTTTCAAACCTACGTAACATAATGCAAACAAGATGTTTCTTCTTTCTGCATCCCCAGCATGGAGTGTTTAATCCACCAAAGAAAGCTGCTTTGTGTTTAAGCAAAAGGCTGTTTATTGTTATTTATAGGTAGAGAGGAAGTTGGACTAAATGATCACAGTTGTTCCTTCTGCCTTTAAAATCCATGACATATAATTAAAGCACAACTTTTCAAGTCAGCGTTTCCCTCCAGCATTTCGTTAATTCCATATTTAACACAAAATTCAGTATTTCAGTTCAGATAGTTGGACCTCAGCAGTAAACCACAAGGCATACCCCAGCCAGGGCTCAAACTCAACCCAGCCAACCAACTAGGACACTCAAGAAAAAAGCATTTCCTTAATTTTCGGCACAACACTTAGGCAGTTTTCCTAAGTGGAGATGCTCCCTGGAACAGGGCCCCATAGTATGTTAATGCACCATTATGATTTTAAGTTAGATATATGCAATTGATGTTTCTCAGACAACCAAACTAAGACTTTATTCTTGGAAAGAGAAGAGTCTTGCCTGGAAAGTGACAACAGAGCAAAAGGGAAAATGTGGGAGCAAAATCCAGAGAAAAACTACATGTGTTAGACTGACCAAAGCCAGGTTCATGAACAAAACATGACAGCACTCAGAGCCCAGCTCCTGGGGACACTCCTGAGCTGCCAACGTGCCTCACGGACAATGAGGCAGCATTGGCAGCAGTGGGGACACGGCTGCTCCTGACCCTGGGCTGCTGCTATGCCTTTGGGACTGACTCCCCAGGGAGGCTGAAGATGCTCCAGACTCAACCATTTCAACATTAGCTCTGATTCATCCAACCTGACAGAAAATTTGGACTCAAGGCAGCAAAGCCCGTTCTGTTAAATACACTGCAATTATACAACTGCGTTTTGTGCATACTGTAACACTTACACCATTGCTACTGCAGGCCCCTAGAAGACCCTCCCATTGCAGGCAATTAAACTACCCCATCCCACCAGACTGAGGAGCAAGAAGTTGGCTTGAGGGATTACCTGTTTCTACCAAGACCTTACAAAAAAACATCACTGGGCAAAGCCAGGCATTGCAACAGCTCCAGGCAATCACCATGCACTTGTTATTTTCCTTTCATGGGTTAATCAGTTTCCTTGGCAGATTTCTGAGGTTTTTAATATTGCACCGTGTTTGTGCCTAGGGCACTACAGAAAGGAACAATCCAAGAGAAATAAATTCCTAGCAGCTTCGTTTAGAGAGAAAAAACAGATACCTGACATCAGTCTGGAATGTAAGCCAGGAAGTCAGAGTCAGAGCCTATAACAGGGTATTTAACAGCAGCTGTGTCAGCTGGGTTGCAAATGTGGTCAATACTCACCAGTCCCTCTTGCCCCCTGCAGCCATGAGCACAGATTCAATTATTCTTTGAGAAATACTTTGTTAAATAATTAAAAAGTTACTGCATTACTTTTCCCCCCTTTTTTTTTCTTAAACCAGACCAATTCAATTTTGGAAGTGTAAAACCATTACAATGTGTCAGCTAGCAATTAGCTACTGTACACTGTTTATTCTTTAATATAATCTTTGAGTAGAAGGGCAATATTCTTAGAAATGCAGCATTAACTTGTTCTTCAATGACTTTAATATGGCTCTTTTCAAATTACTGCTCATAAAATCTCAGGGAAGAAAAATTTACTGATGGTATCCCATCTCCTTAATTAGTTCTCTCTCTTTCTCAGCAATCCAATAGCAAGTGTAATATTTATTTAAAATAGAGCACACACGGCTTACCGCTAAATCTGGTTCAACTGGTGATATCGAAACAAGCAAGTAAAAGGCAATGCCTGTTTTGCAATCTGCAAAGACTGTGCTCACAGGTATATGCAGCTTTTCAGATTTATATTTCAATAAACGCTTGCTCTGAAACCGTCCCAAAGGCTTCTATGCCACTAAGTATTTTCTGCTATCAAATGCTCTTCTCCCTTCCTATGCTGAATGGAAAACCCTTCAAACCCTAAAGGGCTTGGTACTCACCCTTCCTCCCTACTCACCCCCTTCTTACAAAGGGACCATCACCCTATTTATTTAAACCTCCCCATAGGAATAACCACCCCAGCAGCCACGTTTTGCTCCTTCCATCCACCCTTCTCTTTCCAAACACCTATGTCTGCTAAAAGAACATGTCCGGAGGCACTAAAGCTCACCAAATCATTTAAACACTTAAGCTGGTGAATTTCTTTGGCAGAAAAATTACAAGCATTTGGTTTCCAGTGAAGACTGGAGCAACATTATCCAGCACATTATCCAGCCCTCAGCGAGGAGGACACAAGGCTCTCCCCATGGCAATGCCTGGGACCTCCCCAGGCAAAGCCTAAAATACAAATGTAATAATTGCCATTAACAGAAAGTCGTAAAAGTATCTCTGCACAGCAGAGATTAGCTGCTGGTAAAATTAATCCATTCAAGGCCAACAAAGGGCTTATTATGAAGGCCTTACATTCTTTTTTATTTGTTTTCTTACCTCGTCTGTTGATTTTTCTTAGTTTTGAAGCTACCAGATCCATAGCAATTTTTTTCCCTGACAGTCAGGCCTAACCTAATATAATTAAAGGTCAACACCAAGACAATATACCCAAAATATGGCAAACAAGGTAAAAAGGCTCCCATTAGATTTTTGCTCATGATAAAGGAATTACATTTTTCCCAAAGACAAACCAGGCTTATTGAAAATGTAAATCATTCTTTTCTATAAAGATATAAATATCTGCAGGGCTTTTTTTAGACTTTGTTGTAAGACATTCTGGTTTTACATGTACTGCGGTTAGAACAATTGAATTACTGAATGACTTACAACATTAGATTAGTTTCTGCTTGATTGAGAATATCTTTATAATGGAAATCGGTGTGCACTTTTAACCTCGTTACAATGCTGCAAGTCTGATTACTGTATTAAAGTGACACATTCAACAACATGCTGTTTGCAGACAGAAATGAAATTAATTTGACTTTATCGCAACACCTTTATGAATATCAAACTGAGGACTAATATTTATGAGAAGTGAATTCTGATAAATTGATATACAATTCCAAAATCAGGTGGGGGCTTCCCATTGGATGGGAAGGAAAAAAGTGGACTAAACATTTGCAATGGATTTTTGTTTATCCTCAGTACTTTCCACTTCCTTTGCAAGTTGTAGGCTGGGCATTTCCACAGCTCACTGAAAATACTAATGTCTTGCACAAAAATCTACAGGTAGTGTTACTGAAGTTCTTTCTGTCTCCAAACAATGGGAATTGCAAGAGGCAGGACTCAGAGAGATCCTTCCCGGACATTTTGCATCATCTTCAGGGCAAATCCTTTTGAGCCCATCTGCTCTGAGCTATTGGTGCAGTTCCCACTCTCCTCGAGTGCCCTCCACTCCATGGGTTTGGGGCTGTCCCTCAGGGAGGAGATGGACAATGGATGACTTAAATATCAGTACAGGCAGTTGAGGAACCTACAGAAATACCTGCATCCTGGCTCTCTGGAGAGCAGCAGCATTAAGTTTATTTGTACAGTGATGCAGATCAATATGTGTAATCCAGGAGTTAATAAGCTTTAGAAAGACATAACTCAGAGCAAATCAGTCACCCCCCAATTATCCTCAGTAACTACCCGGCTCATTTGTTCTCTCCCGGTCACTGGCTTAGAGCATTCATCTCTACCACTGCCAGTAGCATGGAAGGGAATAGGGTGTGAAAACTGATTAGGTTAAAAAGATACACTTGCATAAAGAATTGCAAAATTCACCAACAGCCTTGCTTTTTATTTTCTTTTCAAACAGAAATAACTCTGCCCAAGTAGCTGTAGGCTATTGGCACAGCGTTCTTCAGCCAGCCTCCCATTATTTAAACAGATCTTTGGAAAAATAATGCAGTTAGAAGAAAACTTCACCTCCTGAAAGTAGACTCCATGCCCTGAGGGGCTTATTAGCGGGCCAACAAAACAGGTGGGGATGGAAAAGGCTACCAGCTCCTTTTGCAGTAGCCTGACAAGGTAGTGAGGACCCAGCAGTGAGAGATGCACTGCTGCAGCTGACAGACAAAAAAATCTGCCTCAATTGTTTGTTGGAATTTTTTCCCCAGCTAAATGTAGATGGCATCTTTCATGCTTGGTACCTCAAAGCCACTTTACACTAAGATGTAAAAGTGATATAATTCACAGCACCACACACAGGCAGAGAATTCAAAATGAAGCAAACCACTCATTGCAATCCAGCCCCTCATCCTCTCCAGCAGAAAACAAAACGCCGCTGCTCCGCTCGGGCAGCTCTGGGCACTATTTCTGCTTTGCAGAGAGTTGCTTTCAAGTTTCTGGTTTGTTCTTGGCTCATTCATCAGCATTGCTAATGGGAGAGATAGGTCTAGTTTTAAGGCAGCAACACTCGCGGGGGTTACTGTCACTGGAAGTAAACTCAGCACAGTTAAGATGAAGGATGCCCGGCAAATGACCCCGGATGGAGGTCTTAGTGGAAACTGCAGTCATGGATAATGAGGCCAAAAGAGGGTTTAGCGTAAAAAGCACAGAGAGATGGATATTGGTGAGCACAAGTCTGGTGTTGCAAAGTTGCGGGTCTAAGCAAGGATAAAAATCTTCAGGAAAGCAAATGGGCCAGAATGTATTTTGCTAATAAAGCATCTACACTAATAGAGGTTGCAGGAAGCTGCAGCAATTTGGGCAGCAAGTGAGGGAGCCATGTCCACGGGGCTGGAACTCAGGGCTTTGTTTCTCTGATAAAAGACAGATGTGAGGGCAGTTTTGATAGAGCACCCCAGAGGCATCTCCACCATTCCACATGAAAGGCTCAGGGCAATGGCTTTCCTGAAGGGCTAGTTCTGACCAAGCTAAGCAAGAATAAAGGCACTTCATGCCATGGTATCACTTCTCTACACACTCCTTCGTAGACAGGTGAGTCAGCCCAGACCTAAAAGTTTTCTGTTTCTGTCATGCACCAGCTTGCAGCATCCTTCAGGTAAACCAAATCTAATCTGAGCAAGGACCCAGAGCATAAGGCTGGTTTAACTCTCAACCAAGTTCAGCTGTAAAGTTCATCTGCTAATACAGCCCCAGCCCTCCTCAGCCAGCACCTCTCCCACAGCTTTTGAAGCAGCAGAAGCCTCAAGACACCCAGAGGGAACTTTCTGACGCTGTGATCTTTGATTCAGACTGAAACTCAGATTTTTTTCTGCTTAAATCCAATCTACTTCAAGACCTCGCATTATGTCCTTGACCATTACAATTTATTACAAAATGAGACAGTTTGAAATTTCAAAGCTCAGAGGGCCAGGAACAGGTACCCTCATACATCCTCTCCTGCAGTAAGCACAGCTTGCTTTGGATAACACGATCACCAGCTCCCTCCTCTCCTGCATCCCAAAGTATCCCAGGTCCAGCTGCCCCACACAGCTGTCAGGGGAGCCAGGAAAAAGAAGAGAGATGAGACAAAGATGTTGCTCCGTGCAGTGGAGAAAGCTGCAAAGCTGTGTACCAGCTTTGCTGTGATTTCAATCTAAGGCTGTATCCTGCCCCCTAACTGTGAGCTCTGTACTGATGTCAGGGCACCTCAATTTCTTTTTAAGTGCTCGGCAGCCAGTTGTAAAACAAGAACAAACAGTTCAGTATGTGCAGACAGATACACAGAACCAGAAACTCCTCTGCATGAGATCTTTAGGCTTGCTCTGACTTCAGTTTGGAAAAAATGCAAGACATCCCATCACATGCACCCTATGTGCACCTCACTCGCACTGCAGCCAACACATGATCTGAAGTGAGACCGAGCCAGACTCAGTGGGTGCTGTATGATATTCCCACCCACAAAATGCAGCAGCCTTAAAAAGCTCTTTTTAAGCTGCACAGTAGCAGGGATGAAGTTGCCACCAGCTGAGTGATCTGCCTCAGAACTGAAGTCAATGAAAAGATTCGTGTGAGCTTCAGTGCAAAGTTGGGCTGCACATCAAGTATGTTGTCAAAGGATGCTCCATGCGTGCATGCTGGGAGGAAGGGGCATTGTCAGCAGCTACCTTCTACTTTTAATTAAAAACCCCCATCACTGCAAACTCCTTTGAAATGGCACAACATGCCAGAGGCTAGAACACATCCAGTTAAAAGGACAGAGGGAGAGTGGAAAAGAATACAATATAAAAGTTTACAAACAGAAACAAAATCAAACATTATTTTTAAATCATACCTGTGCTGATATGCAATACCACCTCCTCTGGCTTTGCAGCGACAGGTTTGAGCATTGTTGGCCACTGCTTCAACCCAGCATGCTCGGTTTGCTTCACCTGGACCCAGGACAAGGGCAAGGCTGACCAAAAACCATGACAGCATGCTACCTGTGTCCTCCAGGGCCAAAGTATTTGTTGGGAATGGATAAATTAATTGTGTCACCAATGGCCAGCCCTTCCCAGGCCAGGTAAAGCTTTGACTAGGCTGAGAATAACCTCCGAGTCACTCCCTCAGTGTCAAGCAATGGTCAAGAGCATTCATGCCAAAGTCCCTTCCAAAAATGAGATGCACGTCCTTAATTTGCTACTGTGTATTTGAACACTAAATCCAGAGATTTAAGTCCAGCAGCAGCTTGCCAAAGAAGTTGGATCAAAATTACTGATACTGGATTACAAAAGTGCAACCATTAATAACTTCTGCCCTTACTCTTTTAGCAGCAGTCAAGCCACCAACAACATGGGAATTTCTAGCTCAAAATTAAGACCTTGAAGTTTAGTGCCTTGCCATATCCTTCCCCAAGAATCAAAAATCGTTACTACCTGAAACTTCTTCAGATAACTAATTGTAGCACTCCCAAGGTTTTTTTTCACAGGAATGGAAATGCTGCTGATAATGCCCTCAGTAATAAGGTTTATTTTTATCCTGCAGGGGGAACAGATGCTTACTTTACCACACCTTATCAGGCACCTTACACTGCTTATCACAAAATGGATAACAGCAGTACATTATACACATACCTTGGGATAGCTGCAAGGGGGTCTGAGATCACTGAAAACCAAAACCTCACCTGTATTTCCAGCATGAAGTGAAAAATGGAGCTAGCTACCAGTGAGCATTAGTGAATAGCCTGAGGATTAAACGTTGCCAATAAAGAACCTGAAAACACAGAGGCTGTACATCCAGCTGACTATCCCAGGAGTGATGCCAACAGAAAGCAACCCGCATTAGAAGTACAAAGAAACAGATCTCTGGGTCTCAAAGGGAAGGACTTTGCGAACAGTGCTGTAATTTCAAAGCTTTCCTCACAAGCCCCTTGCCAGCTCTAGCACAGAAAGAAAAATCCATTAACAGATCAGAAAACTCGCTGGAGCTCCCTGCCGTTGCAACCCTCCGAGTAAAGCAGCTTCCAGCAAGTCACCAGGTGAGACGGCTCCAAAAGCAGATCCCAGGGAAAGCAGCCTCAGCATCACCATGCTGACAAATGCACTAAATCACTATTTATGGCAACTGGTGATATTTTTATCCCTGGGTGCCAAAAGTCCCTTTATTTCCATATTTTTGATTTTCAGCTGTGTGTATCTGCTGGTAGTGCTGATCTGTACACCAACTGCAGCAAAGCAATGCTCCCCTCTGTGGTGCTACAACCAACCCAAGTACCTGGATATCTTTACAGCAAGCTCATGGACTCCCTGCCAGGATTGCCTAAAAATCTAGAATAAACAAGGGTCCAGTTTGCCTGACTCTGATCCTGCCCGAGACTCCTCTGGCAGATTCCCAAACCCAGTATCAGAGCTGGGTTCAAACCAGGCACTCTGAGCCAGGTGAGGTGAGCACTCCAACCTAAACCATTCTATGATCCTAACCCCAGAGGAGATCAACTATTATCTAGGTAAGACCCCCAGACTGATTGTCTCTCTTGTCATTCCAACAACAGTGAAAATATTAACTAGCAGGATGTGCAGGGTTGAATATTTTATTAAGCTTATTTTTACTGCATCTTTCCCAATTGTCTTGGTTTGTGGTAAAAAGCACAAACAGACTGACTAAAATCACTATTCCCTACACTCATGATTAAAATATCTACAAGAAGTGGACATACGGGGCAGATTTTCAACCAGGGAAATACTACAAGATTGGAAAATTAATATAGATATAGCCCTAAACAGCAAATTTTTTTCCCCAATGTGCCCTGAGAGTCATCCTCCTTGATAAAGTAGTTTAATAGCATGTTTTAGGGGTGAAGTTTTTAAACAGACAAATTGTAGAAATAATAAAGCCCTAGCACACACCACCACTGACAAACTAGCTACTAAAGCAAGGCTTGGGATGGGAACTGTTTACTGCCATATTACTGAATTCACTCTTCTGCATTGCTGTTTACAGACCAGAAACAACACACAGGCTCACATTTAAAGGCATGCCTGGAGGCACACAGTTTCCACAAGTAAATTAACAGCAGTATGACTTCCTCATCTTGGGAACTGCAGAGCTGCTCAGAAACCTACCTGGAAGCTCTGCAATACCTCAGGATTTCATGTGACCTCTGCAGCCAGGGCTGCTGCAAGCTGTGAAGGGTTCCAGGTCTTTGTGCAAATGCCCATACCCAGCCTAGGGGTGAGTGGCAAGGGGGAATGAGGAACAACCACATGGAGGAAGGATGCTCAGTCAGGTAACACATCTGATGATCTGAAATACCAGGATGGAAAACTACTGCTACAGAAATGCCACCAATAGTGTGAAAAACAAAAGAAGCCCAAAGGGCAGGCAAGGGCAGTAGTACTGTTATTCAGGGTATAATCACTATGAGCACGGAAGGTAAGTTTTCTGTAATTCCAAGGGACTTGAATGACAATTAAATAACCTATCACTATTCTTAGTACCATACAGATGAATAGAACTCTGCCTACAGAAGCAGTGGTGGGCAAGGTCGGTAATAAAAAAAGTCAGTATGAGAACCCAGGACAAAACTATAACCCCACATTTTCAAAGACAATCCCTGTGGCATTTCATACTTAGATATGACCACAGTGTCTAAAACCAATCATATTTACAGGATAACAGTAAATATAACTGTTTGCTTCAGGGTATATTCTTTGAAACTCAGTATGTGCTGATAAGTTTAACTGAGAAACTTCCATTGTAGTATAGCTAAATAAAAAGTTGTATTCTATCACTTCAAGTAATATTTCACAGAGATATTTACCCTAGATTACACCAGAGGCAGCCCAGCTATCAGAATCAGGCCATCTGCAATACCATAGTTAAGACTGTCAGTGCTTCCTTTATTGTCTTTTTTCTCCACTGAACAGCTCATTAATTTTGTTATACATTCACACTGAATACATCCATTCATAAAAAAGAGTTGCCTTAGCTGAACAACATCATTGTTTTAAAAACAAACTTCAAAAACCCAGTGGCCATTCTCCTTTAGTGACAATTGCCAGGCAACTGGCTTGCTTGGCTTGGATTTCTTTAGCTCTGCACTCCTGTAACTCAAAAAAGTCTCTACAGCAAATAAAAGAATTATTGAAGTATTAAATAATTAAGAGGACTTATGTTTAAATAAGTACCTAACTACATATGGCACTAATGAATTCAAATAGCTCTATCAAGTATGAAAGCACTCAATGGTTTTGCAATGTCTACTAATTTTTTATTGTAAAGGAAGTCAATTTATGTTCTATTTTGGCAGAGGACAGGCAGATTGTATCTCTACTGCTTTGGCTTGTGTCGACTTCAGTGGTGCTTTATCTACTCATCCTTCACAAACACATTCCCTGTATACAGATCAAGGCGTCAATATTCACTAACATAAGTGACAGTCACGTTCATTCACTGTATACATGGACATACTCAAGAAAACGTGCATGTTTGTTGTTGTACCAACAAAAGAAGGCTATGTGAGAATAAATGCTGATCTTTTTAGGATCATACAGTAATGCACATGCTGTCTGCGATCACAAAACCCGCCCTTAAGGACGATGTTTCTGTTCTGCCTTAGCACCTACAAGCATGGCAGGTTTGCTGGCCCAAAACACTTTGGATGCTTTTGCTCAAAGCTGAATATATCAACTGACCTTTTGGGATCAAATAGGCTCACGCTACATGTAGAAGTAAGTTTTGTTTCATATTTCCTTGGAAATGCCGACTGGGCTTAGAGTTGAGCTGGGTTTTCTCTCATTATCACCTGTAACATGAATTCTCCATCTCACCTGACCTCAAGCTAAATCTATAATTACATCTCTGCTCCTTTGCCATTCCAGGGAGGGTTGACAGGCTCTGACTGTAGGAAGAACAATGTGCCCTGGCTCCAGGGCAGCAGAACTGCTGCTCCTGGACCACCAGCCGGAATCTCCCTGCACAATAACTGCTTGACAGGCTGCTGTAAGACTGGGATTTTCAGCAGCAAAAGGCTAAGGCAGGTTAAAAGCCAATGTTCTGCACTGTACCCTGGAGCCTAAAATGCTGCCCAGGAGTCCTGCCCACACTCATTTGTCCAAGTGACCAACAGCCCAGCCACAGCTTCCTCCTGGTCACTGCAACACAAGAGTAATCCAACTTCCTGTAATTTGGTCCCTAAATCCCTTCTAAGTAACAGAGAGAGTTCACTCCATGTGTGCCAAACTACACAGGGGGCTGTGAAACCACCCGAGTGCCACTCCATTATTTCACAGCCTGCAGAAGTGTGGTGGCATGTCTTGGGCAATCACTGTGCAAAGACAGCACAGAAAACAGCACACAAGAGTGCTGCTGGCTGAGTGCCACACAACTCAAAATCCATAAGCTGATACATTTCCACGGTCCCCCCAAAAAGATAAGCGTTACTCACAGTGCAAGTAGAACAGTGACCTACATAAACCCAGTTCTTTTGTAAACAAGAGTCAAGAATGGCAGGAACAAGCAGCTAACAGGGAAACGGTGTCAGATTTTAATCACTGTTGGCTTTAAGCAAACTATTACAACACTCCTGCACCTTTGCCCCATTCCCAACTCTACCTACACTGAGCAGCTCAATTGTGTCTTAAGAAAAATCCCCTCTGCAGAACAAGCATCGTATTACCACAGTACATTTGTCCTTAGTGTTCAAACAGAGCAGCAGTTTCTCATGAGGCTCAGCAATTCACACAACATGTTTTTAAAGAGGCGAGTCACTTCAAATAAATAAGAAATTATCTCATCCTGCAATTAAATGCAGCCCAGAACTGGAATGAGTTACCAAAAGATGGAGAATCAGATCTCCTTTAGTAAATCAGGGGATGCCTCTGCTTGGCTTTTCTTTGAAGGTACATTTTAGTGATGTTAAAAGAGGTAGAGGATGCCTGGAGAGCAGGACCAGCCTTTCAGAGGTACCCAAGGAAAGCACAGCACTCAGGAAGAACCAAAGATGCTTGGAACTCTCAGCTCCTAACCACGCATCCCACACCCCTACAAAGCCAATGCCAGAGCAAGTCCAGACCCTTCTGCTCTGACCAACCTGAAAAGAGGCAAAGCCCTTCACCAAAAGCCAGGCCCTGCAAACATCACTTTCAGATGCTACAAAAAGTGTTTTAAAAAATCCGGATGGGAGGGAGGGAGCCGGCAGTTGGACCATTTGGGGTTTATTGGGCAGAGGAAAGACACAGGTTGGTTTCAACATACAGAGTTCATGGTACATGAACCCTACCATGGCAGTGAGCTTGGGGAACCACAGGGATCTACTCACAGTTGTTGAGAGTTTTCCTTCATTCTTCTGCACGTGGACAATGGCATCCCGCACCAAGGAGAACAGGTTCAGCAGGACATGCTCCATGTCATAGATGCCGTGCATGCCTTTGGTCAGCCCCTCCAGAGACCCGATGTACTCCCGCCAGTGGTTATGGATCTCGACAACACCCGCCAGGCATCCCTGCATCACCACCCCACAGTATCCAGCACAGGGCTTGGCCAGGAGCAGCCCCTGGCAGTGTGAGCAGTACCACATCTTCAGCAGCGCCCGCCCACAGTCCTTGCTGAATTTTAGGTGGTCAGTAGTGTTTATCACCTCGATGCCCAGGTTCAGCGCCTGCAGAAAGGCTCGTGTGGCCTGCAGTGACTTGGACACCTGCGTCATCATCATCTTCGGGTAGTTACCAAAGACTTTGAGGTCTCTCCTGGCTGCCCGCAGGCATTCGGTCATTTCCACGGAGGGATCGGGGAAGCCAGGATTAATCAAGTGAGAGTAAACCAAAGGGAATAAACTGTCAAAGAATTCATTTATCATGTCATTAACACTGATGTCAGAGCCCAAAATGTACAGTGAGACATCAGTAAAAAGTTCTCCAACAAATTTAAGAGCTCTGGGCCCCATGCTCCTGTAGTGGGTCCTAAACATGCTGTTGGTGAAGTTTCTTGCATGGCGTACTACGATTTCAAAGGCTTCTGCAAAACAGAACAAAAAAATGTTATTAAGAAACTGTGAGTTCAGAAACAGAGGATAATATTCTACCACATCCCTGCTGCCAAGGCCGGCCCCATCCTGCTTGCCTTGGGTCAAACACCTGCTGGCAACCATGCCTGCTGTAAAACTTACCTGCATCAGCAATTTTCAGGGGAAATGCATAAATTCTTTCAACAGAAGCTACATTTCAAAATGGCAAAAAAACCTATGATCTACTTAACATTTCAGCTTTAAAAAAATATTGATTCAAGAAAAGGGCTAGACTGCAATTTCTTCCTCTCCCCCTTTCATATTGATTTGAAATTAACAGGACTTCTACCTCCAGACTTAATTTAAGGCAGAGATAAATGTTTGACAAACTATATAGTGTTTAAAACCAGGAAACAGTAAATGCTGACATTCCACTATGAAAAGCAAAATATTTATAGGAGTTTAATCACAGAGGATATTCCAACTCAACCCCAGCACTAAGTGCCTTCAAAGCCATTGGAAAAGCCCCCACAGTGCTGCAGTTTTCCTGAATGCACCAGGCTCAGATCTAACGTTTCATCCGCTCTCGATGTGACCTGCTCCATGGTCCAAAGCGATGCTGAGAGCCGGTGATGCCACATCCATCTGTGGGTGCCCAGCCAGGGCCACTCTCACACACACCAGGTTGTGCCAAACTGTCCCATGAAACTCAAATTTTAGACAAGGCCTGTGTCACTTTGCTAGGAGAACCCATTTTTCCCTTTCCTCCTTTAAACACTTGAGGACTTTCTGTCCACGCCTCCTCCATGAGGTCAGCAGGAGACTCCCCAGCAGCACAGTCGCTGTACAATTATTCCTTCAATTACCACCATCCTCACCAAGAGGTTTCCAAAATATCCATATCCTTCTATATAAAGATAAAATCCCTACACACGCACACCAGTTAGCATGTTAAAGCATTAGAAGGCGAGGCCATCAATGCAAACGAAAGTTGTTTTCTTCAGCCAACTCTCTCTACCAGCCTGTGTCCCACCCTCGAGGGTACTATTCATAAAATGCTAAAAATAATGAATAGCCTCTGAGTTCACAGGTCACTGACACCCCACGAGGTAACTACTCTCAACTGTGTCACTCTGGAAACACACATCCAGGCTCAATTTGCATGAAAATTATTCATGTTCAATAATTAAAGGGAATGTTTAATTTTTAAAGCCATAAGTGTTATTTTCCCCATTTGTTAAGGTTGGGATGCAGCTGAGCACAGCCTGACACATCTCCACAGAGGTTCAGCATCAATGATATCACAGGCAATGTCAGGCCTTGCTGCTCGCCCTGCATAACCTCTCACATTACTCAAGAGCTTTTTGAGACCATCACATCTCCAGGACTTCCAGCTCTTTCCTCCCCAGGTGCACCCTATGCCTGGTGGGACAGGACCAGGTGCTGTTTGCTGCCCCCCACCTCAGCATGCAGCATGTGGTGTGAGCATAGATCAAAGCGGAAAGTACTGATAAACTTCTGCAGCGTCTCCATCCCACCTGATGCCTGCACACATCCCAAGTCTGCTGCTGAAGCATTTTGTCCACAGCTCCTGACATTCGCACCAGGTCTGTTCTGGCAAGCCCAGAACAACCATCTGTGTTCCCAGGCAACAGCAATCCTTCCTAACAGCCCAGATGGAGGGATGAAGCAGTGCAAGGACACAGAGCCCCTCTCTCCATGCTTTTCTTCTTTAACAGCCAGCATCCTGCTCCTCAGCCCCATACAGAGGATGGTCAAGTTCTTCAGGCACAATGTCAAGTCTGACACAGAGTGGGCTGTGCAAGCAGAGCAAGTTCTGGTTGCACTGTTATTAAAAGTTTTAAAACAAAAAAAAAAGTCTCTCTTTAAAGAGAGAGCACATGGATTACAAAACTTCTTTTTCCCTCTTTATCCTCAAGAGCACCAGAATAGCTTTTTCCTCAAAGAGCACAAAGAACTTTTACAACCAATGTTTTTCTGACAGCACTGGAGATGGTGCCAGGATTTTCATGCTGTGCCTCACCATTCGCCTTTAACCTCCCCTCTGTTAGTTCCCTTAGAAAAAGTCATCCCTCTTCCCTTTTCCCGCTCCTCTGTGCTTTGCCAGTTATCATCAGAGCCAAAAGACTCTTCACTGATTAGAAAAATATTCCAAGCTCCTATCCAAACCTCCTACGGCGAGAAATGGTTCAGAAAGGAATGGAGAACAGTGGCGTATCAGCAGAGCATGCACACACAGTCCCACTGCTTTAGAGGTCATGACATGCACATAATTTTTATCACAATAACTGGATGAGAGTGTCTATTTTATGCGCCTTGGAGCTTTTGCATATATCCATTAGAAAGCACAACAGGGACTATAAAAGCATATGGAGACTCCTGCTGCCCTATTAATAGATGCAAGAAATAATAAAACTTTGTAAAAAAGGAGTCTTACACATTCAAAATCCCTCCCACCCAACTCCTGTAGTAGTTGCTTATTCTGAAATACTCCTCGCAAAGCGCTGGCTGCAGGAACACTAAATTCCCAGTTGCCAGCAGCTGCAGTGACCCATGGCCAGGCTCCGAGAACTTCAAAGAGGAGGAAATTTTGCAGGTCAGTCCCCTGTGCTCCCATGAGGGAGCCTTGCAAGGAAACAGAGGGAACGCTGCATTACAGAAGTAACATGGGCTTCTGATCCCCCATAAAATCCCACAGCCCGGATTTGCTGCTGGTAAAATCTGCCCTGCTTATAACACAGCATTATTGAAACTCCCATTGCTGGAGGATAATTCAATCTTTTCTTTCTCCTGTTTTGGGTTTGGGTTTTTTTTTTTTCTATTTCAGGGATATTTTCCAAAGCTGCCATTGAAGGCAGTCAGTTTGCAGGTCTGGTTGAAGCAGATTGAATACCCTGACAAAGCAAAGCATCAGACTTGCCCCCAACTTCAGGAGGCAAAGGTAATGCACAGCTGAGCAGGGCTCACATTTTAAAATCTCCATCACTGTAGCTGTGCACACACAGCACAGAATAAAAAATGCTCCGTTAATACATTAACAACAAAAAACAGGGCTCAGGAGAATCTCTGTCCTTTATTGGATGCAGGGGTAAGCATGGTGACAAAGGACAAGGAAAAGACAGATGTACATAATACCTTTGTCCCTTCTATCTTTAATAGTAAGATCGGGTGTTCTTCAGACCCCCTGAGCTGGAGGAAAAGGACAGGGACTAGAATAAGACCCCATAATCCAGGAGGCAAGCGGGCAGGGACCTGCTACACCCTCTCAGTCAAAGACAGTTTACCAGGGTTCCCAAACGATGCATGGAACAGCTGAACTAGACCACAGGTATCAGGCACCAGTTGAAAAGCATGAGCTATTACTTATTTTTTTGGGTAGGACTCTTGCAAAAGCATCTGGAGAGGAATTGCTGCCCAGTTCCAACAGCCAGAGGGGAAGGACTAAGGTCTTTTCAAAGTGTAAAAGCTCCCCAGAACACAGCCCAGGGAAAGCTGCGTGGCTACTGCAAACTACCAATCGGTCCTGCAAACTACCAATTAGAGAAAATAAATTGTAAAAGAGCATAACAGTGCCCTGAGTAGGGATTACTGGCAGGAGAAGGAAATCACTGCATTCTCAGCGTAGATAATAAGAGTCTACTGCTTAGTAAAAATGCCAGGTTTCCTGAGAAAGTGCGTTCTCTCCTAAGCTGCAGCAACTTCAAAGGCGTCGATGTCGGGGCCAGAGGAGCTCCGGATTAACCTACTGACTGCCCCAGGCTGCAGGAGGCTCCAGCCACGTCTGTGACTTGATGGGTTTATTTAAGAGATTATGTGATGCAGTCGCCTGAACCGCAAGGAGCCGGCATGAGCAACCCCAGCGAGACATTCCCATACGGTATCATCCCACCCGAGAGGCAAGTGCCAAATTCCGATGGCAGCTGCAGAGCTGGGGCAGCTACAGAGACAGCACCTCCAGATCCAAGCTCAGCAAGTGCAGCTTCACTTCTGCTGCAAAGACAAGTTTCCCACATGGACAGCTGCCCTTCCCTGGGTATCACACAGAGCACTAAGCAAGTCCTCCTTGGCAAAGGCACAGTAAAGGCAAGGAGACTGCACAGCAAAATCTGCTGCATCAGGTGGGGCACCTTGGAAGGGAACAAAGATGGGTCTGGGTGCAGGACTGCATGACCCATGCACTCCTCAGCATGGAAACCGAGGCATTAAAACTCCACCCACAACCATGATTTTCCTATTTTTTGACATCCAGACACACAAACTCTGCAACCATAAAGGTCTCTCTGAGAAGGGAAGCTCCCACTATGGCTACTCCCACTTCCTACTGGGAGCAGAGCTCCCAGCTCCCATTTGAGCCTTTGCAAAGAATTGTTTCCTTAAAAACATGCCTCTTCCTCTTTCAGGCATGACAGAGTTTGACACCAAACTCTCTGCACAAAGCATAGCAATAATCACAGGGGTCAGAGAGCCTCCAGTCCAGCCAGACTTCACTTGCCAAGCTGCCTTGGCTCTTCCTGATCTCTGCCCCTTCACTACTGATGGCAAAACCTCTCCCTCCACTCCTCAGGACACAAGTCACATGAAAAGAGAACTAAGCTCTAGAACCCCTCAGCCCATAGAGTCATTTCCACCCTGAGGCAAAAACATGGATGTCCAGGCAGGATGGTGGATAATTCATTAGTTAATTAATCTCCTCCTAATGCAATCACTGCATTCCCTTCAGGGCTGCAGTTCCCAAACGTTTAAAACTCCCATACATCTAAAGGCAAAAAAACCTTAGCCCCTTAAAAATACCACCAGCGTTCATGGCTTGGAATTCAAATGTTCAACAAGAACATACTAGAAGTTTGGGGTTTTGTAAGCTCAACCAAACATTATCTGACCTGACAATTGCCATGCTATTGGTTGGAAGTGGCGAAAGCACCTAAAGGCATCCACATCTGAGTGAGCTCTAAGGAAACACTTCTTTAATATCTGCAATGAATCAGACAACTTCAGATCTATCACAACAGCCTGTGTTCCCAAAACACACACAACAGAGCTCACCAAGAGAGGAACAACTGTCTGCAATAACAGGCTGGCTGCCACAGGCACTACTGGCAAGATGAACCCCAAGTCATTTTTCAAACAGCAGGTAATATTTATTTACCAACTTGGAAAAGGTTTGCAATACATTGAGCAGAAAGGAAACAAAATCTAAGAGAATTTCCCCTGGCAGCAATAAGAGCAGCCTCCAGATTTGTTCAGTTATGATTTACAATACACTGGAAGTTTTTAACAACGTTATCTGGAGACAAAACCTCTTCTAAGCAGCATAATTACTTTTGTCTGTGGCATTACAAAACCCATCAGATGGTGCCACTGCTGCTCTTAAAGGGTTTGTTTCACTGAGCACATTTGGGCTTAAAGCTTAGGAAATGCTTTTTTTTCCAACTATGACACAGCCTTTTGGACTGCTTTTACTATATTGTCACCATAAAAATTACGGTCTCAAGCTCCCAAGCTTATGAGATTTGCTTCAAAGCGTTAGTAATAAACATTAGAGCAATTCAGTTATTTTGTCTTCTAAATTTTAAGCCATCAAGGTTTGCACTTTCTACCTTTGTTCCATCACCACTAGATCAAGAAACCAAAGGTCTCAGGCCAGTCTTTAAATGAGAGGGGGCTCCTTGCAGCTCCGTGTCCATGCCCTTCACTCCCACAGGAGCCAAGTTAAAAGTTTCCAAGCCAGTGTTGCTCATCAGCCAACGCCAAATCATTACGCTCTTGTCAGAAAAGCGTCTTCTCCTAATTATGTTTCTATCAAAACACCAAGCTCCAAAGCCATTTATTTTTAATTGTTCAGCTTATCTACTAATGTCCTGGCAGTTTGAAACACACTCTGTGAAGTTTCTAATAAAAATACTGTATGATAGCATCTCATTATACCCGCTCAAGCTACCCTGAAAACACACTCCTAATAAAGTCTAGGTAACAGTCTGACTGTTAGGCAATTAGTCACACTGTGGTTCACCCATTTAATATTTATATCCCGCACACAAAAACTTTGTTAACACAGACAGCAGAGCTCACCAACACAAGCCGCCACAAGCTCAGAAGGAAGGAGACAAGAAACCCTGGTGTTCACAGATCCCCACCTCTGACCAGCCCCTCGCCGGGACCACTGCCTGCCTGGAGGGAGTTCAGAGCAGTGCTCTGCACCCCACATTAGCATCCCCATCTCATGACAGCAAAACACAGAGCTAGGGATGCTGGAGGAGACCACAGGAAAACAGAATGGCTTGAGAGATCTCTGGAGACCTTTAGGAGCACCCAAGGGAACCTACATTCTTAAGTGAAAATTCAAAAAAACCTTCAAAGGGAACAGATCACACAAATGACTCTGCAGTAAAATCTTTTCTAGGGTTTCGTGCTTCAGCACGTGGCCTTTGGCGCTCTTGATTAAATATGGGTTGCACATCCATTGTATAATTTGTTTTCCTGAGCATCAAGAAAGATAATGCTTTGTGCCTTGACAGATGTGAGAATGCTTAACAGATTCCTGAAAATTTAATAAAGACAAAGTTAAAAATGCAAACAGTCAGGGCTGGCACAAGTGGTGGATGAACATGATTCTTTATCAGAATCAAATGGAAAGGGATGAATAAGGGCCCAGAGAAGCAGGCTCAAACTGAGCCCTGGGAGCACAAATAGGAAAAGCAGAGACAGAGGGATACAAGACTCCTCTGCAGCTAAAAGGTACCTCTGTTGTGCTGGTAACCTGTCAGACCAAAGAAAGATAAACATCTCTCCATGTGTCCCATGCCTCCATCCTGGTGCTGAAGCCCATGGAAGTGCTGGCCTTCAAGTGCAGGCTCCCCTCCACCACTGTGCAGCAGGACCACTGGGAAGAGGCACAGCTGAGCACAGATGTGGGACTGCCCAGGGATGGAGGGAACAGTTTGACTCAGAGAGCAGCAAAATCTGCACCCACCATTTTTGTGGGGTGAATGGTGCTCCTGCAGAAGGAACTTACTGATGTGTTTCTCCTCATCCAGCGCTTTCCAAGAGGTTGGGAAATCGCATCGGAGGAAGCAGGAAACAAAACTGCTGCTCCAGTGGACAACACCACTCCAAACATTCCATATTTTCCTCTTTCCCTCTAAATGGGAGAAGTTAATTAAACAAGCCCATAAAACAGAAGGTGAATCACTCAAAACTGCACCACCCGGCTTTTGTTACGTTACAATCATATAACAACATGCCCAGAAAGAAGCAATGTCACATCACTGGGGAACTTTGACCCTCCACATGTTTTTTTTTATAACAAATATTTATGTTCTTTGCTTCTAGTCTCTCTTACCTCTCCAATTTGCTGCAGAGATGATAGTCTCCATCTACCACTTTTATTTCAAGCCAGCTGTTCAGCCGGGGAGCACCACCCAGCGCAGCAGGAATAGCTTCAAAAACCCTGGGAAAAGGACATCTCTGCTCTGGGTAACTGAGCAGAAAAAGATATTGCAGACCCAGGGATTTTAACATTGCCAAGGTGTATCTAGAATTGTTTTGGTTTTATTTTCAAACACTAGGTGAATTTTTCAAAATAAAGAGAGGAAACACAAGAAAACCAGCCCTTGGTCACTCACTCAGCCATATTTTACTAATTGGAGTTTCCAACATTCACCTAATGTTGTTACAAAGATATTAAAAAATCAGTATGGCTCTTAAAAGATGGATGAGCCACACATCAAACAGAAGGCAAATGATTCCCTCCCAAATTTATAAGCCAAGCATTTCTAATGACCAGGACATCAGTTTGTGTCATTCCTCCACTTATTTAAACTAAAACTTACAAGCAACTTCTGAAAAAATGCAAGCCTGGCAAATTCCTTTATTCAACAGAATAAATGAAGATAAAGCAAGTCACTAGGTCAAGTTGAGCTTGTATTCAGAAAGTCAAAAAAAAAAAAAAATTCTTTGGAAGTGCATTGGTCTCAGTAACTTTAGAGCAAGGCAGATCTGTGAGTTTTCCTGGCTCCCTTTCATTCCAGCAGGCTTTTATCAGCCTGTTAAGTCTCCAACAATGGAGAGCAGACTATTTATTTAAGAAGCAAATTCCTTCCTTAATAATCTCTCCTGGCCAAATTCTTTTTAAAGTTATCTCTACCGTCTGATGAAAAGCAAATGGCAGAAGATCAGTTCTTGATCCCTATGGTAACAGGAAGGACTTGCACTTAAAAATGGTCAACAGGTGCCCTCATTTAAGTCACTCCAGCCCCTTTATTTCTGTTATCACCTTCCTACCTGTGCCAGCAGAACCCGGGAAAGGCATTTGCTCAGTAATATACAGCAACCAACATGGGCGTAATTCTTCCCCAGAGTGACTGTTTCCAAGACACAGAGCAATGCCCAAGCTCTCAAAAGCAGCTTTGAGATGACTTGGAAAAGGGATTTTCAAGCTGGTTTTGTCTCGACACCTCAGAGAAAGACAGAGACTTCCAACACCAAAATAAGACTGTGGATCACCTCAATAGCACAAGTGCAACCGGCCCCTCCAATGCTCCTGGGCAGCATCTGACTTGCTGAGCACATGCAGAATATTTTAGGAACATCTTGTTTGACACAGACCAGAGCACCCAAACCCCCCTCCTGCTCTCTGAGACACCACATGGATTGACAGGGGACATCACATCCACAGTAGCACCACTGTAACACTGCGGGGTGTCCCAGGCACACAAACTCCAGGCAATGTCTCAGTCTTAAAAAAAAAAAAAAAAAAAGGAGGACCTACCCTTGGCCCCAGTTCCCAGGCTCAGCACTTTCTAAAAACAAGACTGACTTCTTCCCTTCCCTCCTCTGTGGTATCTTGAGCAGAGCTCCCCAAGCACTGGTGGTTTTGCTGGGGGGCGTGGTTGGGCATAGGGGGTTTTTTAGTTTGTTTGTGGGGAAGGGTGGTTTGGTGGGTTTTCTGAGGGTCGCCCTTTTTAGGGGGGAAGGGGGGTTTAGTTGGCCTTTTCAGGCAGTTGTTGGAGTTTATTTCTTTCGTGGAGGGTTTTGGTTGGTTGGGTTTTTCATTTGATTAGAGGTGGTTTCTGGCAAGGGTTGCATGTTGGTTGGGTTTGACTTTGTCCCTACCCAGAGAAGAAGCAGAAGGTGAGACACCACATCCTGCTGGCACCAGGTGAGCGCAAGACTGGGCCATACCAGCATTCCACATGGCTCCTGGATCCCTCTTGTCCTGGCTCAAAGCCCTGGTTTGATTAACACTCATTTTAAAAGGAAGATGTTTTATTGTCTCCTTACTCCTCCTGTGAGAGCAAGGCAGCTGTTGTAAGGGAGCACAAGATGATAATTTGGCTCTCAAGAGCAAAGCTCACAACCACAGCTGCCAGGAATCGATCCAAGGCTCCACCACCCGCTCCAGAGAGGCTTTCCTTCAAGAACATGAATAATCCTCTGCAAAGTAATGGCACTATTCATCTCTCGAAAGTTCCTTGCAAGCTTAAATCCCTTGCTGAACAAGGGAGCCACGTGTTCCGACACATTCCCAGTAAATTAAAATTCAGCTTGTTCTTTTTCTGAAGAGAAACATCGAGAGTATCGATCGATAAATTTACCAAAAGTTTAATGGCAGCTGGTTTTTTCAGTAATAGAGCAGCCACTGCTCAGACATGGCTTAACACAATCTCCAGATCAATACAACTTTTGATTTATAAATAATGATAACAAAAGGAGCAAAGACAAATATGCTTGGAAAAAAAATGAAGTTTTTCCAAAGGATACTTTCAGCACAGTCCTCTCAGAATAAAGATCACATATTTCAAAGGGTGCATCTGGAAAACAACACTGAATATATTATCTACAAAGCTGAAGATTGATCTTCATCATGACACTGTTCTGACTCATCTATTCTGCAACTCTTGGCACATGTGACCCTCCTGGTGGCATTTGCTAAGTATTAGCTGCTCGTAACTCAAAAATCCCTTTTTTCCCAAGGAAAAGTTACCACCCAGAGACACCTCCTGTCTGAACACTTCCACACATACATCCTTACTGCAAACATGATGTTTATTATGGAGTCTTTCCTAGGTGTGAAAAACACAGGTCAGAGAGGAATATAAATCCTATCACCTGACAAATTTTTCAATTACTGTGCATGTTAAAATGATGCCACCACAAATAGGTTGGAAGAGATATGCTGTAAAGTCTATTAACTCACTGTAAATCCATTTAAGTTGGGAATTCATGCCTTGCAGAATTTTACCATTAGTCCTGAGAATTAGTTTATTGCTGGACAGGGAGAACAGAGCCCATGAGGGTCATTTCAAAGACATATTGCACCATGGCCTGTCGAAAAAAGGGCCCTATCCAGGTATTTAATGTATAAGTTTTTGAGCAAGTGTTGCACACTTCTCTCTAGAGATACTCTGCTGAGTAAGAAAAGGGAGAAGGAGAGACCTGTATGCCTGTGCCTGGCATTCGGAAAAAATCTGGATGAAGACAGGCAAACATCCTCTTTGCAGACCGTATTTCATATTTACATATATCAATATATGTATCATTTTCTTTTTTGAAGTAAATAGGCAAGGACGTGTGTAGAAGAATGCTTTCTCCAAAAGCCTCCAGCTTTTCACACAAGACCCAAGGAACTTGGAAAGTCCCCTTCCCAAGGGCTTTCCTGCAGGTCCCTTAGAACAGCCTCACTGAACCAGAACGAAAAGGGCAAAGCATCAGAACAGTTCAGCCCCAGCTGATGGGCAGCCTATCCCCTTCCATCCATGGATGCCCTGAGCCCCTGTGGTGAAACAGCCTCCACCCATCAGCCAACAGAGGGATGTGTGCAGGCAGGGAGAGCCCTGGAGCCAGCAGAGGAGCGACAATGCCCTGCGACATCCCTGCACCCCCAAAAAGCCTTCCTGGAAAACACACGACCATTGTCACACTGCAACACTGTCGTCACCCTCCCCATGTGCTTTGCCATTGCAAACACTTCACAGATTGCCAGTGACTTCAGGGCAGCTGAAGAAAGCAGATGAGCAAAGCTAACAGCATCACCAGCACCGAGACAGGCTCTCTCTGGGTGGAAATGCTGACAGATCAGACAGGACGGACTCACTCTTCCGCCAGCACTCGTCCCAAAACATCCCAAGTGTCTCCATTTGCTGTGACAGACTTTGGGAAAGCTCAGAGCAGGCCCAGGCAGACACGGACCCAGCCTCTCTCTAAGCCCAGAGTCAGGCACAAAGCACTCCTTTCATTCCCCCTCGCTCGCAGCAGCCTGCTCCGCTGTATTGCTGAGCCCGAGGCTGTGCTGGAAACCTCCCTCCTTCTGTTACCAATTTGATGGCATTTTACATGCCCAAGAAACCTAAAGCGTAATAAAACCACAGTGACAAAACCCAAGCTGGCAATGGAAAAAGCAGTTCCTGCCCAGGGTGGCTGTGCAGGGAGTGTGTTTAAAAGCTGTCTGGAGCAAGAGCCATTAAAATCTGCAAACATGCAGCTCTCTGCTAACTGCCCCCAGACACCAGTCCCCCCTCAGCCCAGACAAATAGCCCACGGACGCCAGGGCTGCAGAATCTGCCCATAAACACTTTCATTTTAAGCCAGTTTAACTGGAAAAAGGTCAACACCAGTAACAGCACAACATGTGTTATCAGTTAAACAAAGTTAGCAGCTATCAGTTAAACAAAGACCACTTAGACACAAGCCAAACCAAAGATCCTCTGTGTTCCAGGCACCCGGATGAATCTCTAATACCCTACTAATCCTCTGTGTTTTATATGCAGTCTCCATGAAGTCTGCACTGTGCATTTTTAATTGCACATTAATGAATTAACCATGCAGGTAAACAGGCTACAACTTTAAAAAAAAGGGTAACAATATAAACTTCTGGAACTCTCATCTATGTCATCTCTGCTACCCGGAGCCACTACTTGTGCTTCTGATTTCCCATCAAACACTATCTAAATTATCATCCAATTTAGAACCAAAAAGATCAGACAGATACGTATTAAGCAGATCTTTAACAAGAACGTTTGCTCTTTGCAAGGTGAATGTTTTCATGCCATATCATCTTAGGGATGTAAATACCATCTGGGTTCCAACTGTCATACTCCCCACTCCAGTAAGTCATATTTGTAGCAAAGTTTCACCTTTGACAAAGGCTGAATCTATTCCTAACCACTGGAATTGCTCTCACAAGCTTGCACAATCTGTTGTTTTCCTGAAGCCCCAGCTTTGTACAGAGCAGATTACATAAAGACCTCAGTTTACAATTAAAAATCAAAACAATCCAGCCCTTGCTGCTGTGGGAAAAAGCTTCAAACTCTGACCTGTAGCTCTGAAAGACAAGAAAAGCAAATTAAGGAAAACCTCACAATGTATCATTTTTCAAACTTACCAATTTCAATGCCGATCTTATTGTTCTTAGGGCTTTAATCATGATTTCGTAATGCCTTGAGGTTATGGGAACTGAAAACCACATGCTTCCACTCAAGTGAGACAGCAAAACATTTTGCAAATTCATCTTTTCTATGAAGACACTCATATTCCATCCTAATCTTTACCTCCCTGCTAAAACAAAAATTCACCCAAACCTTCTGAAGACCAGCTAGATTAAGGTGTGGTGCCATAAACCCCTGAGAGCATTTCCAGAACATCCGTGTAATCCTACCCTCGTTTGAGGGAGTCCCAGCCTTTATATATTAACAAACCCAACCAATTTTAAAACATGGGCATCTTACCCTTCCCCGTTTCCCAGGCTGACATGCAATTTATCCCCCAGACCTAACAAGCAGCACAGAAGCACGAGATGCAATTTCAAGCAGCCACAAACCACAAATGATTCCTCCCAGCTGCGGCACTGGAAATTCAGACGTGTTTTCCCCACGGCACCGGAGCTGGGAGGGCACAGCCCCGACACCCCCATGGAGCTGGGGCTGCCACCCTCCCCAACACCAGGGTGTGATGGCACCCCCGGAACCAGTCCCATTCCAGTGTTCACCTCCAGAGCTGGGAAAGGAAAGTTGGGGAGAAAAAGATAATTTCCTTTGCTCCTGAATGAATTATTAGCTATAGTTCCCATCCTAAACAAAGGGCTTCTATTGGTTTTGGCAGTATGAGAGCAATACAAAGCAGAGAGGAATAAAAAAATAAGAGTTAGCAGGTGGCAGGTTCCTGTTTAGCAATGCCAGTACATTGGCCTTTGTACAACAGAAAAAACAAGGGCAAAAAAAAGAATTACAGGAAATGTTGAGGGCTTCTCTCTGAGCTTTGCCATCTCCACTGAAACAGAACATCACTTCCATTCTTCACTGGTTTTTGTTAAAGGCAACTGGGAGTCCCCACAGCTGTTTCCTAGCACATGCATGCGCTCTCAAAGTTTTTCTCTCCATCAAGAAAGTGAAGTAGACAGTAACATCAACTAAATGGTAGGGAAAAAAAAAGAAGCAGAGACTAAACTGCTTCTCACCCTTCACATTCCTGTGCAAACCCATTCCTGCATGAGTCCACTCTTCTTCCAGCCCAGGCCTGAAGTCTTAAAACCCTGTCTGCAGAGAGAATTAGGCTGGATTTATTGCAAACACCTCCTCTGGACACTTGTAAAGCAATCTGAGAGCACCTAATGGATTTAGGATTTAGCTAAATTGGTAAAACACAATAAAGAGATTAAGAACACAGTCAATCACAAGCAATTGAGTTAGCACATCCTTAAAAAGCTACCGTCCATCACCCACCAAGGTTCAAGAGGAACAACTCAGCAGGAAAAAAAAAAAAGGCAGTAGAAACGCAGGGCAGAGGATGGGGTTTCCTCCAGCTGATTCTGGGCAAAGTCTCTAAGGAGCTGCACAGGGCAGCTGGTATTGCAGGGACACAGAGCTGCCCTTCCCTCCTGCAAACTGGCACCGAACTTCCCTGCCCACACAATGCCTCCCTTGTGAACGCTGCAGCGTGACTGTCTTTCCCACCCATGTACCTGCAACAGCTCAGGAGTGCTCCCTCCATTTCTAACATCAGGAAATTTTGGCACCATGAAGCATTTGGCACAAGCTCATCTGTAAAGCAAAGAAAACTCACAACATGACTACTGGCAATTTAATTTTGGAAACATGTATTCAAAGATAATAAATTAATTTAAAATAGCACTTGGCTGGATGCAGACCTATCCCCATGGGTGACCATCTGCATAGATATGTTCTGGATCCAGCCAAAACCTTGTAGCATCATCTCATAGCCTCACCTGACCCCACTACATTTCACCAAATGCTGTCACAAAAAAACACCACATGGGGCTGCATCCAAGAGTTTAATGTGCTCTGAATGTGCAGAGTTCTTCTGGAGCTTGGCAAAGCACATTTTTTTTCTAGATTTTACTGCATATTTCCACGTGTTTCCTTGAGTCCTTTTCCCCTCCATCTCAGCACACATTGCTGGGGAATGCTGGGGAGCAGATTACACACAAGCCTCTCTGCCAGCAGTTCTCCAGCTGGGCAGAGGCATGGTCCAGTGGGGTCTTTGGGTAGTAGATAGTGATCTGACTCAGGAACAGCAGCCAAGTCCACCAGCGCTCAAACAGCTCAGCACCACCTTGTACTGGCTGCAGCACCTTCCAGCCTAACCCAAGAAAAGGCTCATGAACAAGTTTTACATAAAACAGTCTTTTTTGCAGTCCAGGAAAAAAATATGAACCGTATTCTGGCTTCATGTTCATGAAGACTCAGCACGAGAGTGGAGCCAGTCTCTTCTTAGCATCATATCAATCACACTCCTTCCAGTACCATTTGTTTCTGAGCAAACAGGAACTCTGATAACCTTCCTCCTAATGCACTGAAACTGCACATCTTCAGTTCAAACAAGTCCTACGCTATTTCTATTAGTCCTCGCCAACGTATCTTCATTTCAGGGGCAGCCATCCATATTCTTCAGTCTCAGAATAATTCTTTTTTCAAACAAGTTGTTATAACAAGGCTTCCCCCAATCAGCTCCAGTGTGAAAACACAAGTATCCAAATATTTTGGCTGTTGGAATTACACAATAGCCTAGTTTATTGTTTCATTGTGTATCAAACTTAGTGAGGCTTCCAGGCATTTATGCCCCAGCAGTCCTTCCCTTACTGTAAAATCTTTTTTATTGACAATTCAATCATGTCAGGTTTGGAACAGCAGACGCACTGATTTGATCAGCTATCATTGGATTTACAATATATAAATGACAGCACCATATCTGCCCCACGTCGAAAGCAGCTGCCTTTTATCGATTTATATTCTACTAGCAAGGAAGAAAAATTGCAGCACGATGTAGTGGTACAGTCTCAGATCAATACCAATTTTTTTCTTAATGACAAGAAGGCCAAGATAAGGACAGCATAAGTCAAAGCCAGACAGATCAAATTTGCCCGATATCCCTTTCAATTACTGAGGAACATACGTAGGGATATGTAACATTAAAACTGAGGGGAACATTATCCAAACACTTGAAAATTACAACACGCTTACAAGGTTGCCTAACATCCCTACAGGCCCTGGGAATCATGATGGAAAACCTGGGGCTGCCTGGCTCCATCAGCTGATGTGCTGCTTGGCAGCCCTTGAAGCCTGAAGGCTGAGGATTCCCCAGAGACTGTGCAAGACCAACTCTGCTGCTGTGAGGTGAGGGATTCTCTTGGCACTAACAAAGTCATGGTTCCTGATACTTGCTCCATGGTCACAGCCCTGGCAGCACTCACAGCACCACAGGGCACCACCAAGGCATCACCAAAGAACAGGGCAAAAAAACCAGCAAATGGCATTTGTGGATCCCTCCTGCCTCTTGCCCTCAGGGTTTACTCCTCCTTCTCTACATAGCCCAGGGGCAGCGGTGACATTGTGCAGTGCCCATTTCCTCATCCCTCAGCAAGTGGTGTCCTCACACCCTTGGCATCATCCCAAGGTGGGTGAGGAGGAGGGAGTGCAGACATGCACTTGTTTAGATCCTGCCTCCCATTCTACACAAGCCCACCTGACCACACATTCCCTGTGGGACCACAGCCTGGCAGCAGGAGAAACCCTCCTGAGGATGTGCTCCTCTTCCCAGCTCCCTGCAGAGCCCAGGCAGGATCCATGTTGTCCAGGCACATTTCCAGGCACTGCACAGTGCACCAGCATGAGCTCTGGGACTGGGGCTCTTTGAGATAATGCATCTCTCTTTAAGAGTCCAACTCATCAATAATAGAAAACTCCTAATTATTCCAGTAGTACCAGCATTTCATAAATCCAGTCCTTGCTTAATGAGAAGTTATGAGCAAGCACTTTCTTCATTAACTCTTCTGCGAGACACAGAAACTTCCCAACCTAAACCCTCCACACTTAGGCAGCTTAAATTCCCATTCTTAATTGGCAGCTGGAAAGCAGCACTGTCATGATTTATACCTCTTCTGTACTCCAAGTTTTGATAATTACAAGTTCTGCATGGCTTGTGATTAATCTATTTGCACTGTATGAATTACAAACCCAAACACATTTGGAAATGAAAATTCATGTGCCAGCTCAAGTACAGCCAACACGACAGTGAAATGACAAAGTAAAATCAGCCCAAGGCTGTGGCTGAAACAACAGTGCCTGGGATAAGCCTTGAAAACCAGTTTGGGAGATTAAGAAAAAAAACCAGAAACAAAAAAAAAGCAGTTTAAGGTTTTCTCACTTCTTTTCTGGAGGCAAAAAAGGGCAAAAGCGCTTAGATAATTATTAATTTATATGACCTTGCTGCATGTGCATTCCTCAGCTCTTTAAAATGCATCTAGAGCAGTCAGTGTAAAAGCACCATTGAGCCAAGTGGGTGCACAGGCAACGGTTCACAAGGCAACACAAATTTAAGAAGGTAAAGGAGAAGTCAAATGATTCCTGCTGATTATTCCCGCAAAATTAAATGCCCTTCTCCTAAGCGGTGAAGTTTTGGGGCAGAGTAAGCTCACACACAATGCCGACCACAGCAGGAAAGCAGGACCAGCTTCTGGCCCTGAGGTGGCCAGTCCTGGGGCACGTGACTGGAATCCCCAGAGAGAGACAGGCACCACTCACTCACCGACAGCCAACGCAGCAGGATCCCCTCAGACACAAAGGGCCCAGTGGTCCTGCTACGACACCCCCACCCAACCACATGCACAACAGGTCAACTCCAGCATTTCACAGCGCAGCGTGGCCACAGCTGTTCTGCTCCTTGTCCCATTTCACAAGTCAATGCCTGCAACACCAAGACTTCCAAAAACAAGTGGGAAACTGGGGCTGGGTTCAGCAGGCACTGACAACCTTCCCAAAAAATCCCAAAAACACAGGGATCGACCAGGGATCCCCAAGTTCTTGCGGCAGGTGCACCCAACCCAGCAGGGATAGAGGCCTCCAGCTAATCTTTAAACCACTCATTAAGCCATTTGACAACATGAAACTGTATTTGCATGTTGACAGAGCTTTAATTGGTTTATTTGGTTTAACTGGTCTATAAAAGGAATCCTACTTGAATATAAGTATTATTTCTTTCATTTTTATACGCCTCCATGACAATTCCCTACCCCAGGCAGCTGTGAGCCAGCCTTGGAGCTCACCATGAGCCCACCTGGAGATTACAGACCCACATTTTCAACTTTTTTCAGAGAACAAATTTCACTGTATCTTACATAGCATTTGGGCTAACTCTGGTTTTTTGCTCCCCTTCAAGATCATTATAATTCATTCTATAAATCAGCCCGTCATTTTAGTGCAATTACTCTGAAAAACAGGCAGTGTAGCAGTGAAACTTTTCACTCGGTGGTGGCTATGCTCCAAAAGAGACTGAAAAATTGTTACTTCCACTCTGAAAAACAAACATTGATTTTTAATTGCCTAGAAGGACAAGACAATTTCCAATTCTGTTGAGAGGTTACTTCTTTGGAATAAATATTTATTGATACCTACATCTCACCTACTTAGTCATTTACTTTTTTTTAAATATGCACATTTTATAACAGGTTTACTTTTTCTTCTGTCATAAAAAATGCAGGCTGCATTTCTCATTCATGAGGGTTTCATTTTTAATCTGCCAACTCAGACAGGTTCGGGCTGCAATTGTGAAGAGCACAGGCATGAGAAAAATAAAACTTTACTTTTAGAAGAAAAAAAAAAAAAGAAATAAACTCTAAATCTCACCACTGTTTGCCTCAGAGAATCCCACAAGTCCTTGTGGCAGCAGATGCAATTTGATGTTCATATTGGGTCCTTGAGTCACACTGTTCCCAGGGCACATTAACTTGACATTTAGAAATACCGGTTTTGAAAGCTGTTTGAACATTAAGAAGTTCCTGACTATTTCTGATCTTCGGGGAAGAGGAATAAGGGTGATAATTAATTTCTCCCTCGTTAGGAAAAAAAAAAACACCTGCAAAAAAAAGGTGAAAAGTCAACCTCAAATAAAAGCTTTCCCTGGAAAATGGCAAAGCATATCCCACAAATGCATCAGCAGAGCCCTACAGCAAGTGTCATGGCTGCGAAACTACATCAAATGCACAGAAGGAGCCTGTCCCAGGTTTTTGGGGTGCACTTTGCATGCAGAGCACGCTGCTTTGGGCTCCCCTACTTGCAGATTCACTTCAGCTGGTTGTTAAAGCTCTGCTAAGAGGCACAAGAACAGAGTGTGCACACACCAACACCACAGGGCATCTCAGCCTGGCATGAGCAGGAGCTCTGGCATCCTCACCCCAGCTCAGCACCATGCAAGTGTTTAATTACATGCTTGAGCTCATTATTTTCAAATGATTTGTCCAGAATTTGTCCATCTTCTGGAACTGCTGCCCCCAACACCAAGAAAAGGAGTTAAGCCCCATTTACTACATTCAAGACAGTAGTCAAGGATCCACTGCGCCAGCTGAAGGCAAAACAATGCCACCCACAGAAAACTGAGGGAGCTTTCACTCATGCACAGAGCAGTTAATTCCCAGGGGGCTGCACTGCAGGAAGGGTTGCTGGTTTATCATAAGCTTTCACACGATTTCTAGAGTCTCTCTTTCCTCCCCAGGCACACTCATGCCAAAGTATTACAGATCAAATTTATAGCTAAAAGAATTTATTAACTAATATAACAGCATTAAAACAACCAATAGCATACTGCAAGAATTCAGGCTGCCCGATAATATAAAAATCCCCTGGTGTGGAAAGCACAAAGTGCAAGTTGGGACAGCTGCCTGGAGCTGAAGCCAGGTCTCAGATACATCCCTGGTCTGTTCTCCAGGCCATTAAACTCAGAGCCCAATTCCCAACCTAGGCAGCCACCACATTGATCACAGGGCATCTGTGGCTGCCAACATCAGGGAAAATAATCCTTCCTGCCTCATGCAGCAAGATCTGCTTGATATTCTCCAGTTGCATCCCTCTACTCTCCTCTCCACACTCTGTTTCTCCCAGTGCTGTTCCTGTACCTCTCCCAAGGCTCAATGCAGAAACAATACAGAAGACTCTGCCACGGGGAATAAAAAAGCAAGATGTGTCATGCCCTGGCAAAAAAAAAAAAAGAAGTGTGGAAAAAGTCTGTCTCCTGTATTGCCACAGGACTGAGGCAGCAGACATCCAGTTTGCTTCAACTGCATCATTGTCAGGACCTTCTGAACAGGGCAGTGACCCAACACTACAGGTGGNTGTTTAATTACATGCTTGAGCTCATTATTTTCAAATGATTTGTCCAGAATTTGTCCATCTTCTGGAACTGCTGCCCCCAACACCAAGAAAAGGAGTTAAGCCCCATTTACTACATTCAAGACAGTAGTCAAGGATCCACTGCGCCAGCTGAAGGCAAAACAATGCCACCCACAGAAAACTGAGGGAGCTTTCACTCATGCACAGAGCAGTTAATTCCCAGGGGGCTGCACTGCAGGAAGGGTTGCTGGTTTATCATAAGCTTTCACACGATTTCTAGAGTCTCTCTTTCCTCCCCAGGCACACTCATGCCAAAGTATTACAGATCAAATTTATAGCTAAAAGAATTTATTAACTAATATAACAGCATTAAAACAACCAATAGCATACTGCAAGAATTCAGGCTGCCTGATGATAATACAAAAATCCCCTGGTGTGGAAAGCACAAAGTGCAAGTTGGGACAGCTGCCTGGAGCTGAAGCCAGGTCTCAGATACATCCCTGGTCTGTTCTCCAGGCCATTAAACTCAGAGCCCAATTCCCAACCTAGGCAGCCACCACATTGATCACAGGGCATCTGTGGCTGCCAACATCAGGGAAAATAATCCTTCCTGCCTCATGCAGCAAGATCTGCTTGATATTCTCCAGTTGCATCCCTCTACTCTCCTCTCCACACTCTGTTTCTCCCAGTGCTGTTCCTGTACCTCTCCCAAGGCTCAATTCAGAAACAATACAGAAGACTCTGCCACGGGGAATAAAAAAGCAAGATGTGTCATGCTCTGGCAAAAAAAAAAAAGTGTGGAAAAAGTCTGTCTCCTGTGTTGCCACAGGACTGAGGCAGCAGACATCCAGTTTGCTTCAACTGCATCATTGTCAGGGCCTTCTGAACAGGGCAGTGACCCAACACTACAGGTGGCAACTGCAGTTCTATTTCATTGAAATATAAACATTTTGTAGTCTTGCAGGAGAGCTACCAGGGTGTTTTTATCACCTACATGCCAAAGAACACCCAGGGCTAATAAGCTGCTAAGAGAAATGCTGGAAACTTGTATTGGTAGGAAACTCCTCCTCATCTCTCCACAAGGAATCACAATTCTGCAGCATCATACAAAAAGGTCTTTAATACCATTCTGGCTGCAAAAGGGACCTTTGAGCAGATAAGCTCCATCCAGCACTTCCATAGGGATGTGGCAGCCACCCAGCTCCAGGGGCAGTCCCCAGAGCCCGCTGTCCTGCAGCTGGCAGGAGCAGTAGAAACGGGGCACAACATCAGAGCAGCCCCCAGGCTGCTTGAGAGCAGACAAGGGGCAGAAGAGAGCAGGCTAAAGCAGTATGCCAGCAACGATTAGTCAATTATTGCTCACACTGGGGTAATTTTTTTTTTAAACCAGTCCTGAACTATATTGTCCTGTGAAGCACATCTGTCCCCGTGGTACCCACAGTCCACCCTGATATGTATCTCCAGGAACTTCTTCCAAGAACAAGAACCACCGAGGTGGGCTGAGATGCCTTCAACAAAGGGGTGAAGACAACAGAAGAGGAAAATAGCAATGCCTATGGCTGGGTGCAGGGCAGAGGAGAGCAAGGGGAAGGACCTCCATGTCTGCAACTCATAATTGTTTCCTCTGCTTTGAGCAGGAGCTGCACCAGAAACTTTTATATGAGGGTTACTAATTTCTGTCTTGTACTCCCATCTGACAACTGAGCCCAAAAAGCCTAACAAAGCAACAGGTACATGCTCTGCTGAGTCCATCTGGCTGCACGTGGGGAGAGAGAACTTCCCTCCCTTTTCATCCTTTGCAGAGTAAGGCATAAATAGCCTTTACTTCTTTCTGCACCCACTACAGCTAGTTTAATGGCATAATTCTTAATTCAGGCACATGCCTGAAGAGTGAAAAAGATCCTGGATGCAGAAAAGTGGTATTTACTGATGGAGATAATTTTTGCAGCTGATGGACTAGAACTGTTCTCACTGTGTGCTCTAATGCTATACTACTGACAGAGCAGGCATTTTCCTTCTTTTCCTACATTTCCTTTAAATCCCAAACAGATGGGTTTGTTGGACAGTTAGTCACCCAAACCTGCCACAAGAATTTCAATCCAGCCCAAAAATCCACCTTGTCCTTTATAAGACTTCTTTCAACAGAGCCCCAGGATCTCTCTCAATACCGATAAGCAAGTAAGGAAAGACAGAGTAGCTGTCCCAGACATCCACAGGGAAAAGTTATTCAGAAAGAAAACATGTTTTCTTCACTTAAACAAAAAAAAAAAATGCACAAAACAGAAGTACACCTCATTCAGTCCAATAAACCCCACGTGCCGAGTTACACCAGGACCTGCAAGTTCCCACCTGCAGATCCTCTCCGAGGACTTTCCACACTTCAGATCTGTTTTCCTATTCGGAAACAAAGGATTTAGGGCTAAAGCAGACATTTGGTTGCCAGCATTGCCTCCGTGTTCTCCATTATCAGATTCAGACACATTTCTTTCCCCTCACTGAGCTTCGTGTTGAGCAGACTGGCTGTGATTGCCAGCACCCCATCAACTGCTCTTTGCTGTGTACAAACACCCAGCACCACCCTCCAGAAGAATATGCTAGGAGCTGTCATTCAGCTGAGAGGAAAGAGGATCTAAAACGTTATTAAGGATGAACAGCCCCATCTCTTTGGAGGGGGGCTGAAACTGATGACTGACAAACAGCCGGCCACGGAAACGCATCAAACTTATCAAGACAAAATGTGTAACTGCGCACCCACGATGACACATATGGGGCACTCCAGCACAGCCAGCCATCTGCAGGAAAGGAATATTTTAAAGTCACACAGCAAAATAAAAATAAGGGTGGAAAGGGGGCATTTTATCATTTCCCCTCTCTAATTTTGGTCTCTTGCATCACTTTTTACCAACAACTCCAAGAGAGATGACGTGCTCTGGTTTCAAAAGCCTTCTTCCTCTTATGTTACTGAAACAAGGCTTTTTTACAAATGAGGAGCTATAATTTTGGGTCAGCACAGCACACCACTGAGCAGCACAGGACAGAAGCTGCGAGGCAAAGTATAATCAACAACTTAGAGACAAATATTCTGCTTTAAGCTCCTGATTAGTGGGGCAGGTTCTCCCTTCTCAATATTTATTATTCGGGTAAGCCCCATACAGATAGTTCTGTAATGAAAAAAATAAAGGGAGGAAGAGGAGGATGCTGTCTGATTTAGCTGGCATCTGGCTAGTGGTTCAGTGTGCTGCTTTGTCTATGAATAGCTGCAGCCCAAATTACAGGCTACATTCTGCTCTCTGACACCAGCCACATGAACATAGCGGTGCGTTGGGTATATAACCAGGCAAAGTTTGATGCAAGTTTCACAAAAATTATTCCCCTTTAAAGTAGTTTTTCTCTCTTATTCTTTCTGCTCTAGCCAACCTCAATGCTCCAGAGAGATCCAATTCCATTTCATACCCACTAGTCAAAAAAAATTTTCAAACAGACTTGAGCAAAACCACTGTAATTAAGCAGCCTGCTCAAGAAGCATGGCTTCAACAGCAGAAGCAGCAAAGCAAGTGCCTGCAGTCCCTGTTAAAATTAGCAATGGCTATCCAGACAGAAAATGCTGCCCAGGACTGCTGATTGCTTTCCCCATTTTCACCAGCCCTACCAACCCTGGCAGTCTGTGCTGTTGGGATTTTCCTATTATTTTAATTCTTTTTATGCGATACCTCAAATAAAAGGTAACCAGCAAGTCCCCTCAGTCTGAAGTGCAAGCATCCGTCAAAATGACAGTGGAAGCAGCACAATCCCTCAGCAGCCGCACACAGTGGATGCTTCTCAAGGCAGGAACGGTACAGGCAAGACAGGCTGAAACCTCCCTCAGCAGTCACAAGACCAGTGCAAATGGATCTTGTCAAATGGATCAGCAGGAAAAGCATCACAAAGGGTGAGTTTGGGACAGACAGGCATGTTATTCTGCAGCAGAAAGCTGATGATCACTGAAGCCTATGCTCATTGTGTGCCCACTCAAAGCAGTAAAAAAATCATTAGGGTAAAAATTGTGGACATTTAATAAAAACAAGGCAGACTATTTTATTTGTCTTCTAACATCTTTGACTGTAAGGCAAGGCTGGGTTGGGTTTTCAAGCCTCTCTGTGCAGTTACCCAGGCTAAGCTTTTGTTTGTGGAGGAAAAAAACATCAAAAATAAAACCCCAACTCTCTTCCTCAATCCTATAAAACTGAAAGCAGGGACTTTCCTTCAACAGCATACCAAGTGCTGTAAGAAAGCTACCATTCCTGTTAACCCAAGTGTCCAAATGGAATTAAACAATCTTTTTAACAGCTAAATTCACAAGAGCATCTGACTTCATGAATGCTTCACTAATTTCAGGAGAAATGCTCAAACTTCTGTGCCACTGCAGGCTGGAAAAAGCTTTAGCACTGTTAGGAGGCCGTTTGGGACTTGGCATGCAATCTGCGTTTTAAGCCATGGGAATGACAAGCTTTGCTAAACCCTGACCTTGACAGCCGTTGTGTGTTCATAAGGGATTTTATCTCAAATGTCATTTAATGCTCTCTAATTATCACAGCATTCAACAACACCCAACTACTTCCTGTGTTTATTCACAGCCTTTACATTAGAGAACATAAATTTGAAGGGGGGGGGGGATGTTAATCCTTCAATATGAATAAAAACCAATCTCACCTTCATCTACCTGCAAACCAGGATAAAAGAGGAGGGGACAGGAACACCAGCAAGCAAAGCCTCAGATCACCAAATAGGGGCATTACATGATTAACAGAATTTCATTTAATACACTGGTCTACATCCCTTAACTTAAAAAGTTTTTCTTTTCATTACAAAAAACTATGTGTAATGAAAACTCACAACCCTGCATAGCCAACTCACTGGTGTGCCAAACACACAGCACCCAGGGCTCTACACAATTATGATGATGATCAATGTTACCTTCCCGTGATGCCACGTCGTTCTCTGGAGCTTCTCCTTCCCCCCCACAAAAACCACACGGAACTCCTGAAGTGTTGATTGCAGGTGCAATACCAGGCAAGAAAACGCACTGAACCAAGAGATTTTGGGAGCTGGGAGCCACGCCCATGGGCAGCCACCACTCCCTCCATCCAGCATTAGCAATTGTTTCCCATAATTAGGTTTAGGTGATATTTATGGTTTGAGGGTTTGGGAGCCACCTCCTCAAGCCCATGGAGGCTGGTGGAATTGCTGCCTGAGCAGCTGGCTGGTCCTTGCTAGAGGCCATCCAGGGACTTGCCCAAGGACAGGTATGGGACATCTGCCTAAACAAGGTGATCATACAATCAACTTGTTTGGAAAAGAACTTTCAGATCATTGAGTCCAGCTACTAACTCAACACTACCACTTTCACTGTGTCCCCAAATGCCACAGCTACGTATCTTTTAAACACTTCCAGGGATGGTGATTCCACTACTTCTCTGGAAAGCCCGTTCCAATGCCTGACCACCCTTTCAGTGAAGAAATTGTTCCTAATACCCAGCCTAAACCTCCCCTGCCACAGCTTGAGGCTATTTCTGCTGGTCCTGTCACTTGTCACCTGGGAGAAGAGGCTGACCTCAATCTGGCTCCAACCTCTTGTCAGGGAGTTGCAGCGAGCAATAAGGTCACTCCTCAACCTCCATTTCTCCAGACCAAACACTCTTGAGTTTCCTCAGCCTTTCTCCAGCTCCACTGCTATTCTCTGGTCCCACTCCAGGACATAAATACCTTCATTATCGTGAAGACTCCAGAACTGAACCCTTTAGTCAGGGTGCAGCCACACTGGGGGACAATTGCATGTGCTTTACTTGCACTTTACTGCTTCCTTGACTGCAGAAGATACCTATTTTTTAACATATTTCTTGCAGTACAATTGAGACAAATGAAGTTGCTGTTTTCCCCAGCAAAACCCAGATATGCATGAAATAAAATTCATTGCATGGATTCTGAGCTGTGCCAGGAGACAAGAACAAGTCCAGGTTTTACTCGTGGCTGTGATCAAAACCCCCACAGGGACGAGCCAAGGCAGACCCACAGCCATTCCAGAACAACTGACTTGGGGCTGGGAGTGGACATCAACTGTGAGACACCAGAGTCTGAGATCAGGACAAGTGACAGCATTGGGAAGCTGGGCAGGTTTTGTTGCTGTTATGCATACTGAGCTAAAAAGGGAGACAAATATGAACACTAATATATTTTGATCATGAATTAAACAGAAGAGGAGAAGTGTGCTCTTCAGAAGGGAGTGCTACAGGAAAGTAAATAATGAGGCACCATAGCCAGAAACAGGCTCAGATCAAAGAGAGGTTTACAGACAAACCAGACAGTTCAGTGCAGATAACTGTAGAGTAATGACGACTTTGATGAGTCTTTATCACACATGCCTGTGTGTCAATGACTGCAAGAAATAACAAACATAAGAGAAGGCTCTGCTGACACTTGTGTACATCATTAATGAAGAATGAGGAACTGAAAACACAAACACCCTTGTGCTGAGAACAAACACAAGGAGGCTGCATTTGAGGAAACTCTGGGCAGCCCCAAGGTAGGAAAAGCACTCCACAAAGCAGAAAACATTGAAAATGTTCATGTGTCACCTCAACTATCAAACACTTTTGCATTAGAGTCATGCCTGTTCAAGCCACTGCTCACTGGAGGGTGGTGTCAGAGGCAGAGATTCATCACATTTAATGACGCCAGGACAAAGCTTAATATTTCACAGTTATGTGCAGTTGGACATTACTATACCCCATGAGCCCTATATGCCCTAAATCATCTTTGTTAACTCATGTATTCTGCACGTGGCACTGGGTAATCATTTCAAGCTGGTTCTGTTGGTTTAACTGATGCCCCTTGTAAACTTACTGACCCAAGTTAACAAGTTGAACAGAAAAATTCATGCACATGAACAGCACCTGTTAAATCAAGAGCAAATTACCTCTTCATATCAACCCTGCAGCTTCATGCATGCAACAGAATTGTGGGAAAAGGCGTCTTTGGAAACAGCAACACACAAAGGCAGAAAACCAGCAGGATTTATAAACAGAGACACCATGGAGGGGAGAGGGATCCAAGTGCAGGAGACACACACAGTGAGGCCAAGCTCACCACAATGGGAGATGCCAGTCCCAGGGCTGGGGCAGTGATCCGAGCAGCAGAGCTAACTGCAATCCCTGCCCTGAAAAGGCAGCTAGACCAGATGAGCTCCAGACATCCTTAACAGCTTAAATTATTCATTGAACAGACTGGAGAGGTCAGGCAGGAGGCTCCTAAGGGGCAGATTTTTTTTCTTCTTACACCTCTGTGGAATGCCCAGTGAGCACCAGAGCCCTCAGTAACGCAGTACTCCTCCAGCAATTCAGTACACTGAATTTCTTGCACCATCTCCCACATTTCACATTGTATCTTCACCATATGAATATTTTAGTCTCTCCCACCACTGAATCGCAAAGCTCAATCCAGGTCGGGCCACTTTGAATCACGGGTTTTGTATCTGCGTGTGCAAACACAAAAGAGAGGTCTGCCAAGGCACAGTCACTCCCGTGAGACCAAGCACAGCACCAGACAGCTCTTCTCAGCATCCCACATCATTTGGCTTTCTGCACTTTAAAAATAAAAGGAAAATGACATACACAGACACCTGGGCAGCAAAATTATGTCAAATGACAACCCAGTGGTCTTAGTTTCACAGCTCCTTCAGAGGCAGACCCTGGACCCAGCAAGGGGTCGGCAGATTCAAACCCCTGGCTTGACACAGAACAAATCCAGGGACATTTCTGCAGACTGACCACTATTCCCACATGAACCCAGAGACAAAGGATGCCTCACAAAGAGACAGCAAGGTTCACATGTTCTCATGGACCCCAAAGCAGGGTGTGAGCACAATGAGGATGCTGCTGGCAGAGGGCACACAGCATCCCACAGGGCATCCCTGAGTCCCAGTGGGCAGAGAGGGATGGGGAGGGCAGCACAAAACCTGTGGGTCATTATCCTCTAAGATAAAAATGCCATCCTTGGTTAACCAGCATTTAAGGAAGGAAAGCAAGCAGCCTGGGCAATAAAACAGAATTAGCTGACTTTTGCAAATCATCTTTCTGGTCTTATTGCTTAATGCATCACAGGCACCCAAACTATGTGTGGTTTTAAGAAACACTGGTACTTAAAAGAGTGGCACAGCACCCCAGGCTGTCTGGGGGCACTCTTATTTCCCACTCCCTCCTTTGATGGTCCTAGAAATTCTCATAGGATCTCACTGGGGGAGGAAAATTTGGGAGGCAGAGAGGAGGGAAAGCACCTCAAATTTATGGAAAACAACACTAAAATTCAAGACCAACTGACAAACTGGAGAGGCAATTCATTTATCCCAACCAAGAGCACAGAAATGTCATCCACAAGAAGCCACAAGGATGGGCACAGCAGGAAAAGCGCCCAAGGCTGCTCAGGTGACCAGAACAAGCAAACATCATTTGGTGATCCCAAGTGCCATATATAAGACAGGAGAAATTCACCCTTCTTTGAGTCAAAGGGCAAAATTTTAACTGGATATCAAATCCACTCTGCTATGCCAGATGTTAAGGAGTCATCCATGAGTAGAGACCTACGAGAAATGATTCTGGCATTCAGTTTACGAGACACACAATGCAAAAGCAAAAGATGGTGTAAGTGTGAAAGGCGATCCCTGCTGCATCTCTTCATTCCCCTCCTCTCTGGAAAAGCACAGCAAGGACTAAGCTGTGCTCTGAAGTTTCTGAAGCACAAACTTCTGTCTCCTGGGAACTGCTGGCACAATGCTTAACAGCTGTATTTGCTGACCAGTCTGTGGTAGTATGGGACTCCTGGGACTGAGATGCACATCAGTCAACCAAAATTCTGCCTGGCAGCCCCCAAGGACCACATCATTCAGTGCAAGGAAGTCACTGGAACATCCTGCCCATGTTCCTGGATATCACTCCTCTTGCAAAAAAGGCAGAAAGGTCAACATGTAAAAATCCATCTTAATCCAGCCAACACCTTGAGGTCTCAGAAATGAAAACTTATTAGAAAGTTCTCATGTGAGCCATTAGAACAGTGTTAGCACTACCTTGCACACCGATGGGATCTTTTTATGCACTCTCTGGGTTTTTTATCTTGTAGGACAGAAAAAACCCCAAACAACCACCACCACTTTGGAGCTAAACTGTATAGATTCTCCAAACACTGTGGTCCATTCCACACTGCTGGGTGATCCAAGACAAAGAACCAGTCCTGGTCCTTGTGCTGAGCGGCACAGACTGCCTTGCACAAAAGACCCCTGACCAAGTGCCAGCCCTGCCTCAAGAACTCTGATCCACTCCAGTCCAGGGACTGGGAACAAACAAAGGCACTGGGGCACCACCAAACTCCTGCAAAAGCAGTACAACAGTAAGGAGTTAAAAAATAAAGTATCAGCATTGGAGCACCCAGAGCTGCATTTCACAGCAGGGAACTCCCTGACAGCACTAAAGGGTCCAAAAGCCCAAAGTCAGCTATAAAGCTCACATTTAAAAATACGTATCATGCAATTTATGACATTGCAACAACACAGTCCCCCTCCCGTAGCCACAAGGAGGAGGCCAGGCAGGCTCTGCCTCATTGGTTTCATTGTCTTTCTGGTGGAAAATGTTACATGAAAGTCCGGGGGTGGTTTCAAGTGCATTGTCAGTAGTTGTTTAAAGGAATTGTTACTTGTCATACAAATTTTATCTGAACAGCAGCAAGGTAGCATTTACCAGCAACAGAGACCCCTGGAGATCCACACACAGGTACACAGCCCTGTAAAGTGGCACCTGTGATTTGAGCTGCTCTGTGTGCTCACTTACAAACATTAACATCTTGATTACAACTCATTTGTCTTCCTTACTGCCCAAACTACACTGGACAAGCAAAAACGTGACCTCATGCTATGCTAATGTAATCAATATTTCATGCAAGGCAGATACAAGTTTAGACAGTCTGTCCAACGGCAAATTTAAAATATAAAGCAAAGTTCACTTTAGAGCCTGGCATTAGCAAGCCACTTCATAAGGAAGGGAATTTTCAGTAAATTGCACGTTTAATTTCCATGTTATGGGAAGTGGCTTCCCCAACAGTCACGTCCTGCTATTAATGACCACAAGCAATGCAGTGACCCTTAGAACGGCTGATTTCACAGCAAATATTTTAATTTCTGAAGGTAAAATGTGAGACATACTCTCCTGTAACACTTATCTTTATGGCCCTCTTAATTCTTTAGGATTTATCGTCTCCACTAAAAGCACACAGAACATAATTGAAATAGATTTTCCAAGATATATCTGGAGTATTTTAACCTACCTTTCCTTGCTGGCCTTTTATATCGTATTATTCTAACGCAAGAAAAAGGTATTTTCACACGATGAGCTCACCAGCAGCTTTTTAGACTTGAAAAAAAAACTTTTTACAAAAAAAACATTGCTTCTGGCAGCAAAGATTTTCAGAAATCAGAACTTAAAGATGGGCTTTGCGGCCCCAGGATTCTCCTACTTCATCCAAATGGACCAGTTGGTCAAATAAAGACATTGCACATTTTGTTTTGAGGCAGAAATTTAAGAAATGTTAATTCCAGGGATCTTAGAAAGGTAGGAACATGACATTGTAATGAGTTTCCAGAGCACAGAGAACAACTGTGGTCCAAGCCAGCCCTGAGGAAAGGAAAACAGTATTTTCCAAATTTTTTTTTCTGCTTATAGGAGTCCCACTGTGCTCTGGGAATGGCTGTCACACCTCCAAGTTTGAGAACATCACCAAGACTGGCTTTGCAGCCCACTAAACTTCTGGTTTTCATTATTGTTTTATGTGTTCTTTCCTCTAAAAAAACAATATTGAGCCAAAAAGCACACTTTGAAGAATGAATGCCTTTTTCAGTGTTATCACTGCAGCAATAGGGACATATGGGAACTCAAAGCGAGTGCAGTTCTGATTTATGTTTGATATTTCATTTAATTGAATTTTTGCAAGAAAACTGTTTTCATTATTGAGAAATGGACCTCCCATCATGCAAAGAGAGGGGGAATCAAATGCTTAAACTCTGTCTCATTTAGCAGTGACACTTCAGGAATGAACAATAGCTTTGTACATGAATTTGCTTGTTTGGCTGCCACAGATATGAATTGTCAGGGCATTTTAGAACAAAAGAAATTACATGTCAAAGCAAATCTATAGTTTAGCTAATCAAAATGCCATGTTTTAAATATTCAGATTGGTTTACACCAAAAGGCAGCATTTGTCTGAAAACACATAAATTGACAGGAAATCTGAGATGGAAGTGGAATGGAGACAAAATAAAGATTTTCAAGTACATACAAGAAATTTATTTCTCTGTGCACTTTATCAACCACCATTCCCCTCCCACAAAACAAAGCCCAAATCTGTACTTCAAGAAACATATCCTCTGCCACTTTTAACCAATGAAAACATTAAAGCCACCTGAAGTAATTTAACTAACAAAGCGGGTTCAGCATTTTGCATTGCTCAGTTATAATGTTTAGTAAAGAGCCCTTGCAAGACCAAGGACTGACCTTCCCAGCCTTTCCACTATGTTTTATCCAGGTATTGGTTTTCCAGCTTCCAGAGTGGCATGGCTGACAGGAGATGGAAACATTGGGTACCTCTGCAAGGTTTTAACTTGTTTTTTGGAGGCAGCCTGGGGAGGGCAAGCACAGGGGGATGCATTTGGTGACTCTAATATACGTATATATATACTCTTCACCTGTAAGCAGGTAAAGGCATAGAGATATCTCCAAAGGGACTGCAGCAGAGGCTTACCTAGCTATGAAAAGAAATAAAGGAATCAGGCACAAGTTATTCATTTTGTGAGTCCCCTGCAGGACTCATGCTGCTTACAGTCAGGCTCCTTGCACCACCCTCAGCACAGATTTCATCGAGCCCCACTCCCCCCTCCCAGACCTCTGTTCCTGCCAGCCTGCTCTGAAGTTACAGTCAAACTTGTCAGATCAAAAACCTTATTATGCAGGCACAACAGCTCGCTGTGCTTAGCTGTTCCCAGCACAATGCCCAGTTGTGGAAGCTTAACATTATCTCTTAAAAGTTAAGCCCTTTTCGTTTATCATCTATTGCCAGAACAGTTACTGGGTTGCTAAAAAAACACTCCAAAGGGAGACTTTTACAGCAGTTGGTCTGTTTCCTGCTTCTCTGTGCTTGGGAGGTTGAGTCCATTGCCAGAGTTTCGCCTTTGCAACACAAACATGTTTCAGAGCATGTAAAATCCCCCTAAGCCCACAGAAGGTGTCGGTCCTGTTGCGAATCTCACCATGGCCAATGTTCCACAGCCTACAAAGCTGCAGATAAACTTCCTGAGAAAACATCGGCTCTCTTCTGGTCTGCCACAGCACAGAGAGCTGCTGCATCCTGGAGACACGTTGAAAAAGCCACAAAAGGTCATAGCCAGACTTTAGAGGAATTTCAGGAGCTGGGTTTCACAGTTCATTAATGAGCTGGGAACCCAACAGATTAATCAGAGTTCAGGAAAGCACAGCTGGGGCCCATCTCCACAGGGAATGGAGCAGCATTAACTGGCTGCACTATTGTTTGCCATAAGGAAAGCATACCATGCCACTGGATATTACAATTATCACAATATTCTTCGGCATCTGTCACCTTTAGCCCATCTTTCATCAGGTCACAAAATTATCACCTTATCTGCCTCCCCACTGACTCTTTATCCCACATGAAAAAATAATTCAATTTACCAAAGTCCCTGTGTAAGACAAGTTTTTGCATACCCATCCAGGATTTCTGTTCCACAGCAAGCAGAGCACTGATTCTGGAAAGAGGGGATTTCCACAGATCACAGTCCCCAGCCCAGGAACCAGCAGATGTGCAAGAAGAGCTGCAGAATGAAGCTTCAGAAAAGACAGCACCCGCCTACAGAGGACACTTTTATGTTGGGCTAAAAGATCAGGGTATTTTCTGCAGGAGGCTTTAGGATCACTGCATTCTCGATTCAGCAACAATAAATGCTCTAAGCTCACAGACAGCAAAGTGACTTTATCACCAGAAAGGTCCTGCTGAATGTGCAGAAGAGCACCGTGGGATCACTGTGCCCATCACTGTGCAAATGCCAAGCTCTAACAGCAGCACTGCGAGTTGCTGCTGGTTTCCTGAGACACTGAACTCCCGTGGCATTTCTAGTAAGTGGCTGGACTAGTAAACATTTAAGCTCAAGACATAAACACCACCACCTAAAGAAACTCATAAATATTGCTGCATTTAGTGCTGCTGGGCGATGATGCCAACTGGAGCCGAAAACAAATGGCACTAGGAGCTGTGTTTGAGTCTCTCATTTCTCAAAATACCCAAAAAGGTGTCCCTTAGCAATCCAACAAACCTGGCAATTGCAAGTGACTAAACACATCCTGATCCCTTCAAGTGACAGCTACAAAGCAGCATCTAACACGTTGGGGCTTCACTCTGGCTATAGCCGCAAGAAAAACCATTCATAAGATCTTTAACTGCAGATATGAAACAAAGAACCCTCTGAATATTTCTTCTCACCAATTTGAATAACCAATATTTCTAGGAGAAAAGCTTCTCTCCAGCAAGGGCTCAGGCAGATGGCATGCCTGCTCAAGAGGCAGCTTCTGTTTTCTGTACTTTGAAGAAGGGCACAGGACTGACAAAAACTCTGTTCACTGCATGCCCAGAACTCTCCTGCCCCAAACTCACCCTGCCCAATCTTCCAGCATCCAAACCAGGCACCTCTGCTTGCAGCACCATCCATACAAACAGAGCAATGAGTAGTGAGCCTGGTCTGGTGGGGATGCCAAACACACTTAGGTCATAATGTAAAATCACAGGTTTCAAGTACCCGCCATGGACATATTGCAGCATTTCATCATTTGCACAGGACACACTGCAAAAAGGGCACTATCACCAGGTGCATTTCACTGGGGTCCTTAATCTCTCACTTTAAATGACTAAAAGTCCTCCGTTACTGGGAACTACACCATTTTAAAAATTCTCAACCTACTATGCACAGAAGTCGTTCAGTAACAAAGACACTGTGTTAAGTCACCACACAGTCACACCTCCCAGACTGGACTGGGGCTTAGACAACAGATTGCCCCCTCCTAAAACAGTGAAGCCATGCTACATTTGGAAACATTATTATACTATTTAGATCTTTATTTGTAGAGCTATTGCAATTTATAACCTACAGAATAGGGTTATTCAATCAACAAGGAGTAACTGAAGTGAAAAAGCATTAATGTTACCACTGAGGCAATTATTGTAACATGATCACAATTCCTATGCATCTTTTAATTTTTTTGTTGGCACAAGAGATTCTCTAATACACGGATTCCTGTTTCATTAAAATAATATGATTTGTAGTAATAATATGAGGTTGGTGAAACAGAATCCAATCGCTTAACACTTGAGCATTGCTTTCCCTTGGGTGCTATCAGTACACAAAATGGGGGTTCCAAAGCGTCTGTAATCCCAGAAGCTGGTGCACCTATTAAACACTTAGCAGGGCTCCAGCAGAAAGACAATCCCAGAGACAACAGTCTTAACTGAGACAAAAATCCCAGTCCCAGCTCTCAGGAGAGGAATGCTGGTTTAGCTCCATTTAACGTCTTATCTACACCTGGAAATCCAAACAGGCACAAAAATATCCTCATCTTTCAAAGAACAGAGCAGCAATTCTCCAATCCCACATAGCTCCAGCAATGCACTCTTGGGCAGGTTTGTCATGGGAAAACCAATTCCCTGGGGTCAGCTTTCCTGCTGCATCTCTCCTGTTCAAGGGAGATGCTTTCCTTTGGTGGTTCTGAAATGTAGGCCCAAAGGGACGGCAATGTCTTGGTACAAGAAACTAACGTGAACTATGGATTCAAAGTTTCCTGAGGTTTTTTTCCCCCCCCACATTCTTTTTTGGTGGCAGGAAGGGAAAGATAGGAGCAAGTACCAAGCAGAAAAGCTATTCTAACTAGAACACAAAAACCAGGAAGATGAAAGGGATTTCTATTAACTGGAAAAGTCTATTGCGCTGCAATCATCACTTTACTGAAGGATCAGATCTTATCAAGACACTGGTTACCTCCATTCATCTCCTGACGAAATTTTATTTGAGAACTATGGAAGAGCTGGTCACGCACTCTAGTTCTACCACAGTACAGGATTTTTGACAAACTACACAACTGATAATACTCTTCACTTAATACTTCACCAGGCTGCATAAGGTCGTGTCAGGAAGAGACAGTTGCAGCAGGGAGAGGAATGTTTGTGCTCTGTAGAGTCAGAGATGTGGAACCCAGTCAGTCAGTCTGAGTTTCAGAGCAATACAAAATAGAGGGGAAAAGCGACTCCCTTTCAGGACCAGTGCTGAGCTCTGGATCATCCACACCCGCTCCCGAAGGTATCACACAATAAAGCAAGAAGGGAAAATAAGAAGCATACACAAAGCTCATCCCTTAGCATGGAAACCCTCCATTGGATGCCCTGTGGAAAGCCCCAGCTCTGTTCACAAGCCAGGGACCCAGGCAAGAGCAGCTCCACAGACCTCAGTCATGTCAGCTGGAAGGCGACAGCTTGGGTTTATGAAAAATGGAGGCTGTGACATTTGTTTTTTTGCTGAAACAGATGTTTTTAGCTAGCAGGCATTTCTCTGTCCAGTTCTCAAACTGATTTTTTCCTGGATTCTCTACAGTGTCACTGTTGCCGTGTCATGCACTGAAAATATTTACAAAGGCATCAAAATTAACTCTGGGCAGGACTTTGGCAAGCAGGAGAGGGAGCCCAACAGAGAGCAACTCTACGTGTGGAAAAGAAGCTGTTTCCTTTCACTGCAGTCAAAGAAAAAGAGCAACTGGAGGACCAGCTCTGAAGTCAAATAAGATGAATGGCAACCACAGCAAGGACCATAAAAACACCAATAAAAGGTAAGTTGCCATAAGGGAAATACCCGGCTCAACACCTCTCCAACAAGGTAAGCATAATAAACTCACTCCTAACACAGACACCAGTTTGTTTTTTCAGGTGCAACCTAAATACGAAACCAGGGAGAGGATGCAGCACTTAAATTAAATTCCATCTGCTATATAAATAGTCTTGCTTGTTGATGGAATTAGTTGTACGATTTAGATCAACATAATCTGACCTTAAACAAAGAAATTAACAGCCAAAAGCCAGTGCTCCTCCTTGCCTGGGGGCTGCAGCAGTTTCCCTGCAAACCCCTTTCGAGAAGCAATACCTCCTGCTCTTGTCTTGGCACCTGTCAGAGACCATGTTTTATTTTACTTTGCACCAATGCAAAGAGGTTCTAAATATTCTGGATTAAAACGATCACAGAACATGAAAGTGCTTATAAGGCATTTCCACATTCTCATCTGGCAAGTGAGTGGTTGATTTACAAGCCAGCTGTCAATACAGAACAATTGCTCACCTCATTTTACAGGAAAGCAAAAAAGTACGAAAAAACCAACACTTGCAGTGCAGAATACTATGTAAAATTGCTTTTTTACAACGTGGCAATCAACACTGTGTGTTCAGCCGTGACCTGTCAAGGAGAGATGCTATTTTATCTTTCAGATGAGCACCCAAGAGCTGGGACCTGCTAGGCAAATAACCAGAGACCACCCCAAAGTTTTCTCCCTGTAAAGCAGCAACCAGCACATCCCTACAGTCCAAGACCAGCCTCTCCTCCAAGCATCTGCAACTGTGCACTTACTTGTGTCAACACAAAGCAGGATTCCACAGTCTCCATAAGCACCCTAAACCTCAAAGGAAAGACAATTCTTGCTGTTAATGTTTATCTAGGCCAGCACAGTTACAGCTCTCAAAGGAAGACTCCAGTTTGGAAGTGTGAAATGTCAATGTCTGCAGAGGATGGAAGGCAAATGCTTTGTTCCATTTGGATGTAGCCCTTCCTAAAATGGAAGGGGAATACAAAAAAGCCATCCCATGCATCCAGGGACACCTCTGCATTTTTCTTGGAAGAGGGAACCAAATGAAAGCAGAAGAAAGTGTTTGACCTTACATCTCCCAGTTACATCTGCCCAAGACCGCTCACAATGCAACTGCAGATGGTATTACTCTTTCCTTGAAGAACGCATCCACACTTTAGGGGACTGCTTGCAACCCTGCTGCATCAAAATAGGCAAATCAAGCCTTTTAAGAGAAGGAGGATGATTTTTAAGTCAGTATTTTCAAGTTTGAAGAATCTGGCACTTTTCTGTACATGGAATACTCAGAAGTGCCTCCTCATTATTCACTGCACTCAGCTCTACAACTTCAACCCTTGTTCTTATTAAAATCCTGCCATAAAACTATGTATGACAATACCATAATGCATTAAAATTACAATTATGGAGTAAGGACAAAGCAACTGCATTCTGAAGGAGCAAGTATGACTTAGTCTAAAATGTCATTACTACTAGGAAAATAAACAAATCAAGGACACTTCAGTCTATATCATTAAGCATTTCAAAGTATCTGGGTGACACCACTGTACTAAGTAACAGACTACTCACTTTCTCGTATAATTTGTTTAATAGGCAGCTGAAAACATTAGAAAGACAAAAGGGAGCTTTTATATTCTGATCATTTACATTTTATCTACATTAACAATCAAAATCATCATAAGCAGTGAAGGGACTGTTGTCAGATATCATTTTGATGACACGCGTCCTTTTAAGTGTATCCAGTGTTCCCCATATCATTAGAAGCAAGGGAAAAATTAATAGAATACTAATGGCCAAGCAAGCTCCAAGTGAAATAACTACTCTTTTTTTCTGTTCATTTTATCAGCCCATATTTTAGCTCCATTTCTTCTTGAAGACCATTTGAAGAAATAAAATAGAAATTTGAATATACTGTCTGAATACTTAATTTTCTCCCATGCTCCACTACACCTGAAGAGCGGTCACAAACATTGGCAAACCCACCTATTTCTCTATGTTCAGGTTCTCTCTTCCTACCTTGTTTTTTGCCGTGATGCTGAGACCACAGTGCTTTGCATGCTCATCATTACACCCATCTCTTTACATCCCCTCTTTTGTCCCTACTCAACTGCTGTCACCTGCTTGCTCTTGGATTGCAAACCCAGAGAGAAACAAGACCAGACACAACAGCACCACTGTCCCATGTAGGGGCTGGGTAAAAACATTTATGTGTGTGAATTTATATCCCAGCGCTACATCATTGAAATTCAGGTGAACAAGCTGCCCCTAATCCTAGATTTCAGCAAGAACCTGCATCACCCCTTCCTTAGTCCTGAACTGAGGCTCTGACCATCCCTTCCTTTCAAAGGGGAAAAGGAAAAACAACACTGAAAACGGCAAAAAGTATCAACAGCACAGCCCGTGGGTATTTTGCCTCCCCTTGTACTTTTTACTGCACCTCTAATTCTTCAGAAGTGCACACATGCACCAAACACTCTCCAGAGCAGCACACGGGGAACAGGATGTGCTTTGCAGCACGAGGTGTATCCCTGCAGTGAGGGGAGCAGAGTAAACACAGAGCATCACTGAAGAGCAGAGGAAGTCATAGTCCATTAACTGTAATTAGAGGAAAGACTAACTTACGAAGAAAATAAACTTAGATGTATGTTAGCTCTATACAGTAAGTGCACAGAAGGTAATGCCTTCTGAAGAGTTTCCATTATTCCCTAGTAACCCATGCTTAATTAGATATTTTTACCTTAATGCAGATTTCCTCTCTAATGCTCCTGCTATCCTTCCCCACCTCACCCTTTCCCCCTAATGTTAGTGGCTTTGTCCTCTGACAAAAGCCCACTGCAATGGGCAAAGTGCCAACATAATTAATTTTTCAGTAAAAGCCAAGTTGTTGTTTTCTCAGAAACATTTTACACTTCAGGAAACGTCAGAAATGTCAGAGTCCATAAGCAGAAACAAAATCAGAGATCTGCTTCCCTATTAATACTGCATGACCTCCTCAACCATCTCACTCCGGGAGAGGAAGACAGGGAGCTCGACAGGGAGCAGAGGAGCCAGCAAAGAGGGGAGGGGGCCAGGGAGCTAAACAGTGTTAGTCACTGGCAGGTTAGAAAAGCAAGCAAGGATAAAATAAAAGGCACACGGAACCAACTGCCTCTGCCTCAAGAGCGGCTGAAAAGCTGGAGGCTGTTTCGAAGAAGTGCCATGCAAAGCCCAGAGGGGAGCAGAGAGGCAAGACTTGGCCCTCAATGCTCAATCCGTCTTAAATTCCTTCTCCAACACCTCTGCACGCAGAGGTGGCAATGCAAAATTATAGTTGTCTATAGAGAGGATGGAAGTGCTGTGTTGACTCTGCTTGTGTCTTAGAGAGATCCCTTAAGCCTCCCCTCAGTGCATCATCCAAGACAAGACAGGGGGTCATCTTCACAAATAACATGTAGGAGTCCTGTTTTCTGCCCCCTTTCACCCTTGAGCTCAGCTGCTGCCGTTTTACTGCGACCTCAGCTCCAATACATGCACAAACACCCTTCCTGAAGCCTTAAAATATATCACAGTGAATTATGGGCACTCTCAGACCTCTACAAAAAAACCAAAAGAAGATAGTTATATCTCTGCTTCCCTATGAGAGCCTCAGCAGTAACCCTTAGACACAACAGGCATTGGCCATGGAAGACACCAATCTCACTTCCACAAGAGTTTTACAGCCCTAGGGATTTAAGGGCTCAGGTCACCACCTAATTTCATCATCAGTTTGTGTAGCTGATACGTAGCACCAAAACCTGGTATTAACAGGGCAGACTAGCTCTTACCCAGAGTAGCTCCAAAACATTTTGGTACAACTTAAAAAAATCACAGAATCAAACAATCGTTTATGTTGAAAAAGCCCTCTAAGATCATCAAGTTCAACCATCAAACCAGCACTGCCAAGTCCACCATTAAACCACGTCAAGTGCCACATCTACGTGTTTCTTCATCCTTGTGGGAACAGGGACTCAAACATTGCTGTGGGCAGCACGTTCCAGATAAAATTTTGCTCCAGCCTGCTGAGGCCTTTTTTACATTTTATTGCCCCATGAACTATGATCAGCAATGTTACCCACAAAATAGAGCAGTGCTTTGTCCACAAAAGGTGGACATTAGGCCCTTGTCTTGGCCTCCTGCCACCTAAGACAGGCTCAATTCTTGGTAAAAGTAAAGCTGCATCTTTTTTCTTCTCTTGTTCCATTTCTGTAAACATTTTCTGGCACATTCATCATGTTTAGAGTCAGGTCCTTGAACAGGTGATCATTTCTCAGTCCCTAAACTAAGTTCTCCTGCTGGATTAAACTCCCCAAAGAGTTTAAAAAATGGCATTGAAATACCTTCCATAGAAAAATACCCACATGTGCCTTAATTTGCTCACACTGCCTTCTGCAGCATTGTAAACACAAGCTAAAAACAGGCATAGCCATTTACAGGATTGGAACAAACATTTTCATTATGAATGCATCAGCAAGTAAATAATATACTCAAACTTAGGAAAGATTTGTTTATGAGCAAAGTGTGTTTTGTTCATCTATTACACAGACTGATTACAGGAAGAATAAAACAACAACATGGGCACTTGAGAAGGTCCACATGACCACAGCAGGTATTGCTCATGCAGATCCAGGTGAGAGGAGGCAACACATTCCTGATACCATATATACAGAGGATAAAAAGCCCTCTCACATTCCTCGAGCAAACTCACTGTAACTACGGCTTTGAGTCCCTTCCAAATCTCTGAATGAATGATCACACTTCAGAACAGCACAAGAGCTTTCTGCAAGAGACACTTACATTAAACATTATAACAGATTACAGACAGAGCTGGTAGCCCTGCATATTACAGTTGCCTAATGCTTCTGATCTTTAGACCCTATTCCTACTTACCTATAATTTTTGCCAAGCTCCAGCCATCTGGACTGCAACTTCGCGTGCCTTTTGTCTGCCTCAAGCACATTTTAATTTCAGCCAAAACAGTTTGACTCCTTCTGAGAACAAGGCAGAGAGGAAAGATCTATCTTTTATATTTTGCCTACAGTAAAAAAATCCCGCTGACCTTTTCTTTAATTAGCTAAAGCATTTCCCAGACTTTGAAACAGAACTCAACTTTTGACAGGATTTTGTTCAAGTCTGTATAAACATGAACCTTTCGGTCACAGGGTGGAGGTTCAGTTGAGTTTAGGGCTTTTTTGCTCTATCTGCAGGAATGCACCCAGGTCCAGCTCACTTGTGCTTTGAGAGGAAGGGGAGAGAATAAGGGTTAAATTTTCTTTTTCATACTTTCAACCTTGAAACCTCCTACTTTTTAAAAGAGACATGTTTTTGTGTATTTTTGCTTTTTTTTATTAGCTTGAAGTCAAAGTGGGAATACTTGGAAGCTGGACACTGCTCCTCGCCTTATCAGCTCCTGAAGTCAAAAGTCGTGGGGTGTACAAAGCCAGTGTTAATCAAAGAGGCTGTACCCAAACCTAGTGTACCCAAGGCTTACAACTTGAATATCTTTTGCTACACTCCAGTGAACATAAACTTAGAAGGTCTTAATTAGGCTCCTTCTGAATTCCAGGTCTTCTATCTGTGGAAGAAACCTCCACTGCTTAGCATTGAACATTATGAAACAGCATGAAAATTGATCACCTGTAATTCAAAATTTTGAAGAGTTCTGTCTTTAAGTGTCATTTAAAAGTATTAAAAAACCAGACATCAAACAACAAGAAGAAACAAAACTAATCATTAAGGGACATTTCTTCAATGCCCTTACATGTGAAAACACACATGATACTACAATTAAAGGCTGTATTCTAATGCACAGGACACAAGAAACCAAACTGAGGTTGCAGAGATTGCCCGGTTTGTTCATAACTTTCAGAAACTTTTCACCCTCAATAACGTCCATCAGATGAAGTTTCCTGAATAGTTTTGTGATCTCGCTGTTGGTGTGAGGCAAATACAGGAGAATCAATGTGCATCTGAAGAGGTTACTTTCTCCCAGCTCTGTATCTTCAAGATGCATTTCAGGATGGAATACGTATTTACTTACTACATAGTGAGTTTAATTATTTTTCATGCTTATGTGTTTCACAGTGAAGCATCACAAGCTGGACAAAGAAATGGGTTTCAACCTCTCTCCAGTTCAAACATTGCCTTCTCATTTGATGTGAAGCATTTCCTTCTATACAACAGCAGTAATGCAGTGCACTTTATAGAGCACCTTCAAGGTAAAAATCTATGCAATCTAGTAAAAAATAGCATTACACTGTCCATTAGTTCAAGAAGTAGATGCCGAACCACGTCCCTTAGAAAATGAACCATTTCCTCAAATGTCAAATGCACTGTTTACTCCTCACTCTTAGCAAAGTGTGATGTGCAGGGTTACTAATATCATTTCCAGGTCGTTATCTAAACAAACAGCCTATGAACAAACCAAGAGAAGGGGAAAAGCATCTTATCACCTCCTGCCTTAAAGCTGCTGCAAATTCCAACACAGAAGCGCCACCTCTCAGAGAACACAGAAGAGTTACTCAGTAGGGAAACACACCCTTAATCTGTCGTCAGAAACCACAAAGCTCATTCCCAAGGACAGTGAAGGCTCCAGCAGCACAAGAGCTCTTCAAGGCAGATCCTTCTCCTATTTCAAGGCCACCCATTTAAAAGCAGGCACCCCCTTCCTTTATTACGGTGCTGCAGCTCACACAAGTCGCCGTAAGCGTGTGACCTCCCGGTCCCTGCAATGTGTGGCTTCCTCTCCGTGCCAGCTGCCAGAAGCAGCTGAGCCCCATTTTGGTCCCACCCTCAGTGGGGAGCTGCCACAGGACCCCAGCACAGCTGGGCAGATGTGAACTCACAGCAAGCCAAGAGCCTTGTGGGCTGTTCCTATAGGCACCTGCAGAGACTCCCAGTGTTCAGCTCACAGGTATCCTCCTCCTGATGTCCCCTGTTTCTACAGGGAGCAAAGCCCAGCACACAGCTCACCAAGAAGCCACTCCAGCCAGACCACAGACAGGAGTAACCATCCCTCCACCCTAGTCTCACCTCAAACCAGCTTGCTGCCCAGCCCTGGGACAGCCACGGTTCAGTCCCACACGTGCTGCTCCCGCGTATCCATGCCAGTGCTTTGGCAGAGAACTCCCCTGCACAGTCTGACAGTCAAACATCGCCATCCTCCTCCAACCAGCACGCACAGCTCTTCTGCAAAGACAGGAGAGAGCCTGAGCAGAAGACCACCATCCACTGCTGGACTCTTGCTATTTCTGCAGCCAAAAAACAAAAGTCCCTGCTGTCAATGTTTCTCACTGACACACCAAGAGCAGAGGCCAACTTCTTGTGACTGAAGTGTTTGCTGTGAGCAGAAGTGCTGTGCAAGATATTCAGCACTCGAGACATCACTTTAATTTTTTTTTTTATCTTTTATCTACACAAGGGGCGGCTCAGCTGCAGAACCATCCACCAGCCGTGTATCCCAGCCCCACTTCCAACAAGTCACTGGTGGCAATGCCTTACATCACATGTGAAAATCCTTCTCAGGCCATCTCAGAGGCCTCCAGCCAGCTCTCACTAAGTACATAATAATTCCCAAAGGTCTCATAAGAAGGTCGATCATGGCTGTGCAGCCGGACATCAGAGACCGAGCACTCCCCTGACAAACGACAGCATAAATAACAATCTTAAAAGCCTTGTCCAGAGGGAAGCTGTGCACCTAAATCAGCCAGCACAGACTTCTCCAGTACAAATTGCTCTCACCCTGACATGATCTGGGCTGGCATTCTCAGCTGAAGGACTAGAACTACTATTTTCTTCCATTTAAAGGACTATTTGGAATTTATGAGCCAATATTTAGGAACCGTTGATAGCCCACTTACATAGGAGACTCAAGCAGATTGAAATAATTTCATAATTAAAAGGTAGTAAAAGCATGTGTGTCATTTCAATATAATTCCTTGGAAATTCAGTAGCAATTTGATTTTATTTTTTTAATGAGACAGATTTGAGAGAATGTATTGATCTGATTAGCCTTCACATTCTTTCCTCCTTTTAGTGTAAGCCAATCTCCTTACATGGATTACTATTTAATTGCCTTCCCCTAAAAAATGGCACATCATTTTTCACTGTGATCATAATCAGAATTTGACCAATACATATTTGCTGCATCACTACAATGTTAGTCACCCATTTCCTTCCAAAGGGGTGAATTGCAAAGCTGTGAGCTGTAATACTAGAGGCAGCCTTACTGTTCTCAAAATTGCTTCTTTATGACACTCAATCATAGATTTTCTGACTTGAAGATGACAAATTTGGGAAGAGCTAATCAACAACAGAATTCATTTGCAATTGATCTACACTACTCTTTATTTTGCCTTGTCTCAGAGGGTTGGAGTTTTTAATCTTCACTTTCTAACCAACAGGTTTATGTGATTTTTTTTTCCCTCCCAAGCACACATACAGATGATTTTTTTTTCCAATTAAGTTTGGGGTGGTTTTTTTTTAATGTTAGCAGATTAAATATGCAGTGCTTCCTACATTTAATCTGTCATAGAAGACGCATTAATTCCTAAATGCAATACTTCACGGAAATGGAATCAGAATTTTCTCTCATCTCCTGTGCAGCACTGGCTGCCACGTGCAAACCCACCAGCATGACATGTCTCTGACCCACCAGCATGACATGGGACAGTTGCGCTCAATCCAGCAGCCATCAAAAACAGCCAAACAAGTCCAGCTGCTGTGCACACCACAGCAATTACAGATTCAAGCTGACACTGCTAAATCCAGAGTCAAGACTTATTGAGCTCGTTGCATAAATACTGAAGCACTCTTCTGTGCCTTTTACTGAGAATGCCAAGGGATCACCATCCCACCAACTTCACTTCCAGGCACTAAAACAGAGGGAAGGGTGGGGGAAAAGGTAATTTCATTACATTGGTCACTAATTTCTATTTTGTAGCAGTTTTGGACTAACCTACAATGCAAAGCAGAGCTGAAGACAATCAGGCTTGCTGCAACCAATTCTTTAATTCATGGTGGCCAGGGGGAATGGATTTTGACTCCAGCCCTTTCCCACACACCAGCAGTGGCAGGCAGGTTGCACAGGAGTGGTTATGAACTGCAGTATCACCAAGACTTTTGATCATGATTAAGAAAAAAAGTATCTTCCCTTTGTAAAAAGAAAAAAAAATCTCTCAGGCCTATGTTTGTCAGAAAGCAAAAGGGTTTAATCATCTTACTGGCTTTAAACAAAGCCCACCACAACAAAGGCAGTAGAACTAGACAGCAATTATTGCATTGCTGTTCTCAGCTGGGACAGCGCTGCCAGACCTGGGCACCAGTGAGGCAATGTCATCCCTTCCCAAACATCAGTAAGGTGGAGCTCTTTCCAATCACTTGGTGGGATCTGTCTCCAAGATACCCTTGGGTCATATTCCTCTCCAACATGCAAGAGCTTTAATTTCAAAAGCAAAGCCTCTCATGCACCCACATGAATCACCATCCACTGGAACCACTATGCCTGGCAGTGTTCAAAACTGTGTAGATGTGGCACTAGGGGACATGGTTTAGTGGTGGGCTTGGCAGTGCTGGTGTAATGGTTAAACTTACTGAACTTAAAGGTCTATTCCAACTTAAATGATTCTATGATTCTTATGACACCTGCACTCCAAGGGCAGCAAGTAGCACCAGGTACAGCATCCCAGTGTACCAGATAAAAGGTGTTTTCCAAGTAACACGTCCCCTAAGCACATTGGTCTGAACTGGACTCAGTCCAGTCTGCATCCCCTTTAGAGCAGGAGAAAAACCCAAATATTTATATGCTGTTGCCACAGAAAAAAAAAAACCACAAGGAAGATCACATATCCCTCAGCACCTCTGCACCATCCATGCCAGCTGTATCTGCTTTACTTCCTAATAAGCAGAACATACCACAGGTCTGCCACGCTCATTTCTTTGACATCAAAAAGAATGCAGAAAGCCATGCCTCATCTGGGCTGAGGGAATAAAGCCAATTTCAAACTATTGCAGTAGAGTAATGAAAAATTAGACCAATGCACTCCTATGATTTTTTTGAACATTTTAGGAATAAAGTACAAAGCTTAAAAACTGGATTGTCAGTGCCTCCAGCATGTCCAAAAGTTACACAGGCTTCTACACAGCAGATAACCCAAGAGGCACTGCCACTTGTGAGGAAAGCTGTCATCTGCCCTCACTGTTTGAGTGGTGTTTTTCACAGATTAATATACTTTCACAGTAGAATGAAAGATTATAAATTGCTAAAATTGATTTCACATCAGTGGTGAAGTCAGAGTGAGTAACACACCTGAGGTGACCCAGTCTGCTCAAGGGAACACGAAACCACAGTGTATTGACAGTTTAATTGGCTCAGCAAGAGTTCATTTCCCTCAGATGAAATGCGCCATTGGCCGTTTTATCGCTATATCTTATTGCTGCTTTAAAAGTGAAGCAGATGACAATCTAGCAAAATGTTTTCGTTACAGAGACAGCCCCTGTCTTTATTGCTGGGTGCTGGCTTCTTTCCCCCTTTCCTCCCCAGCACATGCCAACTAGCTCTTGTTTGCATCTTAAGCACTTTGCAGGATGAGAATTCCTCTATATGTCCTTTCAGGATATCTGATGGAAGATACTGCCATGCCCATTTCTGTACTGGAACTACAAAGGAGAAAAACAAAAATTCAGTGGCACCAGGCAGTTCTAGAAATACCATATTCAAGGGTAACATGACATTTATATCACCTTACCGCAAGCTAAAAAGATGTCATTTGACTGCTTTATAGCATTAGGAGACATTTAAAGAATGTTAGTACTTGAACTATCAAAAGATAACTTAGAGCTCAAAAGATAATTACAGAAAACAGCCCACTTGTGGAAGCAGGAGACTCAAAGAAACACAGGAGCACTCATTTCTCTAGTTTTCTCATAACTCACACTCCAACAGGGAATGTTTTGCCAGTGTGGTTCAGAGCAGATGGAACAGGGGCACCACGACCACAGAGATGTGGAGGAGCTGTGGGAGATGCCACAGGCACCCCAGCAAAGCCACAATGCTCCTGCAGACCCTCAGCCCAGACACTTCCCCATCCAAAAGGTCCACATCCTCCATCAAAGTGCAAAATCTTCCACAGCCCTGCCCAGAGAGCAGCAGTGTGCCAACAGACAATGCCTCCCTTACGCCTCAGAGACAAGAAAGCACCGTCCCCTTTCACAGTAGAAAACCAGCATCAGAGCTGGCAGGGAAGAGTACCCCAGCACCAAAAGGCACAAGTATCCAGGAATTCCTCTGCATGCTTCGAACTCAGGACCCCTAAACCCAGACGGCAAGTGCAGTGCTTAAAAACTGCTGAAGCAGCACATAGGCAGCTACAAAAAGGGCCTTATTAACCTCCAAGCCTCATTTCACCAATGAGGGGAAAGGCGTCAGCACTATTTAATTGCGGGGGGGAAAACACAGGCAGGACACAGGGAGGGATCTCAACACACAGCTCCCCACAGCTGCACCCTTCAAGCCATGACGGCCTCAAAAGCAAGGTCTGCAGGGCCAGGGACACCTCCTGCCACACACCTGACTCCTCCATGGACATGCCAGAGAGTTGCTGCCAGTCCCTCACAAAGGGCATAATCAGAACCTTCCTACAGCAGTCAACCAGTGGATACCCACTATGGGGACCTCACAGGGGGCCCTCTCTACATGGAAATGCAGGTGGGGGCATGAGAGGATGTGGGTGTGGGAATGTATTGCAAGGGAGGATGCAGGGAAATAGCAGGAAAAGCCAACAAGCTCCCTCCTGCAAGGAGGAACCCCAGAGAAACACCAAGTGCTTCATCAGCTGTGAGCAAGGGCTGTGCAAGATGTACCAGCATTTTGGAACATGAAAGGAAATGGGAACAAGTTGTACAGACTGAAGCAGGGCAGAGAGACCCCAGGCAGGAGGGGAGCCCCATCTCAGTCTGAGCATCACAAGGAGCATCAAGAGGCTCCTCCAGGAAGCAGCCCCATCCAGCACACCCAGATCCTGGTGAGCCACATGCCAGTGCTGAGCTGGCATTGAAACTTCAAGCAGTGAGAGGAAGAAACAAAAGCAAAACTAAACATAATTCAAAATATCCCTTCCCGGTAGCATGCACTGTCATGCAATACTTCCAAAGCCATGGTTTATGTGGCTCAGGAGGGCAGTTTCATGCCCTAACTCCTGCATGATGGATTTTACAATTTGTTAAAGAAACTCATCAATCCTCAGCAGTCACTTTTAATGCCCAGAGCCTCCACAAACTCCTCTGTTTTGCTGATCCCCCAATTTCAAATCATTTGAAATTGCTGCTACTATTACAGCTCTGCTCCTAAAGCTAAGCATTATGGCACACTCCAGACTTCCAGCTTCATATGCTGGTGTAATAAACAGATTAACTGTGATTTATGAACAATAAGTTCTGGTTATTTGAAAGGAAACATTACCTCCCTAGACCAATTCTGACAACCAGAGATCTCTCATTATGCAGACAGCTCTTTCCACCTACCTGTAATCATCGGTTTAGCACATCGTTATCAACCCGGGAAATGAATCGCCATAGTTTTCCACTGCCAGCTTCATGCATCCAAAGCATCTGGCAACTAGCAGAATACCAGCCCGAACTGACCCAGCGAGACAACTCCTATTTTAAATACACGTTAATAATAAAAAAAGAAAAATATAGAAGCCATAACGAAACAAGAAGCCTCCAGAGGGAAGGGCCACAGTGGAGATGGGTGCATCACAGAAGGATGCAGCTAGACTTCAGTTAGAAGAGGATAAATTAGGAACAGGAATTATAAGATAACACCTCTGTACGTGGTGTCTTGTAAAGACTAATACGAGTTTTGATATTCTGTTCCAAAAAATTTATTCATTCCTTGAGTCCACTTTAAAATGTTGGCTTAATATTTTACAAGCCCACAAGCTGGAATTCACATTTTCACAGGCACTTTTCACCCACAGCTACTCAACTGACCATTCCACTCATGATGCTTTTGAATACTGCGAGGAGTTATTTTATACATTCATTCAGTTAATCATAATCACTTTTCTCCTGTTTAGAAAAGCTGTGCAATCCTGAACACAGGTTATTCACCCAAGCCCAATCCTACACCACAGCTGTGACTTGTTGGTCCGCAGGCCACATCTCCCCTCCCCAGGGCTGGCTCAACTCCAAGACCCCCGCTCTCACTTCCCCATTCAGAAATAGTTACACATTAATTTTCCAACCTAGAGACTTCTCCCACTCACCCCATAGCCCCTCCTCCCTCCCCACACTGTAAGGGCAACAGTCTGCAGAACAATGGATGGTAAAGTCCATACAAGACTCTTCTTACTGCCAACACCTTGAAAGACCTTCCTGAATTATCAAACTTAATTGGCTTAAAGGCATGGAGTATTAAAGTATCCCAAAAGACACGATAGGAGCTCTGCTGGGCAGCAGTGCTATCAATGGACTCTTCTCAGTGATTAATGCATAATAGCTCCCACCACACAGCTCATATCTCTTCTCACCTAATTGCCACGTGCATCTTGGATTTACCTGTGCAAGGCATAATTAGTGAAGATAATACTCTCTATATACTCAAACCTCTTTAATGGAATAAAAGAAATCTCAGCTCTCTTACCTTGACTCTAAAGTAGTAACAGCCGCTCGTGAAAAGCGAAAAGCCTTGAAGGATTTGAAATAAGAAACTTGGAGAGACAATCGCTAATCTTTTATCTTCCAGACTTCAAGCAGAATCAAGTTCTTCAAAGAAAACCCAATAAAGCCCAGACATTTTCATCATAACAAAATAAATAATTCAGTCATACTTTACAGGACTCCAACATTAGGATCGGCTATTTGATATATTTGTGGCTTAGGTGCCTCTAAACTGATTAAAGATAACCTGATAGAAGCTTGCAATGTCAAAATCGCCTTCAATCCTGACAGGTATGAATGGATAGTGTAAATAACAAAAATTAAACAAAATGGCTGTATTTATGCCTAATGGAGGATTTAGAGCCTTCAGAGCTGCCTGGTAGGGCTGAGAGTTACAGCTCTGCCTTTATCTGCCCACAGCACACCAGGGGAGATGAATCAATGTACTCCTCACACCACCTGCTCTGCCAGAACCACCGAGGGCTCAGCTCCAGAAGGGAGAAGGAATAGGATTCTCCCACACATAAGAGAATACCACACCTATACAGGCAAGTTTGTTGGTATTCATTTATTGTGGTCTTTCTAGAAAACTATGAAACACAGATGCCAAAAGTCCCTCAAATCTCCATAATCCCTGCAAGTTCCTCCCAACAGAGCTCCTGTTATCTTCCAGCTGCCATCTGCAGAGGTAAAATGCCCCTTGGCCTTTCAGAGGGACTTCTCTTTAGAAGAAGAAGAAGTTTCAGACCAGCTCTTCATTTAAACCCGGAGGCGTTCACCAAGGGGGACTCAACTGCAGCACCCCAGTCAATTTTCCAGTTTGGGTAACTGCACCTCTACCTTCCCACCATCTCCCACATTGCCAAAGTGTCAGCAGCTCTGCAACCCCTCAGGAGCTGTTTGGGAAGAAGATGGAAGCAAGCCATGGAACCAACCCACACAAGCTCAATTCCCAGACTTGGGAAGCAGGAGGAATCAGACTGACAAACATGCACACAACCCAACCCCAGGGAACAGAGTTCTTCAGTGAGGGAAAGGAGAAAGAACCACCACACTGGTATTTTCCCCTCTCAAGTTTACCTTGCACAAAGTTGAGCTACTCAGATTTAATAATTAGGAAATCAGTAGGATTCACTGACAGCTTTTCTTGTTATTCTAATATGAAAACATTAATTGGTGGAAGGGTCAGAAATTGCCCCACCGAAAAAGGAAAGATCTAAGGTCAGAAGAAAGAGAAGGCAGAAAGCAAAACATAGGCAGGGCTCTCACCATTCCCTACAGGTGAATCACACTAACTCACTGGTTAGTTCAGATGACAACCCCACAGCAATATTAAATGTCACCTGAGAAAAGATACATGAGCAGTTCTGAAGTGATGGGGTCCATCCTGGCTTCACAGCACAGAGCTGCTGGTGGCTGACAATCCATACAGGGAGGTGCACACACAGGCAGATACCAGCATAGATACACTGCATGAAAGCAAAAAAACTGCCTGCAAAAAAACCCTAGAGTAAGATTTAACTGCATTTGAGGCAGCTACAATCCATTTTAACACTGTCAAACACAGCAAGTTTCCAAAAGATTAAATCACTACTTAAATCATCTTCATAATTTTAAAAAGTGCCTGCAAGATAAGACCAGGAGCTAATTGTACCATTTAAATTTAGTGAAGGGAGGATTTTTTTTGGTTGGGATTTTTTCTTCTTAACAGCAATAAAGAAAAAGCCCAAGGGTCTAAAACTAATAATCTAATAAACTTTGCTAAGTGAACATTGTAACAGATAGGTCTGGATGAGATTTCCTGTAAATGCCAGACAATTTCCCTTGATCTTTATCAGCAGAGATGTTGCTCCAGCTTCAGCAGGAAGAAATTAAATTTGGTGCAAAATAATAACATCTGGGTGAGATTCTGTTTGTCAGTCTAGCAGTCCCTCTAGATGCCAGGCTAAAAATATTAAAATTAACTCTGAAGGATTTCACGTTTGTGTTTTTAATACGAGTGGTTCAACTGTGTTTCCATACCAACACACTTCCCCCCATCTAGAGAGTGGTGCAATCATCCTCTGTGCAGGATACCCTCCCAGTGCAAGACACAGAGAGCTCTGCGCCCTGGCATTGCTTGGAGCCATCCCACTCCTGGAGTCCCAGTTCCCAAAACCACAGGGCATCTCTCCCCAGCTTTGAGCAGGACCTACAGGAGGTGCTCAGGGACCACGAGCTCCTCCTTCCTGATCACTCCAGGATTCCTGACCCGCAGCCAACTGTCCCAGCACACACCTTGGCAACGCGGGAGGACGCAAAGAGCACCAGGCATTTGATGAGAGACACTACACCTTAGCACCAGTTCCTTTAGGGATGCTCAAGATAGAAGCCTGTCCCCCACCACAAGCAGTGCCAGGAACAAATCAGACCACAGTGTGTTGGATCCAGGCACAATTTCTATAGCTGGAATAGCCTCTGGCACTGTAGCCACCAAAATACCCTTAAGCAAGCAGCAATCAAAAGATCAACCTATTTTAAAAAGTGTTCTTCTACAGGCTTTCAGGCTAATTTTAAAGATAATGAAAGCAAAAAATGTCCAAAGTCTAATGAGTCATCGTTCCAAGTCCAAAACACTTTCTACAAGATAATTAAAGTGAGTTCCTCAATGGTTCCAGCTAGGAATTCTTCTTCTGCCATGGGATTGAAAACAACGTTTAGTCATGAGCTTTTTTACAAGCAGAAGTGGTTAGAAACTGTTCAATTAAATCTCTTCTTAACCATGACGAAGAATGGTAAATCTACATACCAAGGCTCCTCCAAGTAACATCAGCATCAAAACCCCTGCATTGGTTTCTGGGGCAGGATGCAAATAGCAGTTTTTGAAAAAAAGTGCGAGGGAAACAAAAAATAAATAAAATCAAGCCAGAGATTCAACTCTCTCCAGAAGAGGCAGAAAGTTCAGAGCCAGAGCACCCTACGGCTCTGCACAACCTGCAGTACCACAGGGCGTCATTCCCACACACAATAAACAGTCATGTTGCAGTTCTTGTCCAATGGGGCGGGGGGGGGTAAGGCAGACACTTTGTATTCCAGCCAGGTTATTCACCATTTCTGAAGCTGGCCCACATTTCCAACGCCTCCAAAACAATCACTCATTAGTTTTACTCCATTTTGGTTCTTGGAATTGGAACTTAATGGTCACTACATTAAGAGTACTGGGAGGGAAAAAAAACCAATCTGTTACAGCATCAGAAATTTATTTGGATTTACATTGAGAAAAATAACACATTCGACTTCATCAGGCTGTTGTGGCCCAGAACATGATCTCACAGGCTTCAGCAGGCCTTGGGTCTTCCTATTAGTGAGGCATAAACAAAAATAAATCAATTACTCCGCAAAAATATCATCATGAAGGAAAAAAAAAACAAACAAACAACACTCGATTGCCTATGATTTCCTCTTTAAATACAGGCAAAAGCACCATTAATACAGAATGATGAAACCTCAATAGGACATCAGTCAACAAACAAGCAATTATTTCACCGCACATTAACCACGGATAGAATATGTTTTGCTTATGTAAAGGCCCGAAAAAGAATGATTGCAGACTTAAGTGGTAGGAACAACTGTGTATCCACACTAAAAAAATATTCAAAGATCCATTTTGCAAACAAACAAACACAAAACCCCTAACAAAAACATCATATTCTCATTAGAGGGCTGCCACAGACAGCAGGACATCAGGTCAACAAGCACTCAAATACCCCACGGAGCACCAGGAACCACATTTGTGAACAGCTGCCCACCTTCCCACAGAATAACGAGCTTTGTTGTGTAGTGGATAATAACCAACATACACAATTGAGTCAAATCTTACCAAGCATTACTGAGCTGACAACCAGACCATATCACTACAACCTGTATTTTGGGACTGGCAGAATCATGGTACTAGCACAGAGATTTTAAGTTGTGGAGAAGTGGCTTTTCATTTACTTTTAAATTTGCACTTCAGGAGGTTTATTCTTTAAATTCACATTTGCTGTTAAAGCTGCAGGAATATTTAGGACAAGCCCTGCAAAGCAATCATATACCAAACCAGGTGTATTATTAATCATAAATAAGCATATATAACATCCACAAAGTGAGTAGAAAGCTTCCAGTATTCTGCACTTCCAATTGCCAGGTGCTGATGAAGAGGAGCAGAAGCACTGCCTCCTCCTCTGTGTCATAGGACCACCCCCAGCACTCACCTTGGAAGACAGCAGCGTTCTGGATGACGAGGAACTTCAGCTCCATGCTGGCAGACTGCAGGAGCTGCTCCATGTTCAGCCGGGCTGTTGCCTGGTACTTCTCCTCCATCTTCCTTGAGCAGCACGTGGAGCCCTTTGGGATACATACCTGCAGATCGGTCCCTGGAGAGAAGGGCAGAAAATTTGCATGAGGAGGTGGAACTGCTGGGAGTGGAGAGAGAACCCAACTCCGTACACCAGTATCGCTGCAATAAGTTTGGGCAAACTGATTTGTCCTGAGCAAGCAGTTCTCAGAAGGAGTGGACTGATAAGGCAGAGCCAAGACTGCTGAGCAATAGCCCCTGAGAGCTGTGTTTGCCTGCCTTGCTTTAGCTCCCACGCACTCCATCCACTGACGTGCTGGTGCCGAGCAATCCTGAGCATCACCCCAAGTTCTGCATGCCTACCAGCACCCTGGTGAGCAGCCACAGGCAAACAAAAAAGATGGAGTGGGAGGTGGAAAACAGAGACAGGATTTGAGGCTGTGGATTTACAATGAATAAAGCAATGTACATAGTACATCAAGGAGAATATGATTGTAATTTACATAAAGACTCAAAACTACTCTAAAACATAAGAGTAGCGCTATTTGCCCTCAATTTCTATCCTTTTGCATCCCCAGCAGCAATAGTAGCAACAGAAGGATACAACAACAGCGATTTACTTGACTTTTTATTGCTCTGCTTTAAATTGTACATATCCCACCAATTTCCCCATCCCATCCTTCCTCTACTGCAACAGGCAAAGCTCGAGGTCCATTGCTTCACTCATGGAAGTCACGCTGCAGAGAGACAGTTCCTGAGGGATACACTGAGCACTGCACAGGGCAAGAGCCTCTTCAGCAAATGTGTTACTGCACAGGAAGCACCTTCACCCATTCACCAGCACAGGACAAAAACCAGGGGACAAAGGCCAGAGGGACACCACTTGCTCTGGCACTTCCAGCTGTAACTCTGAGCACTGATCAGTGCTGTTAAACCTCGGGTTTGACATTCACAAAGCACTTACTCATGTGGGTAGTAGACAATTTTCAGAAAGGTGCTCTTAGCTAAAAATAAATAAAATCTAGAAGAAAAATAGAAAGATGAAACAGAAGTGCTGAAAGTAGCAGCAACACAGAGTCTCGTTTAAAATCAGCTTTCAAGAGCTACCTGAGGCCCCCTAAACATAAACAGAGCAACAAGCTCATATCAAAGCAAATAGCCCTCCTCATGCAAAACACATCTAATCTGATGCTGCTGTTAAACTCAAACAGCAAGCAATACCTCCATTAAAAACAGCTATCCAGGGTCAGAGGGCAGCCAGAATCTCACATTTCAGTTTCTCCCACCCAAACTGCATCATGCCCAGGGCACGAGTTGTTCCCTGCAAGGCTCAGCACTGTCCAGAACATGGATGAGGAAGCAGTTGCCAAATCCGTGACCAAGAACCCAAAGTGAAAGCTTCTCACACCTCTCAGCTCCCACCCTGCTTTCCCGTTTGCTGTGGAGGTTTTTACCTTAACAGAAGCAGGTTCAGTAATTTACATCTTTGCTGTGGAAGGATTACACATCCTTCTAGGTTCCCCTCTTCTCTCCTCTCCTTCTTAAGAGTCTTTTACCACATCCACTCTCTCCCTAATTACTAGAAAGTGTCATAAGTCACTCTTGCAAGTGTAGTCTAGAAGAATAGGATTAATATTAATGTCAGTTCAAACGTGTACCTCCTGAAGAAGTCATGCAGACTGCCAAGGGAAAACCAGCTGCCAGGGCTCAGGAACACTGATGGCAGAAACCCTCCTCCCTCCAGCCCCTCCCCTTCCCCTGGCACAGTCTGATAAAAGAAACATGAAACACTTCATCTGCAACGTGCGCAAAAAAAAAGGAAAGGAGGTTTAACCAGTGCAGGTCCTGCTGTCCTTGCAAGAAGAATATATGGAAATGGGGGGGGAGGGGGTCCTCTCCCCCATCCCAACTCCATCGCATCCCATTGCCTCAGTTTCTCCTTCCTCAAGCCTTCTGACACGGAGCCAGCACCACTGGCATCTAAAGCTCAATTCTCAGCAGTTCATGAACTCGCCCACTCCGGAGGAGCACAGCGACAGGTATTTCATGCAATGAAAAAATAACAGGGACCATAAAACTGCGTAACAGCAAGACATTGTGTTAATGAGAGAAGCAGTTATATAACAGCAAGTTAAAGAGGTTTTCTAAAGTCAAATCCAAGTCAATTTACACTGCAAAAAGGCTTAGCATGGTCCCTTTAGCACTGCAATACACCCATAAATTTCTTTTTAATACAAAGCTTATTTCCTCCTACATTTATTATATTAGGACACGTTTCAAATTATTAAAAAAAGCCTTTCATGATTAATGGAAATACCAATATAGAAAATCTGAGAGTTGGCAATTAAGAGGTCTGTGCAAGTCAAAGCCAGGGATAGGAAGCAGCAAGGTCATCTACTCACATCCCATCCTTCTTTTTAGCAATTAAGCCAATTTCTCCCCTTAAATGGATTCTTATTTTTGTGCAGTAAAAAGACAGACATGCTGTATCAGAACAATCACGGATAAGGAGCAAAAAGCCTGGGAATTAACTCTGACGCTAGAAGCATTTTACAGAGATAGCCAACTAATACCAGTGACCAGAAACCATGGTATGTAAATGCAATGGGTCAACACAGGCAGGACAGCACCAGGACAAGGTCCTTCTGTTGCTACAGAGAGATGGGGGCCTGACTCCCACCTGCCAGATATTTTCTGCATATGGCTTGCCCAGATGGCAAGCTGCCCCAAACAGCCCCATTTCTAAGTCCCCATAGTAAGGGCAGGAGGTTTCAGTGTCAGTCCCCCAGGAGCCACTAACCCACCCCACCGACCCCAGCAAACACTGGTGAAACAGAGCTTTTTGACCTGCCAGTGGGTTTGGGCTTTATTCATACCACTGCTTTAAGGAGGCTTCTCTCCTTCCACCCCTCAAGATGCAGCACTCCCCAAGAGACCCAGACCCTGCATCCCACGGGCTGGGGGCTGTGCCAACCACAGCTGCTCCTGATGGATGCGAAGACACAAACGCCTGGAAACGCACAGCAAGCCTACGGGCCAGACAAGCAATAAATGAATTAGAGTGCCACACGTTTCTGGCTCCAAAAAATGCATGGAAAAGGTTCTGTGAGTCATCAAATCCTACCCCTGCCTCCCAATCCACCCCCTCTCAGCATTTTATCTAATACAAACACCTCCAGCGATAGCTCGGCTTGTGAGATAGCAAAGCCCATTCCGCTGCCTAATGGCCCTTACTGTTAAGACTGTTTTTATCTCCCAACCTACACAACCCCTTTTTCTTAAAGTTTCAAGTCATTACACCTTGTAATGCCAGTCTCAGCCCTTGCAAACAACCTTCTCCGTTTGCTATCAATCATTACAAACTCATTTTCAGAAAGAAAGCGTCCCACAAATTACTGCAACGGTTTTATTAAATCGCATTTGGATGCTGAAATACCAATCTTTACAAGACTAGTGAGATGATGAGAAGCTAAGCACAGGAGCCTGACCCTGCGACACCCAACTCCCATGGAAGAGAGGGCACTGGATGCAGACCCTTCCATGGGTGCAGGAATGCCAGGCACCATCAGAGCTGTGCCATTTATGCCATCTTGGGGAGCAGCAGTGCAAATGCTCCAACAACTCCCCATATACACACTCCCAGCTGACAGAAATAAACTCTAGAGCTGCAGTAATTTCAGTAGCACCCTGCCTCTTCCTCCTCCTGACACAGGAATTTTTACTGAAAGCTGGGTAGCAATGAATTTAAAGCATTACATTTGACTTTGATGTACAATTATTCCCGCAGATAGGTGGTTAGTACAGCAGAAATGAAAATAATTTCAGTGGATTAAACGTCAAAAAAACCCCAAAAAACACCTTGATATCATCTATAGGCAGTTGTGAACTCCTTCATGAGGCTGAAGGATTTTCCCTTGATTTTAAGCATCCCAGGATAGCTTCAACCCTGTCATCAGATACAGGCAAACAGCCTTCCCACCCAGATCCAATGGCAGCTTAAATCAGATTAACATTCCCTCTGAATCTACCCCAGGCACTGCCAAAATAAGAACCTACTCCTGCTTCATGTTACATTCCTTCAGCCTCCTCCCCATAGGAGAGGGGGCTCTGCTACCCTCTGCAGCAGCACCTTCGCCTTCTGCAGTCTGGAAATGCCAGAGGGCCTCCTCCCACCCTCTTAGCTCATCCATTTGTTAATAAGAAAGATTAAGAAAGATGCTGTTTTGGGTCAATTTACCTCCTCCAATTGTTTTACAGTCAGCATCATGCTTTAAATAGATAAAAGCAGTGATTCAACATTTAAATATAGCAGGTTTTCCCCCAGCTATTTCAATACTTTTTATTAAAAACCTTCTTTTAAATTGCATTGTGCATCTGTCAGTGGCTTTTAATGCTCAGAATTCGGAGGGAACAGGAAATGCAACTGTTTAGAACCCAGGTTAAGCGCTGATCTTTTTAAAACCTAATTAAAGAGATATAAATTATAAACCAAGCTCATTCAATAGGTGATTAAAGTTGGAACAGTATGGGTACTACATGGGATATTTATTACCACTTAATTATCCTTTATTTTCTATTCTATTTTGTGTTTCACAAGGCCATCTGACTCTGAACTCCTCCCCAGGTCTTGCAATGTTGGCCAGATGATTCTCATGCAAATCTGGCACATCATAAAACTGCATCTTTTAAAAGCAGAAGTTATAGAAAAATAGGCTCTAAAGAGTAAGAGTTTCCTCCTAACAAATATATCAGCAATACTGTCATCAAAAGTACAGAGTAAATTTGTGGGCACCCACTCACCATACACATTTGTTACAATCACGTGCACACATACTACAGCCATTCCAAAGACTGGGACGAACACTGTTCAGGATGTTGTTAAAGTTAACCCCTGGGAAAAAAAAATAAAATTAATGATCCCACTATAAAACCACTGCCTGGGGAGGTTACTAAATTTTAGGGTTCTGCTCCTGCTCTCTTAACTATCAAGAGAGCAACTTGCAGGCTTGAAATAATTAAGAACAGAAAACTCAATTATCTAGTAAACTAAGCTCTTAAACCACAGTGCTAAGCTAAATGGAAAGGCTGCACAGGGAGGAGCATTGTTAGTCCCACTCAGGAAAAAGAGAATGAAAGAGCAGGAGTACAAAGGAAACCAGCTCGTGAGCAAAGGCACATTGAGACCAGTGGGAAAAGTAGGGATTTTTAATTTTTACACTGTACATTGGCACACACCAGCAGCCAAAAAGGAAAGAGGAGAAAGCTTGACACGCTCAGCCAGCCATAAAGCATTACACCTCAATTCCAAAAGCAAAAGGTTAATCTCCTATTTTATTAGGGTGAATCCATACTTGCTTCCATCAAAAAAAATGCATAAAAAGCTGGAAATTGCACTTTGCCATGGGAGAAGGAAAACAGACCCACCAGCAGATTTTTCTGTCAAGATGAACATTCATTGGATTTCCTTCATCCCGGGGGCAGAGAGATCCACCCCTTATCCCCAACCCACCAAGGCACCAGCTCACCCCTTCCCCCCTACACACATGCATCAGCACATTCACCTGGAGTATCACCACCAACACAAAGGAGCCCAAAGAGCAAAGAGGAGAGAAAAATGAACCAGGACAAATGGAAATTTAAGCTACTTTTTATATATGAGAAATTATGCAGGGAAAAGACAAATGGAGGAAGAAAACCATGGTCAACATGTGAAAAAAAAACCCTGAACACAAAGGTACCCCAGGGCAGAACCACAGGCTGGCTCAGGAGCTGACATCAAGTCTCACCTTCAGAAAAACCTAAGAAACGCACTCTCCCATCACCCTGCCTTCACTCTTCTCCAGCACAAGACCTCTGATCCAGCTCCAGTCCAGCTGTTGCCATGAATTACATCCTCTCACCCCTCCTAACAATCAGCCACAGCTGACAGGAGTTAGGTCATGCTGCTCCCCACCTCAGAGCATTCCAAAGCTGCTCCAAAGCAACAAAAACTCAGTTCCCAGGCTGCAGGACCAGAGGAGACCAAGCTTCTCACTTCCTGATGCAAGCCTTCAGCTAGAATTACTCCCAGAACATCAATACTGCTCATGAAACAGCATGGCACTTCCCTCACATTTATCAGAACTGCCCTTTTTTTTGTTTTTTAATTAGAAGTGTAGTCTCTGGCTCCTTCAGAGCTCTCCTATAGAGAGCACTGTGTCAATGTCCCCCCAGCCCACGCACCACTGATCCAGTAAAACAGTCATGGGACATTTCTCCTACATGTGTTGCAACTCAGGAGCATTTCTTCTACTTAATCCTTCAGCCACAACTGCTCACAATGAAAAATGGGGGCTTCCAGAAGTCATTGTTTTCTGTCCATGTTAAAAAAAAAAAAAAATCTACGTAAGTTGTTTAACTCTCATTTTCTCCAGGGTGGTATGCTCCATAGCAAAGGCTCTCAGAATTGATTCTGTGGTGATTTGTGGCTGGAAATTCCAAAACTTTTTTTAATTGACAGATGTATGAAAGGAAGGAAAGCAATAAACAGATGCCTGGAAAATAGTCCTTGAGTGATGTTCCCCTATTACAGAGATTTATGCAGCTGCTACTTGGAGAAGAAAGTGCTCTGAAGTGTAATTACTGCACAGACTCATGCAAGATGGGCCAGATCCAAGGTATAAGCAAGCAGTCGTTGCTTTAATTATGATCAAGTTTATGTACTTAGGCAAATGTAAAATCCACTTTCGATTTGATATGTGGGAACTTTATCATCATAACAAGCTGGAAGCATTCACTTGAAACCAGCCCTGTTACGAGGTATTGATCCAGCTATCCACAGGCTCTTGAGAGTGGCCAAAGGCTCCTTACTCCTGATTATCACGGATGCAGCTGGGGCTCCCAGGGGAGAAAAAGCACAATTAAGCAACTCCAGCAACCTGAATCCTGTTGGGAAGGGAAGACACCAGGGCAAAAGCACCTGCTGCAATCATGGCCAGGCCAGGATGGAGGATGCTACCAGTTTCTGGGGAAGGACTGAATATGTTGCAGCACAGCAGCCCCTCAACACTCACAGCACAGGCTGTGATGGGACCCATCCCACAGAGATCTGCCCACCCCTCCCATCACCTCCCTGGAGACTGTAAAAACATACTCCAATCAAGGTACCTAGGGATCAAAGCAAGCATTTCAGTGACTTTAAAAGAAATGCCTTCCCTTGCTTCTGTGATCACAAACAAATAACAACAGAATTCCTCATTTCAATGGTGATAAGAGCAGCTCTTTCCATTCCCTGCAACTCCCCGTGAAAACACTTGACTGGAAATGGTTTCCAGTGCCACTTCCTCACTGACAGGAGACCAACGCCCTGCCGGATGGAGAGAGCAGAGATGCTGCTCCTGGAGCTAGTCTGAAAGGAGCATTAAGTGTCACATATCATGTGGGAAGGGCGTGTAAGGACAGGAAGGGATAGGGAAGGTACACTCTCACCAGGACTTGCATCTAAACTCTCCTTCCAGCTCTCACAGCTGCTGGCACGTTGAGGCATTGCTACAGTCCTACAGACCAAAAAGACTCGAGATTTGCACCGGCAGCCAAAGCACCTTGCAGTCCCAGCCCTAGGCACCCTGCTTCTCCCTTCCTCTCCTGCGCTGCAGCAGATCACCGCTGAAGTAATTCTCGTGTTTCTGATCTGTGCGACACCGAACGCAAGAAACGTAACTCATCACATCGTTATTAAAAACAGCTACAGCTGGCGATGATCTCATTGCACCTCCCCTGCCTGTTATCTTCCCCTTTTCATACTTTGATCATGGGGTTTTCAGGGCAGGCATTATCCGCTATGCATCGAACCCAACACGAGAGCACCCGAGCTCTCCAGGCAGCTCCGTAACGCATCCATCAAAACTGATCCGTCTGTTCACACGCGCTCCCGGCACGCAGCCACCCACCTGGAGCAGCCGACACTCCCCACCTCCCGAAAAGCTGCAGAAGAATTCCCTGCTTTGTAGGGGTTCAAGTGCTTCACTTATATTTCAAAATAGGAATGAGGAAAATACATCAAACGCAGCCTTGCAGGGCGTAGGTGGGGTACCACCCAAGTAGCCACCTGTAATGGGAACCGCAGAGCGGCTCCGATCCATCACATTCTCCCACTGCGCCCTCGCACCCCGCACGGCACCCGCACAGCTCCGGGAACGCCATCCAGCCTTCCAGCCCCATCCTCGGGAGCTGCGGCGGCCGCCGGGCTCAGCCTGGGGTGAGGGTTTGGATGCTCTCGGACGCTGGCACAGCGCGACACGCTGTGGAAAGCGGCTCTGGCAGACCCGGGACTTGCGGAAACCTCCGCGGGCTGGCGGGGACACCGCTCCGGACCCCCGACAGCGGCATGTGGGGACGGCGGGTTCCGCCGGCAGTGCCCAGCTCTGCCCGACAGCCCGAGCCCCCTGAGCAACCCGAGGGCAAGAGAGACCCGCTCGTTCGGGAGAGTCCCGTTCCGGGGATGTACCAGTCTCCGCGTTATCCCCCGTTCAAGGCGTGGAGCCAGCGGTCGCGGGGGGACAGCAGCTCCCCACGAGAGCGGGCAGCCCACGACCTGCACCGCAGCCTCCCGCAGCCGCACAGCGACCCCCCCACCCCGCAGGTCCCGGCTCGGACGCCGCAGCCGCTNATTCACAGCCCTGCGTGAATAGAGCGTCTCCAGTTTAAGCCTCACAAGTCACAGCAGCCCCTTCCCTTAAGGGACTCACCTGCAAACTCCGCCCCGGAGGCAGCAGTGAAGCCTGGATAACCGGGTCTCTGAGTGCTCCAGGGGTGCCATGGGTCTGGGTGAGCACTGGACAAATCATCAGAGGGGCTACACTGGGAACAGGGTTACATGAGCAGGTTGCATTTCTCCAGCAAGCTCGTTTCTGCACCCATTTCCAGGTGGAGCTGTTCCCCCAGGATCCCACAGGCCTGGCCAGACCCCGCGTCCCCGGGCATCAGGGACCCTCACTGCTGCATCAGCCACAACCAAGACATCCCACCTCCATCCCACCAGCAAAAGACCTTAAATACCAGCACTGCATGCTCAGCTGGAAGGGGCCCACACTGCTCATCACTCAGCAAGTAGCTGTACAAAGTGGGAAGCAAGCAGGTGGGGTGAGGGAAAGCTTTATTTAAAACAGCAAGGGCTAAGTATGAAACACTGCCAAAACACTGTTTGCCCAGGCAGCCTCCATGCTGCTCACCCCCAGCCTGCACAACGCACAGAAAAACAACAAGGGAGAAAGCACAACCAGAAGAACAGAAGAAAAATCTATTTAAAATTTCTGGTGCAAATGCAGGATCAAATTATTGCTACTGGCTTGCTACCAGCTCTTTTTCACTCTGAAATTTTGAAGAGGGAAGAAAAATGGAAGTCCAAGCTGGGTATTTGTTTTAAAAAAATGCCTGCCAGAGAGCGATTGTTAGAATATACGTATTATGGACATCAGTCTAATAAGCTGGAATGTGCAGTGTCTTGTTGGTTAATGGATTATCAGAGCCTGTTGCTGTCCTCAAACTGTGCTATTTATTATCTGTTTATTGTGTCTAGTAAGAATGACTGGCAAAATTCCTGCTAACCAGGCAGTAATCCAGAGAAACTCAGAAATTTCATTTTGTTCGAAGGTGCAAGTTCTCCACAGTTTGAATTGTGCCTGATTTCAGCAATGCTGAGCAGGTGTGTGCTCTGTGGTACAGGTGAGGAGCCATCCTTTACCCATTTTTATTCCTCCTTGTGCTTTACATGGAATACCAGCACGTGTGAGCTGTGCCACACTGCATAGTTAATGTGCCTTTTCTGCATCTCCTTCATTGATTCAGTGATGGATTTGTTATGTTTATGCAACAGTCTGGGTTTTGGGTACACCCTTGTGTTAGGTCAGGAATCAATTGAACTGAATTGCAAAACACAAAGGCTGGTAGTTGAAGCACTCCTTTATATACACTATTGCAATCTATATTATGTTTATGATCTGAATTACAGTTGTCTAAAAGGCATTCAAGCATCTCCTGTGCTCATCTTCAGACCTGTTGTGTGTATTTCATTTAAGTACAGGAGGCTTTTGCTACTCCAGGTAAGTACACAGATATTGTCAAGCCTGCCATTAGAGCAAAGAATTACAGGCAGCACCAAATAGGTGCCATTTAGGTATCTCTGCTCAGATGAGAAAGTGCTTTAAAATTTCAAACAAATTAGAAAATCACATTACTGCTCTTTTCTGGATCTGGCTTCACAGTGGGGTCTGACATTATCTTGACAATGACTCCCTGCAAAAATGAAGTTTATTTACTAACAACGAGATGTGCTAAAAGCAAGCTAAAGCTTGTGGAAATATACAACAAAACCAAGCAGCAGGGCTTTCTTTTAGTCACTATTTTGGCTTTAAAAAATAAACAAACTCACATTTTAACTGGAGACTTTCCCTAACAGAGTGATTTTCACCCATTTCTCCCAGTTTTCATGGCAGCATTACTGACTTTCCTTGGGGTAATAAACTCTAGGATGCAGCTAAATGGAGATAAGGGGTGAATCCCACCTGGTCCATGGACCAATGCTACTGTCATGTTCTTTAGCACTTCCAGCCCCGAGCCCAAAGGACGTTCTCCACCGTGGTGCCTGCAGAAGCATTCCCAGGGTGACAGTTGCAGACTCTCCAACTTCCATCAGGTCTGCAACAGCCCCAAGAAAGTCTGAAGCTATTTTTCTGAGCACTGCACATCCATATGACTTGTCCTTTTAATGTGTGAGGGTAGCAAATGCAGATTTGTCCTGGAGGAGAAAGCAGATGACTTGCTCCAAGATCAGAGGCAATGTCACTGGATTAGTTGTCTGCCAGCAGATGTAGTAAGAGCCAAGTCATTGTCTCATATCCAGGATGATAATTTCCCTTGTTACAACTGCTCACACCGTAAAAAATTCACTTAATCATCTACCTGCCTCAAGCCTGTAAGTAATGAGAGGCAGGATCGTGTGTAGCTGATTTTATCAAATGCTCTTATGAAGCTGTCCACTGGGAAAACCCTGAATCAATTAAAACACCAAGGAGAGATGTAGGAGAGGGATTCATACTCCCCAGTAGATGTTCACCAGGTTATAAACACATTTCATTTACTCTGTGGGTAGGACAGATGGGCTCTGTGGGGACAAGGTCAGCTGAGCCATGCCTATAACAGGAAATCACAGTGGGGCAGGAGAGCAGAGAAAAAGACTGGAGCATCTGTTGACACATCTGCATGTTTATGGCACATACCTGACAATCTACATGGCCAGGTTTGGCCTGGATTTCTCATCTCTGCTGTGGTCCTGTTGTGCTGTGCATGGCCCAGCTGCATCCCTTGAGATCTCACATGTCCTGCTGGAATCAGGAGCTGCAGGCAACGATGGCTTCTCCCCATGAAAATGACCCTTCCCATCTTATTCTGCACCTTGCAGAAGTTGCATTTTCAGGCTTTCATAACCATTTGTGGAGGAGGAGAAGGGAGAAGCTCTTCACTATATAACAGTACTAGCACATAGCCTGATGGAAAAGAGAAAAGTGCATTTGCCATGGGGCACTGGGAGAAATGATGGATTGCCAGGTAGCAGACATCCCTCCCTGCTTTGGCAGGATATTGTATTCCGTGTGCCATACAGGAATGCTGATAGATCCATAAAGCATTAGCCTTTTCCTCACCCTAAAAAGCAGTGACTGATAAATCACTCGCTCTCTGGAGTTTGTTGGGAGCAGATCACACAGCAGAAGCAGCGAAGCCTTCAGAGAGATACATCACTTAAAGACACTGCAGGTGCCAATAGGGCTGCACATCAAGAATGCACAGATAAATCACTTTCCCTGTTCAAAAATGAGATACTTCAGAACTGGAATTTTTTGCAAGTATATACCAGTTTCTGTTGGTACTTACATCACACATCAGAAATGTCTTCTAAAGCTGTGGAAAATCTCTGCACCCCAGTCTAGGGATCTTCCCATTTTTTACAAAAATTCTGAAAAGTCTTCTCTTCCCATAAAGGACACAAACTTACTGAAATAATGGAATATTTCATGAGATAAAATCCCAGCCAGATCCAAACTTTTCCAAACCAGCTCTTCACTCTGGATAAGAACAAGGTTTTTCAGGGGGCAACTGGCAGTTACCTGAAGGGGTCTGCAACCTTTGTAAAGTTAAAACTGCACAGATAAGGCTCATGTGGCTCAAAAGCTCCTCCACACACATCCCAGCTCTGGAGGACCCAAAGCACAGCATGAAGCACAGTGTGACAGTGTGCTGGAGTTTGGGCCACGCTGGTCATGGGATGCAGCCAACAGGAAGGAAGGATGCTCCTAGCACTCCTGGCCACTGCCCAAGCTGCAACTTCCGTGTCTTCTTCAGCACCCAGATAGTGGGGCTGAACACTGGCAAAGCTTCTGAGTGCAAGAGAATCACAGAATATTCTGAGTTGGAAGAGACCCACAAGGATCATCGAGTCCAACTCTTAATCAGCACCACTGCCTCCCTGGTGGGGAATTGAACCCTGGTCTCCCACATGAGAGGCGGGGACACTCACCACTGTACTAAAGTGAATCGCTTGAGATAAAGCTCTGCAGAGGGAATCAAAGCAGAAGAGATGAGAGAAAACTATTCACCATGCACTGCTGCCTCTGCTGGGAGCACAGGGCAGACATTGCTCAAGTTGATATTTTCATTTATCATCTCCTGGTGATTAATCAACAGAAGAGACACAGCCAGGAGGCAGCCCAGAAGGGATCAGCCCAGAGTATTCACCTATGGAAATAAAGTGCTGCCAACAATTACCAGCCCTGGGCTGTCACACCATGAGCATCCTGCTCTCATAGAGATTGGGGATGCAAAATCAGAGGGCACTGCTGTGGCCCAGCTCTTCACACTGTGAGTAGACTGACAGGCACTCTGGATTTACCTCAGCAGAGATGCCACACTCATGATTCCCTGCACAGGCTCCACAGCACAGCACAAACCCTGCGAGTGCTGGAGCAACAGGTGACGTGGTGCACAGTGCACAGCCAAAGGGCAGAGCAAGCCTGGACCTTTGCAGAAGAGGCAGTTCAAGTAGGAGTCATGGGGCTGCAGATGCTGATGAAATCCCACTGTACCATGTGGAGAGCACACAAGCTTTCAGATGGGATTTACAGCAGAACCAACAGAAATTATATCGAATATATAAATTGCTCCCACTCTAAAGGAGGCCACAATGTATTCAGGTGCCTTTCCAGAAATGCTTTTTTTTTCCTGTGCAGTGGTACCACAGTAAAAGTTGATTTATGCCTTATTAAATTATTTTAATGTTTAATATTATATGCAAAAAGTCTGTGAAGGGCTATTTCTGCTGGGCTCATGCAGAAGCTATCTCCAGTCGCATGGTAATGAGGCAGTTTCAAAGGTATCAAAAGTGTTAGACTACTTCTCAAATGCCATTTTGTGGATAAAAGAGCAGATGGGTGACCCAGTGTCAGCTTTTATACCAAATAATTCAAGAAATTGCAGGGACACAGCATTCCTGTTCCTCAGTGACACAGATCAGGAGCCTTTGTTGGAGCCAGTGGATTTGGAGCAGCTCAGAAAGCACCAAGCCCTGTCAAGGGAGGAGACTTGGAACAAAGGAATGTGAAGCAGCCTGAAGAGTCTCCATCAAGGGCAGGGTGGGCCGGTGGCTGGCAATGGACTGCAGTGTTCAGCCACTGTGCAGCAGGACAGAAACACCTCTGCTACTTGCCATGTGCCCCCAGCACCTTCTTCCTCCCCTTCCCTCCCTCTCAGGCTTCTTCTCTCTCTTTAAGGAAAGGTCACTGCACATGATGGCAAGGAGAAAAAACTACAAACCAAAGGAGTTTCTGTTTATACAGCTGCCTTCTCCCAGGCCCCTGGGGTTGTTGTGAGCCTCATCCTGCAGAAGGGAAGTGCCATAACATTCCTCAGTTACATGTTCTGCTTGTGATGGGGCACAGCACAGATCTGCCCCTCTGCTGCAGACACCTGTTCCCAGAGGCTCCCTTGGCCTATTTAGGCTCTTCCTGCTCCAGGTCTCCCAGCAGAGACAAGATGTCTGTGCTGAGAATGGCTGTTGTGTATCAGAGCTCTTCTCTGCCCAGGAGTTGAGGGTCCCACAAAGCGTGCAGAGCTGTCCCATGCCATCAGCAGCTTCTTCCTCATTTGTCCCTGCACCAGCCCATCACATTGGGAGACCCTGACCTTCCACGGATTATCGCATTCATGGCCTGACCCTTCCAGAGGTGATGCCAGCAGCAGCTGCCCAAGAAGCCATCCCAGCACTCCTCCTGGCTGGCTGCACTGAGAGCTCAGCACACACTGGGCTGCTCATATCAGCATCCTCACTTGCATCTGCAAGGACATTAATAGATCTCAGAGGGCCTGGCTATTAAGATTTCATCCTTCTTGCACAAGCAAATAACTTAATGAAAGAACCCAGTGAGATTTAACACTTGTGCATTTGAAGGCATTTCCCAAACAACAACTAATTATCCTGCTGGACGCTCAGCTAGGTTTCACCCCTCTGTGGAGGAGGACAGCTTATCGACGGAAGGGAAGTTTTGTTTTTAAAGGAGCCTCACTAGACATTCACATTTTTTTCATTTCCAATCAGTTAGAATAATGAACCACCTTACACAGAGAGATTTATTTTGTTTTTAAATGCTAAATCATTCCTGCATGCAATGCATAAATATCAGACCTCTCAGTTCTTTGGGGGGTTGGTTTATATTATTGCTATTAAACATGATGCAGAAATTGAGACGCAGGTGAGTGTGAAGCCGAGACAGTTTCTCCTGACTCCCTTTATCCTTTAAATGAGACTGAAAAAGATACCCGAGCTACATGTGTCTCAAGCAGAAATTCTCCTCAAATGCAGAAATCTCTGTGTGTGCATGTGTCAGGGACAGGATGGGAAAGGAAGAAGTAGTCTCTGTTCCATCCACTGCTCCGCATTGTGACTCGTGTAGGGAACTTTAAGGTTTTCCATAAACTCGAGGATTAGTGCAATTAGGTCAAAACTTCTCGTTAATGAAGAAGGGATAAAGCTGTTGATAAATTACTTCAGAGGGCTTGGTCAGCAATGAAAAAAGCAAATAGAAACAAGCCTAAGCTCATTATTTTTAGTGCTCTGGCATTATTGAAACCAGTCAGGAGGTACAGGAGGTGTGAGGGACCTGACGGGGCAGCACATGGAGCTCACTCTGCCCAGGACCCAGAACTTTAAAACCTGGGGGATAAAAGCTTCTAGGACCAAGGCCCTGCTTGGTGAGCACTTCCAGAGGAACTGGAGTGCAAGTAGCATTTTAGGACATCATTTTAACCTCAGTCTAAGTGCAAGCATTTAGAAATAAAAGGGCCTGCGATGTATTATTTAATGGGCTGTTTTAGAAGAAAGTGAATAATTTAAACAATACATGCTTAGAGCTGAGTGACTTTTCTTCCCCTTGCCCCCTTTTCTCTTGCTGCACCCTCTCCGAGGTCAGCAGTCAATGTCCTGCCGCCTGTAGTAGAGTGGAGAAAGCAGCATTCAGGTCTTACCTGTGTCAGTGTGGGTGGCTGTGGTTTAACTTCCCCTGGAAAGAAGGACCCTGATTCAGCAAGAAAGTGCTTTCAGTTTAAAAGCAAAAATACCTCATTTTTTCATTACACAAAGCATTGAAGCAATACAAGCATCTTGTAAATGCATAAAAGTTTCACTCTGTTCTGTGGACGTTGTGCCAGGTGAGGCATTACCAAGAGCCGAGGGGACACAGACCAACCCTCTCTCACAGGACACAGTGCTGAGCAAAAATCCTGCCACAGAGAGGTCCCAGGTCCCAACAACAACACAGCTCTAACGCCCTGCACATGGACCTTGAACATTCGACGTTTTGGGGTGCCTTCCATGAAATGACTGAACCTCAAACTGCAAAGCAATCCCATTACAAGCAGCCCTGTGTGCAAAGCCCTGGCTGAATCCAGGCAGGAGTCTCCAAAGACAAAAACTTCAGTACCAAAGGAGTCACAGATAGTCTTGTGCCAGTTTTTGTGTTGGCCATGCAGCATTACAGGATGGAAGATTGAGCAGAGGGGAACATTTAAGTGTTGGGATTTAGAGTGTGGAAGCTCCACACAAATGCCTTCAGAGCAGACAACCTTGGGAGCTCCTTCACTGCCTCACTCCCACACTTCTCCATTTGCAACATGGGGATAATGGGTTTACTCTGCTTTACTGGGACAGCAAGGAGATAAATTCATAAGCATGCTGAAGAGGATCAGCAGTTACAGCACCGAGGTCACCCTCACACCTTACCTCGATGACAGCCCAAATGGACTGTGTGAGGAATATCCCTGCATCTTCCTGGGATTAGCATCGATTAAATACCACAGAGAAACTGCATTCTTTAGCAACATCTGACAATTATGAAGATGGTCAGGTTCATACCTTGGAAAAAGGTTTTGACAAAACTGCCAACAGGAAAGCAGCTAATTCCTGCTGGCTCTGCTCGGGCTGCGGCTGCAACACCAGAAATCTCCAAGGCTCCAAGAACATGAAGATGTAGTCTTCATTTCCAAATGGATTTCCACATTTATTAGATATTCCTGATAGAAATGTACGAGTAAGACAGATCCAATTAGTTCATCTAATAGTTTTGCATGATGAGATTGGCCTAACCATCTGAGCACAGGATTTTGCACAAATGAAAGAGCATTCCCATAAAATAGAAAATGTAATTTAGCAATTTGGAAACAAAAGCGACAATCTTTTGAGAAAACTAATAGCTTTTTCCTGTGTAATATAAGCTCACCTATCTAGTGTGGAAAAAAACATATAAAGCATTAAAAAGACAACACTACTACTAAATGTAATAATAATAAAACTACCACAAATTAGTTCTTATTACCCTTCTTTGTTCATTTGCAGACTATCCAGAAATATGGACTCTTTGTGCTTCTGACTGATGATCTCAGCAATTCCTCATCGAGCTGAAAGTGGCACACTCCCTGTGAGGTGCCACCCAAAAGAAAAGGGACATTTTCCACTTTATCACTTAAAAGGTGGCCCTGGGGCCCAGATCATGGCAGGTATGAGCCGCCCAAGCTACAATTTCATGACACTGTTGGGCTGAGACTGGGCAAGGAGGTTTGAATCTTTTCCAGAAATATTCACAATTACCTGAGGCTTTTTTTTTTTTTTTAGGAGACATTAATCCGTATTCTTTCAGATCAGGAGCACTGGGTGGATAATCTCTACTCCTGTACACCACAGTTTCAAACTGCCTCCCATTGCCCCTGCCCTCCCCTCATCTGTGTTGGTTTCAACGTGTCTGAATTCAATCTGAGACCCTGAGGTTTGCCTTCCTTCCTTCCTCCCTTTAGCATCCTCTGCTCCAAAACACAATCTCCCTTCCTCTGCTGCACACATCCTGCAAACAAGTGGCTCCAGCCGTGCTTCTGCTGCCCCTCTGCCCCGGGGTTTCTCTCCAAAGAGGCACAGAGCTGATTACCCTGGCAGAAAATGCCTTTGTCTTTTAGGCTGTCAAACCACAGGCTATGCACACCCACGGCAGCTAAAGCTATCAAGCACAGCATTAACATCACCTGCATCTTAGGTCCTTGGCTTTGCCATCGCTGGGGACACCTGAATCCACCCAGCATAACTCCTCTGTCACAGGCACAATGCCAGGGTCTGAGCAGGTTAGGGGCTGTACATGAGAAGAAACCTCCTCCATCCCTGCTGTGTCTCCCCCGCCATAAGTCCCTCACCAGCACTCATTGCTGGGCCAGGCAGCAGAACAAGATGGTCAGAAAGGATATTCCGCAGCTGAGCAAAGAAGAGTTTGCCTGTGATGAGATGGTTTTTGGCATTCAGCATCAGAGGGTGAATGCTGAGCACGCTGCACATGTGTCAGCTCGGTGATGCACGGAGATATTTACCTGACCCCTCAAACGAAAGCAAAGGGCTTCAATAGCTGCTGAGATCACAGAAAGTGGCATAGCTAGAGATTAAAACAATAAAAGCAGTGAGAAACACAAAATTAAAAGCTGTGGCAGAGTTTCTGTGCTGGATTTTGGACTACGAATTGCTACAGATTAATCATGTGTCTGTCCTGTTTGGACCATACACATTTCCCATCAGCTCGTTCTTGACTGCTGCTTCTGTTTTCCAGGTTGCAGCAACTGCAGAAATCCAAAAGTTGGTCCCATGATGTGCAATGTTACTGATCACTTCAGAGAAAACCTCCCCCTCCAGCTGCCCTGCTTCTAGAGGTTATAATGTGTGGAAAGGGAATTAATTAACCCAGGCAACTCTCCAGTACACATGTGAATTCACCACAGACTATACACAAACCTGTTTGGAAACGCTGGCTTAGCAAGGCTCTAAATGCAGCTGCAGATGGAATCCCCAAATGTTCCGATGGTAGTTTTGAGCAGGAATAACTTGACATTTAATTCTGGGACAATAGTGAAATGTCAACATCTGTTGTGGAAACACAGAATAATGATTAAATTAACACCATTTGCAGCTTTTAAGGACGTGGTGTTGTAACGCCACAATGGAACGTGTTTGCACAAAACCATATTGAGTTTTACGGTTTGAGTTAAAGAGAACAACTGTCCAGGCTGGAGCACAACAGGATCATGCCCTGCTCTGGGCAGATGCATTTCAAGGATGGAGAGCCCATCACTGCAGCCTGCCAGCTTTGGGATGTGTATCCATCAGATTGCTACAGTCTGGAAATGCATCGCTCACAGCCTTTACAGAGGAAGAGTCTGTAACTACCATGGAGACCTCAGACCATCCCTTATGACTTGCAAGAGCCTCACTGTGATATAGCAAAACAAACCAAGGCTTGCTCAGTATTTATTTACACGTCTAATGTCTTTTACAAAGGTTTATTCAAGGATTTCACCTTTTGCTTCCTCTGACTACGAAACAAGATGATGTACCAGTCTGAAAACTGTTGTGATCTTGGTCTGATGTCTTCTGAGTGAAACATCTCCCCGTGTCAAAAGGATCTGATGGTGGAAACAAGGTGAGACCCCACAGAAGATGACAGATCTAGAAAGTGAGAGGCTTCCAAGGCTCAGCACACAGATGGGGATCCCAGCAGGAGTTTTGTCGTTCACGGCTTCTCCACACCAACATGCAAAAAGCCGCAGGCAGGCAGCAAGGGCAGCAGCCAAAAACAGCCTGGAAAAAAAGGAAATAACGGTGCATTTTGGGCAAGACACCCAAACTCCTGTGCATCACTCAGTCCCAGACAGGAGTAGAACTGGGTTGTTCACCCCATTTGCAGGACATTTGTCCAAGAGGCACCCAGGCCTCCCTCTGTGCCCAAAGCCCTGAGAGGTGCCAACCTGGGCAGCAGCTCATCTGATCAATGCAGCGTTGCAAGAAGTTGTCAAATCACTTCTACCTGTCTTAGCTAAAACAGAATCCCAGAGCAAGCTGAAGCACCACAGACTTGGCACTGAGTGAGTTTCTGAGCTGCATTTCATGAATTGGACTGAACACAGGCCAAATCCCAAAGTACTCAAGGACATCAGTGCCATAGATTTTTTGATCTGAAGGGAAGTTACTGTATTTAACCATTATGAAGTGATGGTAAAAAATGGTCGCTAAAGCCAGTCATCAACAGGGCAGCATGTTAGCATTCCAGCTTGTTTGGAAAGCAATAAATAAATAAACTGGCCTTGTTTTCCTCTCCTCATGGTCATGCATCAACAGATTTTTGTGAAAAATGCCTAGGTCAGGTGGTTTGCCTCCTTGGACATTTCACGCCAATTTGGAGGAGACTTTTGTGTTCCCAGGGTCAGATCCAGAGAAGTGCTGAGTCTTAAAATTTAATTGTGGGTATTTTAAGGGTGAACTGAATGGCAGGAGAGCATTGCATGCAGCACCGCAGATCCTGCTCCTGAGCATCCTAAGCTGAGTTCACAGTCAGGCTGGTGCCAGAGCCACAGAGAGGGACCTACAGACTGGGTTACTAGGGAGAGAAATGTGGGTTTGTTTCAGACCCAAGTTCTTGGTTGTTCAAAGAGCTGGGGGTGGGGGGAGTGGATTCCAGTGTGTACCTGTTAGGTATTGCCCAGAGGAAGGGGGAAGTGGCTGTGAGTCAGGACAGCCTGTGCCAAGAGAGTAGCTCAAAACATCCTGTGCAGCATCCGATGGCACTTCAGCTCCTGTGACAACCACATTTTTATGAATTTACTAAAATAAAGCTTAGTCCTCAGGTTCCAGTGCTGAAAATGGGGCAGTGAGCTGAGCTCAGCAGCAGGACTTTGAGCTTTTAATCCCAACTTGCATCCTGGCCCAGCTGAAGTCAGTGGGAATTTTCTTGTTGACATTCAGCCCCTGCCTTTCGCAGAGGGCTGGACTGCCCTGCAGAGCATCTGGAAAGCTTTCCTTCACTTCTACCAACCTCATACAGCTCGACAAAGAGATTTGCTCTGGATTTCCTTGGATTTAAGCTTGGCATTGGGTCAGAGAACCTGACACAGTGGCATCAAAGAACTGCAGGAAAGCAGCCCAGATGGCCAGTACTAAGAAACAGTGAAAATGTTGCTGTTATCCTGTAAATTCTGGGACCAGTACAATATCAACTGCAAGCCAGGGGGTAATACTCACCAGTCTATTTATTTTTCATCCAACTAGATCATTTGTGTGCCTGCTGGTACAGATTTAGCAGAGGAGTCTGTTCACCATGAGGAGTTTTTCAAATCAGTGCTCCATGTGATGGGTGGTATGATGGCCAATATTTGAGAACAGAGGGAGTCTGCCTCTGAAGAGCAATTTTAATACATTTTACCATTAGCAGCCAGAAACAGTGAAGAGTTTCCTCAGCCACCTCCAGTCCTGTCAGCAGACACTGTACCAGCAGACACTGGTAGCAAACCAAGCACACGCTCACACACCATTAGGCAAGTCCTGGTCCAGGCACTGAGACCACCAAGGAACACTCTGGGAGATGACCTGAAATGGAGCCAAGGCTTTATCTCAAGAGCTGATAATACCCTGCAGAGCACTACCTTTTCTTCTCCCCTTGTTATAAGAAGGATAACAATACTCGTGGAGGGGATGGTTTTACAAATTCCATCCTTAAACTCCACCATTACCTGTCTGCTGTTCACTCCTGTAAATGCACAGGACAGCGATAGCAGAAGAGAAGCACCACTTCCAAAGATAAACAACATTTCTGTCCCCACTGGGGAGTGGCCACATCCAGGAGGCAACAATCAGCCACCCAGCCATCCCCCTCACCAGCTGCTGTTCTGCACTTCAACTAATCACACAAAAAGTGCGAACGAAACAACCAAGGAAACCACCTCTTTCTGTCCTGGACAAAGCCCAACAGTTCAGCAGTAATTATTTATGCCACTCCAGATGGAAAAAACTCAACATTTTTTTAAAATGCAGAAAGAGAGAAGAAATTGGTCAGCGGTCAAGGCAAGGGACCAGCATTCACTTTGGCTCCCAGGATTTACTTGCCTTATATCAGCAGTCACATTGGCATAACTGCAGAGATACCCAGGCTAGAGAAGGTCAGAGCGAGGATGAGCAAGAGCAGGGGATGCCGGAGGTGCAGACTATGTTTGCCTGCCCCATCCTCCACCCAGGATACGGCTCTTTCTCCCACACAGGACATGTTCTTCGGGGACACGTTTCTCCCACAGGGCTGCAACAGCTCAACCAGATTGAAGACACTAATAAAAACTTTAAATGGATCCAAGGTATCCTCCCAAACGGTTCACACAGGAGGACATAAAAAATTATTTGAGAGAGCAAGAAAACCAGAAGCATATCTAGGAGTTGACTGGAACAATCTACATTGATTTAAATTCACTGGTGCCCCCATCTCTGCAGGTACAGCCCTGAGGGCAGGTGGAGCTTGGGCAAAAATTGGGTTTCAAAGAGCAAGAGGGCACAAATTCACTCACAGTGAAGGACAGCCAGGGCTCCAAACACCAACATCTTGGACACTTCCCCCAGCAGCCACCTCTGAGTTTTTGGAGGGGTTTTTGTGTTGTTATTTTGTGGGGTTTTGGCTTTGCTTTTGGTTTTCTCAAGTGAAGTTTTAAAAAACCTGGAAAAGGCAAGAAATTTATTGTAACCTCCGGTGAGCAGGACGGAGCCAGAGCCACCCTGAGGGTGTTTCCCATCACATCTCCCAACTGCATCCTTCTCGAGATAACTGAGACTTGTGTTTTATTTCAGTCACTATGACATGTCTGACTCTTAAAGATTTATAATATCTGGTAGGCTTTTCCCCAACAGCAATCATATTATTTCGCCACGGGGCTTGGGCTTTATCCTTATTTCTTGTTGCTCTGTCACTTCTAATAACGTTAACAGACATTTGCTATGCTAACACTGGATTGCAAGCAGAAGAATTTCCTCAGACTCATAAATTGCAGCTGCCCACTCGTGCTGTCCATTTTGCATTTTGTTAGTGGAGCTGAAGAGGGGTTTGGAGAGGAACACCTCAGAGGACTTTGCTTGGAGCATTCTTGGGGCTGCCCATGTCCCAGCCTCCTGCCCAGGGCACTTACCACAAAGCCTTCAGCATCCTCCTTTGGCATCCCAAGTGACCTTACTTTGGGTTTAGGTCCATGGCTCATAAACCTGTGAATATTATTTGCTACCCTGACAAATCCATATTGTTTTTTTCTTCAAATCATATACTGTATTCCCACTGGGCTGCTACATATCCATCCAAAAAACAAAGAAGAGGCATAAATTCGAGTCAGAGGCAGCATTAACAACTATTAGACGAACTCCAGCTAACTCTGAACTTTTTTAAACCACTGTAAGCTGTGTTAACTTACATTGTAGCCGGCAGGCAGAGGCTGTGAAGTCAGGTGAGACCACGGTGGTAAATCCCCGCAGAGCTCTTTGACAGCACCGTGATGCTGCCGAGAGCATCCCTGCGCTCAGGGGGACGTCGGTACCAGCAAGCAAACATCACCAACCTGCGGCTGGAGGGGCAGCAGGATGATGAGAAAAGACATCTATTATGCAGAGCTAACAATGCCATTAGAGTAAATGGAGTTTGCCCAGAGGAATAACAAAGCAGTGATAGTTACAGCAGATGCTGGAGGGTTCTCCTGGGCACCGTGCTCGGATGGACTCTGCGCATCCAGGCTCTGGGCACGTACATCCTCATTCACTGCATCCCCTTTGGGTTTTGGGGTAGAAACTTGGAGGGGGCTGCAGCAGCCCACCCTCCCCGAGTCAGAGGGAGCCTTGGCCTGAAGGATTTATCCACTGAGTTTAAGATTTTTCGCTGTATTTTATTTAGAAACAGTCTGCCCTCATGTGGTGAATGGAAAACCAAGAGGCTGATGATTTTGGACTGTAAAACTGTCCAGCGATGTGCCAGGAGCCCTTTGGAGAAAATCTCCCACAGCTCAGTCACACACAACTTTTACACACTCATTTTTGTGCCTATTTCCTTTCCCATCTGCACAGCACCCACTTCTCCTGGCCTGGGAATTCCCAGATAGTCACAAGTGCCCCAACTGAGCCCCTGAGTGCCCAGCACAGCACCAGGGCTGCAGCACCCACTCCCATGGCCGCGCTGGTCCCACAGCACTGGCACGATGGATGGTGGCACAAAGACAAGGCAAGCTCCTGGTGCAGGCAGAACACTGGGGCTCCAGCAGCTGAAATGAGGAAAATCCCCGTTTGATTTCAGTTTATGGGCAGAGTATTAAGTAGATTTTCTTGAATGGCTCCAATAACACTTTCCACGAGGGTGCAGGCTTGGCTCAGAAAGGCAATCACATTCACATGCCAGTGGTTTCTGGGCAGTTTATAATGACAGGGAATAAAAGCTTTACCCAGTATCAACACGATCCAGAACAAATCAAACCAAGCTGAGTAACAGAGCCAAAAAAGCTGTGCTAACTTCCCCACCCAACCAACTCTTTCTTTTTGTATCAGAGATATACACAAATCTTCCAAATCAGCACTGAAAAACCAGCTATGATGAAAGCCCAGGCTCATCAAGGAGCTGAGTGCACTGGCTGCATTTTGACAGCCAGAACAGTAACTCAAGGAGCAGCAGGGATGCTGTGGGCCAGGAGCCAGGACAGCCCATAGCCAGCCCCAGTGTGAGCACCACGACACGGCTGCAACTCAAGGCTCAAACTCAATCCCTCAACATGGAAACAGGACACAGTGCAGTGGCTGCTGCCTGAGGCTTTCAGGAACCCAAAAGCCAGGGAGAGAACATACCTGCACATCCCACTGACAGCCTGCACATCCACAGTGCCAGCAGGACCAGCTTCTGACAGGACACAAGCGAAGCAGATCTGACTGTTGTCACCAATGGCTTCTTAACAGCGTGGAAAAAACAGAACAGGGTCCCACAGTGGGAAGCTGGAACAAGGCAAATCCTGCCCACTACAGATGCAGTTTTTCTAACTCTGGAGCCAGCAGAGACAGGACAGTCCCTGAAGTCTTTTGCCACCACTCAAGCCATGCTAGGGAACAGCTGGTGCCCCGCTGAGGACCACAGGCTGATGCAGAGCCACAGGGGAGGCATCTTCCACCTTTTCTAAACACCTTCATTTAATACTTCTGTTTGCAAAGCTCCTCAACTGCAGTTGGCACAGCCCAACACCAAAACCTCATCCTTGTTCCCATGTCACTCATGCAGCTTCAAAGCCTCTCCCAAGCACTGACTTGTGACAGCCCGATAGAAAACGAGAGGAAATGCAATGAAAGGCACCAGTCTAGATGGCGCTCCTGGATTTTTTTACAGCCTGGACAAGCAGCAGCAGTTTCATCCCAACACCTACTTTCTAGCCCGGTTTCTGGCAGCAGCAAGTCCGACAGGCATTGCTTTCTGAGGCACCTCGGGCAGAGCAGCTGCACGAGGAGGTGTAAGTCCACAGAGCAGGACACTCACACAGGTCCAAGTCCACATCCAAGAGGTTCTGAAACCTGCTAATCCCAGTCTTCTGCCAACAACCTCCCAGCAGCTGGAGCGTCAGCACTGCAACACAAACAGCCTGAGTGAGAAACTATGAAAGGCAGCACTGCAGCTCTGCCCGCAGTGAGTGGAGGCTCTAATTCCACTTTATCTGTTTGTCATCACCTCCTAAAACAAGCCAGGCCCATGTTTTAGTTGGAGAGTGAGACGTAACTGGGTAAAAGAAATTTTTGGTACATAAAAATAATTCTGAGCAGGTCTGTTTACAACACAGCTGCCTCGGGAACAGCCCATCGGCAGAGCCAAGGCAATGCAGCATCAGGGTTAATGCAATGGCACTTTGCTGTATTTACTGCACTAACAGAATGACACATGAAGGAGCAATGGCAAGCAATGCTCCTTCCATCTCTGCTGCTCACACACAGGATTGATGGTGGAAGAACCACACTCTGCATCCCTAATTCTGTTAGTTATAATTTTATTTTCTTCAAAACGAACCAGTTTTTCCTGCAGATGAAACACTTACCACAAAGTCTCCCCAAAACAGAGTGTGAGCAGCCATCTCATACTTTCCATATTGTATCACGATAAAGAGAACTAAAACGTTTTTAATCAATCAATCAAGCTTTATCATATGCTGCTCTTGGGTGGAAGGATAAAATTCAACATTCCTTGCCTATAGGGCTGATTTATAAAGTTTTCATTACATATCACCATCACCTTTTCGTTTCACAGAAATTGCTCCTTTGAGGAAACGAGGATTTGGGGGTTTGCATAAGCTCAGAAAGAGAGCAAAGACTAAATTCTTTTTCCATCTTTCTGTATACATTTTACTCCATATCAATGCAAATCCAGATTTCTCACCAATAATTTTTTTTTACTACAAAGAGTCTCTTCTAGTGACAGAAAAAAAAAAAAAAAAAAGAACAGGAAAGTTAGAAAGAAAGTGAGAAGCCAAGTTGGCCAGTCCTGCAGCCCTGAGGGAACAGCAATGTCCAGAGGGCACGGGCAGGACAAGCCTCCTGTCTCCTAGGATGGTACTTCCCTATCAGTCCCCAATTCATCCCATATCCCAGACAGAAACCTGCAAACTCAGCTATAAGCAGCACCAGTTTGCAGTTGAAGGTCCATCAACACCAGCAGCCAACTGCAGCACACAGACATGGGCTGCATTTTCAAGCCACTTTCAGGAATTTAAGTGCCCATCTCAGAGCACGAAAAATTAATACAAGTGAGTGACCTGGGATCCAGTGGTACTTCAAAAAACTCTGTTTGTTAAAGCACTAACAGGCATGTGCAGAACTGCTGGGTATGGGAAGGAACAAGTGTGCTGTGCTGGTAATGTACACAAAGGAGTGGTCCAGCTTTGGAGGAGGGAAGGGGTCTGTGGATTTAGGGCAGGAAGATCTTAATTTTCTTTTCATTGCTGCAATGAAGCTCTGAGCAGGCAGGCAGCCTGGCTGACAAAGAGGGGCCTTTGAAGTCCCAAGAGATTTGTTACTTCTTTGAAGCTTTCAGTCTGTCCTGCCAGCCATTTGCTATTGCTGCAGGGTACCTACACAGGAACCAGGTTTGGTGCTTCCTGCAGCAGAGAATTGCACAAGAATGGCACTTGACACCAAAGAGCCCATTTACATTAAAAAAAAAATTAAATCAGTTTACTCCAGCTCTGTATCACCAGAGTAACAAAATGGCAAAATGGTAACTTTCAATTTCCTCTTCTGTAAAAACAGCATTGATGATCTCTCCTTTGATTTAGTACAGCAATTCTTTACATTTTATAAAATCCTTTAGCAAATGAAACGAAACATTTACAAAGCAACACTTAGAAATGCTTACCTTGGTGCAGTGCACTGATTTAGACATGAATGTGCTATAAAAAAACCACCCTGAAGATCATCAACAGCAGAAGAGACTTAAAAAGAAAACCAAAACAAAACCACCAAACTTTAATTCAGGGGTATTAAGAATTATCTTAACAAGCTTCCTTTAAGAGAAAAGCACCCACTGGATGCTCCCGCAGGATAAACACTGATTACAGCTGGGAATCATCTCAAACAGACTAAAGAACAAAGTGCTGTGTGGCAGGAAAGAGACTGAAATAATATGAAATATTCCCACCCTATAAAAATAGCACAGGCACTCTGATGATAGAAGCCCTCTGGAGTTTCCAGCAAGAGTTGTCTTTTCACGAGCAGCCCTCATGTCTGCATGTGCTTGTACCTATTTATATACTTCCAGTAAAAAATTACCAGTGCTCACTCTCACTGACATCCCACTCCCAGAAATAGCCACTGCAAGAGCTCCTGGAACAGACTCAGCCCCTCAGCACTGATGGCCAATGGCCACATGGCTGCAACACTTCTCACGGACTGAAAACAAACCTCCTTGTTTAAAAAGCAGCACAACCACCCCCGCACCAGCACAGTGATAGTGCACGTGCGGCCAGGGAGATTTCATCCCTTTTCTTCTTCACTGTAGCATCCAGACGGCCATCACTGCATCCCTTGTGCTTCCCATGGGAAAAGGGGCTGTGGGCAGCACCCCAACACAGATGGGGGAACCCCCTGGCTTTCCAAAGGCAGGGTCAGGGCAAGTAAAACAGCAGAAGATCCCATGGATTTCCTCCTCACAGGGAGCTAAACTCCACAGCTCCCAAAACACAGCTCCACTCTGCAGGCAGACACACCACCGGAGAGCTCCGGACACCCAAATCTGCATCTACTTTGAGTTTAAATATCCAAAACACCCAAACCCATCATTCTCAGGCTGGTTTGCTTCGGGGTTGAGCTTGTTTATGGGGGTTTTCTGACGTTTTTCCATCCTCCTGGGGCTCCACCTGATTATACAGAGCACTGAAAACCTCAGAAAGCAAGGGCATCTCCTGAAAAAGCTGCCAAAACTCTTCTGTGCTGCGCTGCTAGTATTACAGAAACGGGTCATTTGTTCCTTGAAAACAGCAGGTTCAGCATTTTTGAACTTTGACAATACAGTGTGTAAGAAGTGACACAGATATCAGGGCAGTGCAGAACAGGCTGAGGCTGGGCACAGCTGTGAGCAAGGCTGGGTGACCTGCTCAGAAAGGGGGTTCTGCAATCCGTGCGAGCCAGTAGCTCATCCTCAGGTGCAACAGGGGACAGGGCAGTGTAGAGCTCAGAGATAAAAGACACCTCAGTGGGAGATGCAGAATGAATGAGTTCAGAGCCAGCCGATTCTGCTGTCACATGGTCTCTGCCGTCTCTAATCACACCTTACTCCTCCTCCTCAGCCTTAGAGGATCGCTCAGGTGATAACAGGAGCACGTTTGACTTCCAAACACTGTAATGCCCAAACCCTGCGGGTTAGCTCCTCCTCTCCATTTCCTCATCACCCTGGAGAACAACAGCACACCAGTCCTGGAGAGGCACCACCTGTCCCGCTGTGCTCAAGTGCCAGAGCCTGACAATAAAACCAACTTACTTCGTGAGCAGGAAATACACACAGGGCATTAGTTTGCAGAAGCTGCTCCCAGAGAGGGGAGGATCCCGCTTCCTCCTGATGCCTGAGCCGTTTTACAACTGCAGGAACATTCAGCTTGCTTTCGTATTTCAGCACTTCGAGCAAAGTCAGTAAATTCCACACAAACCACCCGAACTGCAAACTGCAGGCTCGTCACTCGGAACAGATTGTGTAGATACTCACCAGCACAGCACACACACCTACGCTGTTAATAGATAGATTTCACTCACGGGAACAGACAACCCGCCCCTCGTGGGTAACTCAAAACACACTCAAACACAACCCCCACTTTCTGCCAACAGTTCAGCCTGTGGGGGGGTGGTTTTGGGGTGCCTGTTTCAAGCTCTGACCCACCCACAGTGTGCACAAGCTCTCCCAGAGATGTCCTGGGATGACCACTCCAGCACCTTGCACAAAACACTGGCTGTGCTGAACTGACAGGCACCAAATCCCCTCCAGCACCTACTGGATCAACACAAGCCTGGATCACCCCGAAAAACATTAAGGCCCCATGCAAGAGGTGGGTATGGCTCCGGTATTAGAAATACAAAGCCACGCTTGGAGCATCTCCCAAGACGTCACTAACACAGTAGCAAACTTGGGTTTCATTCCTGGCATGAGCACATCCTCATGACTTTCACCCATCTGGGGTATGATAGACTACACTAAATCACAATTAGCACATAATCCAATCCATTTTTTGTCACTCTCAACAAGCGGTAGAGCCAGAAGGGCTCTCCATTTAGGGTACCTCTTTGCCTTTTGTTTGCACAGTGATTTGAAATCCAGATTACAGCTCTCCAAGCACAAGATTACAACTCAGATTAGATTCCAGGGCAGGAAATCATCCCAAACCACCAGCTGCGGGGACATCCTTGCAGGAACTTTGTGGTTGTGCTTGAACCAAGCAAGGACTGCTCTACTGGGCATGCTGCATTCCCTGCTGAGGAAAACCCCCAGATCACATCTGGGAATGGGACCCTGGGGACAGGGCTGTATCAGGGACCCACTGTGGCATCAGCCCAGCTGCACTGGCCACCGTAATCCAGACCAGAACAATCCCTTCCGATCTCAGTATTTTGAGATGGCAGAAGAAAGGTGATGAAAACCCCCTGGTGCTGCCCACGCACTTCACCCATCACAGCTGCTTCTGCTGAGGCAACTGCAGTGACCACATGCTGCAGTTGTGGGGCAAGTCCCAAACAGTTCTGCCATGCAAGGAACATTCAACCATAGATTTTACGAGGGCAGACTAGAACACCCAGAAGCCCAGGCATCCAAGCAACCCTCTCCCCAAGACATTTAGGAGGTTCCTCATACAAGGCAAACCACCCAAATCCCCATTGTGCACACTACAGCAAATGCTAGAGCACTTTCAGCAACACTGCTCTCTCCACATGCATTGACCCTTGCACTCCTCCCTTCACTCTATCAGCAGACTCTCCCAGCAGCAACACCCAATTGTGGGGCACATTTCAGGCCCTTACATTCAGCTCCTACGGCAGCCTCAGCTCCAGCCCTGCTCCCACAGCAGAGCTGGTCACACCATTTTGCCAGTCTCTGGAGGTGGGACAAACCAAGGTGTCCCCACTCCCAGGGACAGTAATTCAAAGCCAAACTGCAGCTCAATCCCCAATGTCAAGGCTCAGCAAGCCAAGGAGCAAAAAAAAGGGAACGTGACTTGTATAACCACAAGCATTGAGAGCCACCATCTGAGGACATCTTTTCCTGGCCTGGGGAAGAAACATCCCCCTTCCCAGGCAAGAGCCTCCTTGAAATAGAAGCAGCAAGAGGTATGTAGCAGATGCACTTCCTTCAAAATCAAGGGAGAGGATATAGTTGGAGGTTGTAATTCACAATCAGCAAAAAAAAGGCCCCCCACACTTTTTGTCTTCTGCAACCACACTTAGTGAGATCCATTAAACACAGGTTTTGTTTTGAAATGTTTTTATTGGTAAGTCCACCACAGTCATTTAGATGTCATTACAGAAACAAATGCCTCAAGTGTGCTTCCCTGGACCACTACAGGTGTTCCAAGGGTTTGCTTTTCAGGTTGTTGGGGGGGGTTTTTTTGGTCTTTTTGACTAGTAGACAAACCTTAGCATTGAAGTTTTCTTTCTTCCCATGCCTTCAAGCTGTGGAATCACCAGTAAGCCACTGTCTCCACCACTGGGCTGTGAACAGTGACAAGTGAAGGAGTCAGGCTGTCAGCGATGAAGGTCTTGCGGTTTACAGATGGATACCGTGCAATTTTTCTCCTACTAAACTAATCAAAATTGCATCGTGATCCACCCGACAACAGCAAAACAAAGCTTACCAGACTGGCAAACTGGGGGCAGTGCAGCCTGAAGACAAGTCCTCCTTTCCTCCACAGGCCGGGACAAGTGCAATACTCTACATATAGCTACAAGTAATGCAACAAATCCCCACCCATGGAGAAACCAGTGCAAGGCATCTTCAGATCTTCCATGGAAAAAAAAGACACTCCCACCCAAAAAA
>WEKX01008949.1:1199218-1223987 GCA_013390025.1 Pitta sordida | reverse complement strand
GAGCCCCGCACACTCGCACAGGTGGGCGGTGACCGCCCCAGCCCCTCACACCCCCCCCGCACCGATCCGGGGGTCCCGGGACGCGAACCCGCCGCGGGCAGCCCCCATCGCCCCGCACTGACTGCGGCGGCAGCCGGGGGAACAGAGAGGGAGAGGGGAGTAAAAAAAAAAATAAAGAAAAATAAAGAAAAACAGTGAAATAGATGAAACGATTTCCAAAAAGGTGCAAAGCGGGGAGAGCCCGCGGGGTCGCGCCGCCTTTGGAGAGGGGAAACAAGCAAAGGAGCGCGAAGGAGAGGGCAGGGACAGGGGAAGATAAACACGGTACCTTGGAGCCGAGCGGAGCCCTGGAATAAAAAGGGTTTTACGAAAGTGGCGCGAAGACAATATCATGTGATCGGGCCAGGGCGGCTCCTCCCGCCCGGCCAGCCAAAAACGGGGAGAGGGCTCGGGGGAAGCGAGCACATCCGCTCCCCGCGCCATTAGCATAATTAATTGTGTCCTGCAGCTGCCCGGCCAATGGCAGCCGCCGCCCCTTCCTCCCGCCGGGACGGGCTCGGGGAGGGTTCGGAGCGGGGGGTTTGGGGGCTCGGGGAACATGAACCGGCGGTCACTCGGGGCCACCAGTGCGGCGGTGGGTGGAAACTTGGGTGCTTTGGGGTGAAAAGCCCCGAAAGGATGCGGCGGGTTCTGTCCCGGCCCCGTTTGGGTTTACAGCCCGCCTTGCAGCACCTGGGCACCCCGGAGGTGCATCCCGAGGGGTGCCGGTACTGCTGAGCCCCCCGAGGGGTGTCCCCGCAGCCCGGGCACCGCTGGGGACCCCAGCCCAAGGAGGGGTTTGTCCTGCCTTGGCCGCCGGCCCTCGCAGGAATGCTAAAAATGCGCTAATCGTGCCCTGCCAGCGGCTCCTCAAGGATTAGGAGTCATGATCTTTAAGAGAAAAAAATAAATAAATACACATAAAATCGATCAGAAAAGTTCAGCCCCGCTCAGGTCGGTTCGGCGGAGCAGCCCGCGGTTCCAGCCCGACCATCGCTATCTCAAGTTGGAACAAAATGTCCCCATGGAAACTGGGCAGTCATCTGTGCGTCACGCAACGAGAAAAGGGCTTTTGTCCCGCCTGTATTTACTACTGTTTAATTTTTTTTCTTTATTTTTTTATTTTTAAATTCTGCAGCCCGGTTCTTGCAGGTTGGAAGGGCGAGTTTTGCCGGGTGAGGCCTCGGACAAAGCGACCATGTGGAGGCTCCCGGGGCAGGACGGGAGGGCTCCGGAGGCTCCTGCATCGTTTGGCCCAGAAACTGCCATTGGTTTTTTCGTTATCTGTAGAAAATTCCCGGCCCGGGCTGTGCTTTTGTAAGCTTTCTGCTCTAGTGCCTGGGATGGATATTGGAATTCACTGGCTCCTGGTTTGGAGCTGCAGCGAGATCGTGTGTAATGGAGGACGAGGGGAAATCCCAAATTTAAAATTTCTGCCGATTAGGCAAAGTGCGTTTCGGAGGTGCCAGTGCAGGAATGCTGCAAGAGAGCAAAATGCTCAACACTGAAGTCGGTAAATTAGCGAGGGGGTGTAAATTTGTTACCAACACCACTGCAGAAATGGAAGAGTGAATTAACACAGCGATGAGAAACACTGAACCGTCCCAGTAACTCACTTATGCACAACAGGATAGAAAACATTCCCAAATAAACGACAAGTTAACCCTAACACAGTAGAACAAAAGCGGGGGGAACTGGCAGCAAATAAGTACTAAATGTGACACAATACTAGAAAACTTCCTTCTTCATATTAAAAAATCATATGCTGTGCACTTTAATTATTTAATATAAAAGTTTGCATCATACGATATTCAAACCTTACACATATATTAATAAGGGTACATGTAAATGTGGCAGGTTTTACTCAGCGCACACTGCAAATTGATTATCTCTTTTCTGTCAGTCCAGAAATAAATTAGTCTTTCAACAAAGAGAGCCTGAAGATGGTGAAGTAAGTCTACATGAAGTGTTGCACAGATAAGATTAAATGGTATTTTTACATCCTCCTGCTGACCTTTGACTTATGTTTTTGTGTACCGTGGAAGGGAGTCTTGGGTTCTGCAAATACATCAGTTGCTAAAAAAAGTAATGGTGAAAGAAAAATGTGCCAGAACGTTTCTTAATATTTGAAAGGTATTGTCCGGCGAAAGGAGTCATCTGCCCTGTCAGCTGGGCAGGGAGCTTGGATGGCCTTTTTCAAGCACCCTGTGATTTGCAGATTGCAAGGTGGTGTTTGTGAAACATCACTTCACTGTGGGAAGGTTTAGTTCCGGGTGAGGAGAACTGTTAGGAAAACTCCTTCTACAGAAATGAGTTTAAAAAAACCCCAAACAAACAATAACCCCCCCTGAAATCACTTTCAGAATAGCTTGTGAAATTATACACTCCACTTTCATAACAAATATGCAGAAATTTAATTTTTTTCCCCTTTAATGGAATCACGTTAACGCTGAGAGGATTTTTCAATTTCCTTCACTGCACTTTTCTTCTCGGTGCTGCAGATAATTCTGTTCTGTCTCTTCTTGGTTACTGATTCATTCATACTCTAACAGCTACGCTCAGGGCTTGCCTTGGACTGTCTCCTTCACTTCTGTTCCCTTCCAGAATCAGAACTATTGTCTCACCTTTATTATGTGGAGAAAGCACAGTGAATTGTGCTGAACCATCCAAATCTATAAGAGAAAATAAAATCAGAAACAACTAAGAAGGATGAATCTTTGTGAAACAAAAAATTATTTTTCAAAACCCTGTCCAGAGATGTGTATCGGTTGCTGTATGGAAAGATTTCTGTCAGATTAAGGAAGTCTTACCTTATTTCTCAAAAATTTGAGAATAGTTGAAAGTTTGAAGATGATCTTCCACTAAACTTGCAGAACATCAGCATGAAATCAGTGTCCAAACCACTATTTCATAGCCATATCTGGAGTCTTTCCAGATATATTTTATAATTTCGGAAGAAAATGTTCAGAGAGATCAGGACATCTTAAAAAAGAACAAACAAATCCGAAGGAATATTCAAGAGAAAACACTTTAATCGTTAAATGCAGAGTTATTCTCCTGGTAAGACAGAGGCTGCAAACTCCTGTGAATTCTCACACAGCCACAACTCTGGTAAATCTGGAGTTCCTTGAAGATCTGTCTTCATTTGTCTTCTGCACACTTTTGATTTTTCATGTAACTGTAGATTACCTGTCACTTGCTGCTGAACTGTCTTTGTTTTAAACCATTCAGCTGAAAAAGGTGTAGAATTAAAATTATTTTCTTCTTGTGAGGACAGAATGAAGAGAGAGACTTTGAGATTACAGTGCATTTTTTTTTCCTCGATGTCAATGAAAAATTTAATTCAGTATTTGTTTTCTGAATCCTTGCTACATGTTTGCACTTGTCATGAAAAATGAGTGATAATAGAGCTTTTGTTACAGAAGATTTCACACTTTTGTCATTGTAGTATTAGCAAAACATTTGAAACTGGCATTCACCTTTTAATTTCTATTTGCTGCATTTGTAAAACTATTTAATATAGAAAAACAAGATAAAAATAAGCTATGTTACCTAGTTAAATATGCTTATAAAACCACTAAACTCTATCCTAAATAAGATAAATGTACATGTAAAATAAGATGCAAGTGTACATTAATGTCATGGACTTCATATCTAATTTTCATAATTTTTTTACAATATTGATTGCTGTGATAAATAATGTAACATTTGCTATATCTCTGCTATGCTGTAAAGAACTGCTGCATACTAATGTCTCAAACCTATCTTTTTCAGAGCTCTTTGACAATTTAATATAAACATGTTTATTAAAACAAAATTTAAAGGTAAAAAATGAAAGCTCTGTCTTGTATTTATCTTCACAGTTTGGTAGCTAAATGTATTAAATTATGCATTTAGTTTTCTAATCCTTTTCATTTATTTTATATTCATATGTACTTCCTAGCAGGCTGAAATTGCATTTCTGTGCAGCTCTTTTATGCAATTTCTGTAGGGTTTGATTCTGTGAGTTGCTTCCACCTTCAATGGCATCATGGGAAGTTAAATGAACTTACCCTTTCACAGCACTGATTCCTTCATCTGTTGCTTTCCCATTTCAGGTGGATTAAATCCTGAAATCTGCATGTAAGTTGCCAAATCGAAGGGCAGGTATTGCATGACTAAATGACCCTCGTTGTGGTACAGGATAGGACCCTGTATGGTGCTGAACTGCTCCAACAGAAATAGTCAGGAACAGAGTTTGCCTTTTTTTCATGTCAAAATCAATTCTTTGAAATTCTTTCAAATGCGTAGCTGTGTGTTTTCTGCTTCACATTCACTGGGTAGTGTGTTGTTAAACACATCTTGGGACGCCCCACACATCCTCCTGCCATTTTGATAGATCGTGGATTATACCTGGCCATGCTTCATCAAAGTCTCTGTGGCTTCAGGCTTGCTTTCCTCCTCAGGTTTTTGTTGTGTAACAATTTCCCTGCTTCATTTCAGTCCAGATACAAGATTTCCTCCCTCCGGCAGGATTCCAATTTTGCCAAATATTACTGGTATTTTGATAAGTTTATTTGTGCATGTAACACAGCACTTTAGTTCAGACATGGGTCCCTGCATATTAATTCTGAAGTACAGTTTCTGTTTTGTAGCTGAGTACAACTTCCCCTTTTGTAAAATTGCTTGATATGTATATTTTATTTCTCCACAGCTAGCAATCAGACTATTGTGTGAACTGTCTAGATTTTGTGTAAATCTTAATATTTGGATGAGCCACGTAATGTAAATACGGGCTTGAGCCCTTAAAACTGTGTAAATTGCTTAAATGAGGAGCATATAATTTTGCAAACCATGAAAGCTGTATGTTGAGGAACAGTGATCCTTCAGTCAAAATAAGTTACAAAGGCAGGCTGCTCCATAAATCTGATCCTACATAAATTTTATACACATGGTGGGTAATTTGGACGTGAGGGATCCTGCTGAAGGTTCAGCCCATCCATAGGTGCAGAGCAGGAAGAACTGGTCCCACCTCTGTGCACGTGCTGAACTTCTCCTTCAGGGCAGTGCAACAAAACAGGACTGGTTTAAACTTCTCTATGCGTAAACTTAAAAATATGCTCAAGTAATTTCTAGATGAGACATCTCCTTCCAAAATATACTTCCCTTGCACCACGTGGCTTTTTAGAAATGAGTCAATAAATTACTGTTTGACTACTGGTTACACATAAAATTCATATTTTGTTGATCTCAGTAACTGTTACTGCAGGATGCAGTACAGCATTGTCTGCATTTTTCCTTGCAATCCACATAAGTTATCAATATTTGATGTGAAATCCTGATGAGAAGACCCAGAGACCGGAGCTTGTCCTCGTGCTTCCATAGTGTCCTGTGGTCTGTGTGTTGCTGTCTGTCCAAATGTTCCTTCTCAGGTAAGGGAACAATGTACTTCTCCCTTGTTGATCAGTCCATATGCACTCAAGAGGGTCAAGCAGGTTGATTTTGAGAGCTGTTTCTGTCAGGCAGCCTCTAAGAAGAGACAGAGGTTTGGGTGTTGTACATATAAGAAATCTGGGAGTTCCCTCAGGCACTGTGTCATCATTTACAGCAAAAAAGCCAGCCAGGACTTTTTTTCCGCTGTTGAATTCCAACAGTTGCAGGCAATAGGAAATGCTGTGATTCCTTTCTTCTTCTTTATTTTTTCTTTCAGAAGAAACATGAGCAAGTTACAGACAGAAGCTCATGGGTTGCTTGTTAAATGCACAAAACTTGTGCAGATGCAGGGCAAGTATTATAAACCCCCTAAACTGGCAGGATGCTCCTACTTCACCCAGCACCCAGAGCATCTCTGAGGCCCTTTTCTGTGCAACATCAGACTGTGCTTCCACAGCATCAGTGATCAGCACGTCTTCAAGAGCACAGACTGCATGGGAGTCAATTTTCCTGGATGGAAATCAATGTATGTGACCATTAAATTTAAATCCTGTCCGTTAGGATGAGCTTCCAAGTGCAGGAGAGTGCAAAGTAGTTGTTACATCCGTTTGGGGGAGGTACGTATTTCATTGTGCAGCTTGTCAAAGTTTCCCTTCAGTGATTTCCCTTCTGAACACTTGTGCAGCTGGACAACACTGGAAAGTGTATCTCAGAAGCTGTTGCCTCTCACAGTAGCATTGTGGAAATTCAAGGGACAGCTGATTTCACAAGGTAGTTAAAACACCCTGAGACCTCAGGCTGACTAAGCACTGGGATGTCTGCTCCAGCCTGCAGAGCAGCTCAGGGTTAGGAAGGCATAAAAACACCTTAAACCTGCTATATATTCCCACCTCCATGTCTAGAGGCATAACACGGGGTCTCACCTCTCATCCCAAGGCAATACTTTGTTCCAGTGCACGTGTTGTGTGTGCTCCAGGTCCTTACTAAGAAGATGAAATATAAATACATATTAACAGTAGTTTAACATATTTTGGGGAACATACACTAAAAGGATGATCCTGTTATCACATGTTTCAATGTTCTCCTAAAAAAGAACAGCATGACACCAGGTAAACAAACCTTAGCACGAGGAAGAATGTGTAATTGATCCCAGCATAGTGGGAAAATACGCCCACAGATCCAGCCCAGCCGGGGAGTATGGATGGATACAGCCTGGAGTTCACATACGAAGATGCAACGTGGGCTTTTGGGACAAAAGATAATTTAATTTCTGGGAGAGAAGCTCCTTTCTTCCTCAGAGTGTGGTAACTAAATGTCTAAGGGGGTGTTATTTCCACTCCAGACCCCGTCCCAGCTGCCGAAAGCGGCTTTTCCCGGCTGCCGGCACCAGCCGGTGTGGCTCTGCCCCCAGGCTGCGAACAGGCTGAAGTACAGCGCTGAGGAAGGAAAGTACATCCCTAAAGCCTCAATAATACCCACTCGCCTTAATAACAGGAGAGGGAGAGGAACGCTTGGGGTGAAGCCAGAGGCTCTGGGAAAGCGGCTGGAATTGGGGACCGCGGGCAGCCGGGATGTGCGGCAGCATCTCTGCGGCTGCGATGGGCGCCTGGGATGCGATGGAGCCCAGGATGTGGTGGAGCCCAGGATGTGATGGAGCCCAGGATGTGATGGAGCCCAGGATGTGATGTTTGCAGGATCCGATGGCAGTCCAGGATCCGGCACGGCAGGAAAAGCTCCTGGGCACAGCTAATGAGATTGGCTCCCGGCCCCCGCGGTCCGCGGGCACACACAGCACCTTCCCTCCCTCCTACCCTCCCTCTCTCCGTCCTGCCAGCAAGGACAGACCAGCTCCTGCCTCATCACATGTGCAAAAAATCATCCCTCCCGGCATAGTCTTTTCCATTAGGGCTGTGAATTCTGGGAAGACACCCCTTCTCCATGTTTGCATAATTTACTCCTGCTTTACAACTGAACCTACTAAGTCCGTTTTAAAAGCAACGCTTCTCTGCTGTAATTTCATTAATCCATGGGAGACATGGAATTGATGTGAACTGCTTACTGTGCAGCTCATTACATGAAATTATTTTCTGTTTTAAACGTGAGCCATATGCAACCAGCTGAGGCAGATTTGCAGTTTACATCACAGAGTTGTCAGCTTTGCAAAAATTAGTGAAAACACTCAGATTATTGTGACTCAGCCCTTGAAATACATTACATTCTACCGTTAATGTTCTCCATCTACTTGCAGGAATAAAAGTTAATATTACAGCAAAAGCGTAGCAATTCTTTGAGGAAGTAACTCTTAAGGATTTGTACTAAACTGAGTTAATAAATAAATCATCTATTTCTCACGTCCTTACATAGGTGCTTTTATTAACTCCTAGAGAAAAATCATCCATTGTTTTCTTTAGATTTTTATGGAAATTATAGGTCAGTTCTGCAAGCACCTAAACATACAAGTAGCTTTATTTATGTGAGCAAATTTACTCATGCATCTAAATATTTGCAGGATGAGCCTTTCAAAAGCAGTATCAACTAAAAATATTGATATGTATAACTTTCCCTGTTCAATTAATTCTTGCAAGTGCCGACTAGCAAAACTGTGACATTCGATAGCAAAAATGCCTTCAAACACCATAAAATGATGAAAGATTTGTTGGCTTCTGCCTCCTGCAGGATTAAGAAAGAACAAGGTGAGCTTAGTGCTACAGGCAAGACTCAACCTAAAACTAGACATCCTGCCAACGACTTTGTTGCCATAACCACCTTATTTGTCGCAAAATTCTACATTCTGAGACTAAATTCTATCACAAATCATTTTTTTTCTTCCTTGAAATCATTAGAAAAACTGAAGAGAATCAAGTCCAAAAAAAGCAATTGAAAGATTAAGAGTCTTAATGCAGAATCATTCAGCAAAATGCAAAACGTAAAGCAAAATGCATTTACTGTTGATTTTTTTTTAAAGTCTCAAAATGGATTAATTGAAAAAATCTGGGGATAAAAATCCCCAGAATGCACGGGCAGACAGCAAGAAAGCAACGAGCATGCTGGGGGTTCTTTCAGATCGCAGTGTGTTCACATGGAAACTGAAATCCTTAAAAGATAAGAGCAGCAATCATTATTAACCCTGAAATCACATCTATCAGCAAGGAGACGTTTGTAGGAGTTTTATGAGCTCTGCAAGGAGTGAAGCTCTAACTGAAATACATGTTATGCAAAACAAATTCCCTGCAATTTCAGCTCAGAAATGCTTTTGAGGTACCTTGTGACAAGGCTCTGGGTCATGACCCAGGTCTTGAGAAGCCTGAGTTAGGAGATGTTAGTTTTCGTTGGGGCTTTGTTTACCGTGGACTTAGACATTTTGTATTACGTATTAAGAATCTGTGGCTTATGAGGACATTCTATTTATCTTACCAGCCTTTTTTGATGGAAATGCCTGAATTTTCTTGGAAACAGGGATTTTATTGTGGATTCCTGGTGCCCCTTGGAGAGGCTTATTTTTCTGGACAATAGTTTTCCTTAGTGTCACTACCCTTTTGATTTCCCAATGGTCACAGGCTCTCAAGGTCGTGCAAAGTGCATCCTTTTGTTATAATGCACCCAGAATTTTGTATAAAAAGGCAGAAAAAAGATCTCTGTTTAGTGATTTAATATCTATCTCTGCTTTTGCCTGTTCTGCTTAAGAAAATCCAACCTGTGCAATTTGATAAGATTAAAGGTTTAAAGGCAAAATACAAGAGTAAGCTCAGTATATATATACATTTTACTTTACATATCCCCGTGTAAAACTGAAATGCAGATTCTGAAGCAATGTTTTCCACGTGAACCTCTCTGTAACTTGAACACTCAGTGTATCAGATGTGTTGTACCTTACACATATTGTAGCATAAAGCATTAAGACAATATGCCTTTCTGTTTTGTTTGGTTTGATTAAGCTTGACTTTTCCTTTCTCCATTACTCATTTATACAGATCCTCTTCTCCTAAATTCCTCCTGAGGAGTGCTGTGTTAAAAAATGCCACTGACTGCCATGGCTTGTGGCATCACTGCAGTTCGTGATGGTGCTTTGCCTGCCCAGAAGGTAAATAGCTCCTCTCTGCACCAACCAGAAGGCACAAAACTTTATGCAGACTGAAGATTAAGTGAGCATTATATGAATTCAAACATCATCTTCCCCCTTGAGTTTTGTCTGTGTTTGCAGCCTCCTTCCGACCTCTGTAACAGCAAGTTTTGATTAAATGTGAAAAAATGCATCAACCTTTAAGAGTGTTCCGCTCCTTTAATTTCTGTTGCAAGGTTACACAGAATTACAGATAAAAAATTATTCTCTGTTCTGTAGGAAATACAGTAAATCACTTCACAAAGTGTTTGAAAACCAGACTAGGAAATAAGAACAGTTTGTCTCCAAAGTGCTGCAGGCAGCATGAGGTGCCCCAGGGCTCCAGAGGTCACTGGTGGGTTTGGGCTCTTGGTGAGTTTGTCTGCGAGGCTGCAGCTTTGTCCTGCTGCTTCTCCCAGCTTCTGCATAATCGGGTTTAGAAGGGTCCTATCCTGTATCCTCACTATAAAACCTACAACCAAAAAGTGAAAAGATCACATGCATTAGAAACTTGAAGTTTATTGCTCTCAGGACAGTTTGATTTTCTTTTTCAGAGGGGATTTTTTACATGCTTCTGCAGAGATGGCCAGCAGTTGTAACATAAAATGTGTCTGCTTTTAACATGCCTAACAAATAAATTCTCACAGTTTTATTGTTAAAATTATACAAATTTAGGAAAATCTTTCTTTAAAATAAACTTCTTCACTTTTCTGATATAAATGGAAACTTAATGATACACCGTTTTGACCTTCCCCCCCCCTCCAAATCTTCTGTTTCTTACTTTTTTGTAAAGTCTCTAAGGAGAAATGAGAAAAATCAGTCAATTCTACTTTTGCTTACAAGCAGTATCTGAGCATTTTCATTGCCTAAACTTGCTCCACTCACACAGCACTTTCACTTTGCTCTGCAAATCTCTGAGTAATATTTAAACACAAACCAAATTGTGGTAACTGAATATTTTACACATTTGTATTAAACAATTTTATTAGGAGAAAATTCAATTATAACGTTCTGCATAAATTACCAGGCAATTCCCTGACAAAGCTGATCAAAGTCAATGGAATTTTTTCTCCTCACTGATTTCAAGTTGAATTAGAAAAAGTCTTTGAATAAGACTGTAACAACAATATCTTTTTTTAAAGTTATGTATAACAAAATATGACAATAAATTATTTTCAGTGAGTATTACATGAGGCTCACACATAATTTTATTTATCTGTATATTTTATTTGCTAGTTTTCCATGTTTTAGTCTTTCAGGAAAAAAAAAAAAAAGGCTGCTAGCTTCAGCTGCAGTTTTGCTTAAGAATTTGAGACCAGTCTTTTTTTTTTTTTTTCCCTTTTCCTTTTACTTGAAATGTTTTCAGGTCAAAGTAGAGCTCATTCTCTAATTAAGCTCTTATATGCTGCTGTGTTCTAGTAATGATAGAAGGCAACAAATTCACTAAATCCTTCAGTCCTGACAAATCAGGTTATTTTCCCATCTGCTTCTACTTGCTGGAATCACTTTTTAAATCTATCTCCCTGATTCCCACAGAGCAGGCTGGAGGATTTTCGTTACCTCAGAGTTACATATTTTATTCGCAAAAAGATGATGAAGTCTTAAAAGATTCTTTTTTCACGTAGTTTGGGTTTTGGGTATTTTAAGAACAATATGGATTTTTTTTTCTTAGAAAACCTGAATTCCTTTTTAGTTTAGATCTTTTCTTGAGCTCTGGATGATGCAAGCCATAGGCATAAACAGCTACACAAAGGAAACTGGGATTTTATTGTGCATTCCTGGTGCCCCTTGAAGAGCTTATTTTTGTGGACAATAGTTTTCCTTCGTGTCACCACCCTTTTGATTTCCCAGTGGTCACAGGGTTCCAGGGTCGTGAAAAGTGCATCCTTTTGTTCTTCCTAGCCTAAAATTCTGTATAAAAAGGCAGTTAAAAAGATGGTTAAGGCAGGGAGGGTATTTCATGTAGCAGAACTCAAGTTGCAGGATTTGTTAAATTTACAGTTAAAATTGCAGTTCAAGAGAGAATGAAACACATTATTTAATATCCAAACATTAATAAATGTCTGTTTATAAGTCACAGAATTAATCCTGGAAAATCTCTTAGTATTCAAACAATGATCACCAAACAACAAAAATTCAACATTATTTTAATATCTACCTACAATTAAATTGGTTAATTAATTTTTACTGTACTTTTGAAAAGGCTTCACTATATATTTGTAAGTATTGAGAAACACTAAGAAATTAATATCTTTATCATCTAATTACTATCATATTATCTCAGTTAAATCATGGTTCTTTTAAGGTCTCTTTATTCTCTCAAAAAGACTAATGAAAACTGAATTTCAGACAGGAAATTTAATAATCCACCTTTGAAACTTGTCAAGAAAGGAATAAATAGTCTTAAATATGTGTACTTCGTTCTTGCAACGAAATTAGTTATACCACTAAAGAAATCTTGGTTTTTTTGTTAGTCTGTTCCTTTAACATCCCCACAAGACACTCCCATCGCTGCTTCAGTTTTTATGTGTTTCTGATACAAGGCAGCTCTTAAGGAGATGCAGCCCAGCACCTAATTGTTGGAATTTGAGGCTTGACGTTGTCATGCCCTGGATAAAGTCAGACCTGCACAAGAACACAGGCAGTTGTTCTCCCTCCTACATAGTCTGGAGTAGCTTCCAAGGTCCTGGCAAGAGCCAGAGAAGCCGTTGGGTGGAGAAAGTGGAAAAAGCTGGAGAAAAGCTGGAGTAGGGCTGTGTGGGATGGGGAGGTGATCAAACATGAGGTTGCATCCTGGGAGGAGAGGGGCTGGAAGAGTAAAGAGTCATTCCCCAGCTCTGGAGGCTGAGATAAGACACCTGATTTATTTATTGATGCCAAGTGCTGGAGTGCTGTGTCAGACTACTCTGTGCTTGAGGAGTCAGGCTGATCCCACTCTTTAAAGATAGAAAATGAGTTATTTCCCAAAGTAATGTGTTCTATGAAAACTGTATTATCTCTGAGCAAGTATTGCTCTTTTCAGTTCACTAATTAAAATAATAATAACAATAATTTTAAAAATATGTTAGAAACTTAAAATAGTTAATTTGGAAAAGCCTCGTGGCACTTGTCACTGAATTGCCACATGTTCTCTTCTTGCCTTTTCAGCCAAATTCCCATGGGGCAGGGAGAGACTTCTGTGATTCCATTCACTCCATTCACGTTTTCTTTCTCTGTTTTTTTGTTTTGTTTGGTTTTATTTGGAAAAGAATCTGTCAAGATAAAGAAACTCAGCTTACAGAAGAGCAGGATACATTTCCTACCACAAACACTGTGGTGCTGTTTAAGGGTTGGACTTGATGATCCTTGCGGGTCCCTTCCAACTCAGAATATTCTGTGATTCTGTGATTGCATAAATTAATGGCTTTTGTACTCAAATGCATACCAAAGACTCACAAATCCGGCCTGAAAAACAAGACAAGAGAACAATTTTAGCGATACTCTCTGAATCACCCATATTCCCTCCCCTTTCCAAGAATTCAACCCTGTAGTCTCAAGGTGCAATGCTGATTTTTTGCAGAGCAGATGGAGGGCACCTAGAAATTGGAAGAACAGACCTTGTCAAGTGTTCCGTGTCCAGAAGACATTTTCATTCATATTGTTCAGATACCTTGTTACCTTGGAAATGGAAAGTATTTCTAATTTACCAGAATTAAATGAAACCAATTTATGTATCAGACACTGGAATGTTCAAATATTGGCTGTACCTAATTCAGACTGGAGAGCCACTACTAGAATAGTAGACCAGATTCACTGATATTAATACTAGACATATTTTGTCTGGTTGAATGTACAGACCACACTCATTTATGCCATGAGAAGATAATTTCCTTTGCAGTTGGTGTCTCTGACATACAGTGAGCAAAGGTTTAACTTCTAATGAAGCAGGAGTTCATGGCTGCTCCAGACTGTCCTGTCTTGTTGGACAAGAGCAGAAGGTGGGAAGGTTGATGGCAGAGGTGTCTCTCAGTGTTTTGAAATGCAGTTTGTTTAACACAAACATTTCTCTCCAGAGGAACAAGCTGACGATCTGCTCTGCATTTTTAGACTGTACAACCATCAGTCTGGGATTCTTTCTGACTGGAGGAATGTGAACCAACCCTCCTCCTGTGAGACCCAATGGCTTCAGTCCTGAGATCACCCTTTCTTGCTGATCTCACTGCCATCTTCTACCTGGTCACCTGGAAACAGATCTGTTACCCTCCCGAAATCATAATATTATGTATTTATTCCTTCTGTGTGTTTGGAAATCTTGTACTGTTTATTCTTTTCCAGATCCAGGAAGAGTTTGAAGATAATGCTCCCTCCAGCTTGTTATCTCAGTCCTCTCCCAGAGATTGGTGACTGTGTAGATCTAAGGACAGAGTAACTGCTTTTACACACTCTCTAGTACTCATTAAAAAAAAATTGTACAAATAATGTACATAGATGTGTAGGGCAAATTTACCCAGGTCTCAAAGAGTTACTGGTTGTTGGAGAGCTCTAGATCCTCTCCAACCCCTTCCACAAAGTGCTTGTCATTAGGCTGGAAGAGGAGACTCCACAAATACAGGGCTTGACTGTGGATGCCCCATGTTCTTGTGAGGGGGTGATGGGATTGACTGTCCTCAGAGCATACAGGGAAATTCCGCTATGTAGCAGAGACTTTCCATGGCAGAAGTGTTGGATCATTAAGGTCTCTTCCAGCCCAAATCTGGAATGATTCTGTGACTGGTGGTTTTCTTCTCAGCCTTGTTTGACACTGCTCTTCACTCGCTCCTGCCCTGCTTTTGACTTACCTAAATAGATGTTTCTTGAAACAAATCTCCATCTGGCTTGTAGGGCTCCCTTACCCGAACTGCAGGAAACAACAACTTCCTCTGAGATCCGGCTGCAGCAGGAAACTTGATGAATTTCTCCTTTCCTCCTCTCCTGTGACCCTCAGTTACCAGTTTAGCTCAGAGATCTCGTACATATCACAGTAGAAAGGCCAGTTTTAGAAAGCAGGCTGCCAGTCCCAGAGATTAAATTTGTGACCAATATTGTTGCCATTACAAAGCTGCCCATCAGCATGTGGCTGGAGAAGTGCTGCTTGAATGTGGGCAGCTCCAAAAATACAATTGTAAACCATGTCAGTTGCTTTAAACTGGAATAATTTAATACTCTGTAGTAGAAGAGGAGTAACCTGCACAGCGTACCTGCACTCCTCTGGGAACAGTGTTTTGATAACTCCTTCCGTTACTATTTAATTTTTAATTGTTTTATCAGATAATTACCTTGGCACAAATGATTTTGTAGATCACACTGTACACTGTCTCACCTACATGCACAAGAGTGATTTAGGCAATAGGTATCCAAAGTTTTGAGATCCAGAATCACTGCCCTGCTGAGGTTTCTGTGGCAAATGAGCTTGGCTGAGTTGTGTGGGTCCTCAGGGCAGTTCCCTGTGTACCCAGATTGATGTTGAAGCAGGACAGATGTACAGAGGGGACTCTCCTTCAGTCTCCCTCATCCCTGCCCATGGTGCTCACACAGGTACAGGGGAGTTCTTTCATCCTGCTGACCTCTTAAAAAGCAACACACCTCCAAAATGTTATTTTTCAAAGGACCAGTGTGTTGAACTGGCTGATTGCAGCATGAAGCAAAGGCTGGAATCTGAGCAAGGATGAAGAAAAGTTTAGCTGAGGATGGTGGGAGGAAATTAGAAGTGCCCCTTTTGCTTAGACCACACTGCAACTGTGTTTGAAAATTCAGCCTTTCAGTGTCTGACTAAATGCAAATCGGTTATTTAGTTTTGTTTCTTTGCTGCATTGGATCTCAGCCTACTTTTATTATGAAACAGATGTGTCATGGCTAATTGTGTTCATTGGTAGAGTGGTCAGAAATCCTACGCTTCCAATGTTTGTAGCTGAGGTTTGGCATACACAGTGGGAATGATTCCAAGTTTAACATTATAAGGGATAAATAATAGTATTTACTTTCTCTTTTCCTTCCTTCCTTCCTTCCTTCCTTCCTTCCTTCCTTCCTTCCTTCCTTCCTTCCTTCCTTGATTATTAATCCTTAGTCAACTGAGGCAGAAATTCAGGATTTCAAAGTGCCTCCAGTTTATACTGATCCTCCTCTTATGTCAGTGAGAAGTTCATATGGAAACTGAAGTAGAAGATGTCCGTTCTGCAGTGTTTGTATTTCAATTTACTCACACTCGTGCCATACAGGAGCACCTCAACATGGATTAAAGCCTCTCTGAACTCACTTGTTTGATTTTGGTTAAGTGAACTGTTATTTATCTTTCCTCATCTACAAATATAAAGCCTGTGTCAAAAATTTTGCTCCTATCTCATTTATACTTCTTATAATATGCAATTATAAAATTTTATATTATAGATTATCTAATTCTGAGAACAGACAAACATTTACCATTATCTTTTCTCAATACATATATTTAACCTACTGCAGTTGTCCTAATGATATTTTAATGTAAATCCGGCTAAAATTTGTTACTTTTCTGTTTTCAGCTGAAGTAAGTAAAGTAACTTACTTTACTTAAGTAAAAGTAAGTAAACTGGGTTTCATTTCCTCGGTTCAGCAATTATGGTGCAGTGAAACATACCTAAACAAATAACTCTGAGTAAATAGGATAATAATGTATTCCAAATTTTTCACTCCTGAAAGTTTGGCTCCTGCCCTGATTTAGTTTTAGTTGTTATAGATTTGGAGACAGAAGTTTGTTTCTGTGTAAATGTGTCTCTGCTCAGTTTGTACACAAAGAGCGGACTATGACTGGAATATCAGGAATCTTGTAGGTCAGGATTAAAGGGCAATTGTCAGAGTTACCAGGGGCAGCCTATATTGCCTGTCTGTACTCTGCAGAGTTTTCTGGTAATTCAGTGTAATGAGGTCTGACACCTCCACAGTTCTTAAATAACACTTAGAGCCTAAACCACAGCCGTGTTTCATATATTCAGATCCCAATGCAAATGTTAAAACCAAGTAAGAACCTCTGAGGAGTTTGAGTAGTGATGAGATGAAATGAAGTGAGATTACAACAAATACAGTTTGCGATCCATAAATGTAAACAACCCAAACATAGGTCCTGTAAAACTTTCTTTGTTTTAAAAACAACTTTTTAAAATGCAGGAGCTATACAGATTTATTTGGTTTAAAAATGTATATGTTTCCTCCAACAAATTAATATAGCAACAGCTAAAATACAGCTGAGCTCCTGTGTGTTTAGTTGATATGTAGTAAGAGCCCTGCTCACACTGCATAAAACCACCTGAGTGTGAGTGTGAGTTTCTTTATGTGAAAAAGGAAAAAGGAAAGGTGTTCGAACCTTTAAATCTTTCTACAATAAAAACAATCAGCATTCACATCAAAGTGAAAATATATTGTTCAAACTTTCCCCCCCGCCCCCGTGATAGAAAACAAACCTGAGGAATGGAGAGAAAACACTAATTTCAGTGTCAGGACTNGAGGAGGAAAGGGGGGGCGGGGGGGAAAGGCGCTGTACCATGCGACAAAAATTCTAGAGGAAAAAGGATTCAAAAGGAAAAAAAGGATTCAAAAGAAAACTCGTTGTTGGAGCATATGAACCTGAGTTAGGAGGTGCAAAGATAAACATTTCAAAGGAGGAAAGAGCCGGGGATTCTGCCCGCTGTGGGGCTGGTGATTTAGACGTTGGAGCTGAGGAAAGCTTCCGAGGAACAGAGGGTCATTGTGCTTGGAATGCAAAGGCATCCGCAGCTTTGCGGCGAGAAATGCCCGGGAGCCGCCGGAGCACATTCACAGCCACGCGTGGAACCCCGGGAACGGGAAAAGGGAAAATGGGGCTCACTGCGGAGCTCCCCGGTTACAGCAGAGTCAAGGGGCAAGATTCGGGAAAGATCTCGAGTTCGGTAGTTTAAAAGCAAGGCTTACGGGAAAAATCAGCGAACTTCAGGAGATGAAGCGCAGAGCTGCTTCAGGCAAAAAAAAAAAAAAAAAAGCAGTGCTTAGGTATGAACTGAAATTTAAACAGCTAAGGCTGACAGCGAGAGTCCGAACAAAGTGAAAACAGCAGCCGGGGCTCGGGAATAGGCTTTGCACAGAGCGGTGGGAATGCAGCAACACTCGGAAATTAAGGAGCGAGTTGGAAGATGTTAAAAGTGAACTAAATGTTGATAAAACTTGCCTGCCTGGAGTATTAAAGCTTGAGAAATAGTTTTAAAAGTCTTGTTTGGGCCCAACCATTAAGTGATGCACTTGGTGCCTGCGGGGTGAATATTCTCTAAAACACACAAGTGGGAGGAAGTCGTGGAGCTGCAGGCGGGGAACGAGGCGGGGCGGGGGGGCAGAGGGGAATCCGCGGCTCCTCTTCGTTCCGTGCGTCCAGAAACCTCCTGGATCCGAGGGGTTTCCCCGGGAGCCGCCCCGGGTGCCCTGCGGGGGCTCCGCACCGCCCACGGCCGGGAAGGAGGCTGATTCCCGCTGGGAATGGCACAGGACCGAGAGCGGCAGCACACCGAGCTCCCGGCTGCAGCGGAGGGTTCTCCCGTTATAGGAGCGGGAACCAAGGTGCCCTGGGCACTAAAGGCTCACCTTCAGTGAGCCCTGGTTTATTACTGCAGACCAGAGTTTCAGTTTGTGGCTGCAGACGCCCCTGTAATTAAATGGCACATCAGGCGGGTGGGGCATCTGCAGGTGCTGTCACACCGGGCGAGGGCTCCGGGGCTGCCGGGGACCGTCTCTGCCCGAGGCAGCGAATCCCCGCAGGTCTGAGCGAACCGTGTCCCTGCAGCCCCAGCGGTGGCTCCGCTGCTCTTGCGGGAACAGCTCTGGGTTCAGCCGCAGGGGGACAGACCCGGCAGCAGAGCGATTTTGGGGTAATTCATCGAACCACCCGAAGTTTAGTCATCAAGGAGTCGTGTGCTTGTCTTTGGTTTCCCTCCTCCCGCACTCCGTGAGTGGTTTAAAGTCTACCGGGGCACTCTGAGCCCCAGCAATTCATATTTACACGGGGGGCAGAGAGGGGTGGGATGCATTTAAAAATTACTCAGTTCAAAGGTAGTGGCTGGTCTTTGCCTGTCTGTCAGATCTAAGAGGAGTGAGTGGATTTTCATGGAGGAATTTCATGGAAATTAAATCTCTACTGGAGTGATCCATTCAGCTCCTAAAGCTTCAGCCCAGTTTTGTATCCTGGATGAATGCCCTGCTGAATAGCTTGGTGGGGATGCAAAAAGCCACCTTAAACTAGGGATTTTTCTTCTGCTAAATTGACTTCAAAGTAGTAATTAAACAATAGCTAGCTTTAAAAAAAACAAGTTATAAGAAGCTATAAGATGAAATTACTCTATAACTAGAGGTTGTATTTTACAGAAGGGCAGGGGGATGGGATGTTCAAACTGGAAAAGCAACTGAGTAGGGGCAAATTGAGAGAACCAACAAAGGGTGTAAGAAAGGAAAGTGAATTGCACTGGTTCAAACTTTTTTGTTTCTTCGTTTGTTTTTGTTACAGCTGTACTACAGCAGAGTCTGGAGTTGGGTAAGTGGAGGTGGAGGAGAGGTTGCAGAATTGTTTGGGATGTTCTAAGCAGGAGCATCCAGTTCAGAGGCTGAAGCAGCTTTCTTTGGCTTTTGTCCTATCCTGTGTTTGAGGCACAGCTCAGTATTCATCTCTGCTTTTGTAAAGCAAAACAGTTTGTGGCCAAGGGCAATCTTGCTGCCAATCTTCTCCCTCTTCCTCTGCCTCCCAAACCCACAATCACAAGTGTCTCTCTCTGTGATGACTTAGAAGCACGTTCAACTTGAAGCTATAACGAATGAAAACTAACCTCTTGCCTGACTCCCTTGGTGAACTCGGCCTAACTCTACCCTCCCCTGCAGTAAAACTCCCTCACTTGCCATTTGCTGATTTCAGCCCTTGGGGTCCTTTCTCCTACAGGCAGAATGTTGCCCAGCTTTAGACTTTCTTCCGTCATCCCTGTTCTGGAAGGAGAAACCTGAAAGTTTATGACCTAATTTCATTTAAAATCTCTGGAGTGATTAGTTTGGGGGTTTCCAGGGTTTAAATGCTTTCAAGGATTTATTCCCACTATTTTGTAGCAGAGAGGATGTCACCAAATGAGATACAGAAAGAAGGGGAGATAAACACAAATTCAGCACTATAGCATTCACTAGATTTTTAGTGTGTTTAAGGTAAAGCTTACTATTTTAAAGTGAAATGTCTAACACTGCACTTAATCTGATTAGCACATTTTTTTTCATACTTCCAGGGTATTTCTGAGAATCTGTGCTCAGGTTCAGTACATGCAAGCAGACAGTGTACACTGGCAGAATCTGATGGGACTTTAAAATACTGTCCATCTCTTGATTTCTGACAAGTGAAACTGTGGTAAATGATGCTCCAGGTAACGACTTCATAGTCCTATTAAAGCTTCCTGCAGTCGGTAGGCTAGACTGTCAAGCTTAAATATTCCCAGTGTCCCAAATGTCGTATGGTTAGTGCCACAGTTACTGCTAAAAGAAAACACTTAAAATATAATTAGCATTGCTCTTCAAATATACTTCACAGTCTATTTGCGCTGAGAATTGCTTTTTGGTTTTTGAACCTGAATATAATAGGCTGTTGATAACTGCAGTGCAGTGCCATGAAGGGATGAGCTAAAAACTGGTGAGAACTGATGGGATCTGTAAAATCCTGGTGAGTTTTAGCTCCCCCCCACAGATACTCTTACTGTTACAAGCCTTTTCTGTACCTGTCAGAAGGCTGGCTTCCTGGCAGGCAGCAGTTCTTGTGCTAAATAAATGTTGTCCTCTGATATGATACAAGAGCATGAAGGCAACACACATGGTTGATTGACAACTCTTCATAAGCACTTTGGACAGCACGGAGATGCCTCTGTGCTGCTGGCCAGGTATCTAACAGCAATCCACAAAAACTTTGCGGCAGTGCTATTGTAATTTGCTGGAAAGTCCACAGTTTTGGTTCAGAAAACCATGGGATTTGCTATAAAACACAATGACAAAGCGTGTGTTTTGTTTATAGCTTTGCTGCTTGGCTATTCCATGCCATTCAAACAGACAATGCTGCTGGGGTGTAAAGCAATGAGAACTCTGCAGGGCAGTTTGTATCAGCTGAGCTCGAAGCCAGTGGCTCTGGGGCAAGATCTGGCAGCAGGTCAGGCACATGAGGATGCTGTGTGAGGTAGTGGGGTGTTGATCACTGATATTTCATGAGTAATCAGGCATCTTACCTTTCTCACAGGGAGAGCTTGAGGCTTTCAGAAAGTTACTTGTGTGCCCAGGTGGGTTTCCAGAGAGCAAGCTGTCTTGGGTCATACACCAGAATTATCCCATTTTACTTTAAAAAGTAAAATTGTCCTATTTTACTTTAAAAAGTAGCCCCCAAAGATGTTCTTCCTCAGTCCTGTCAATCCCAGACAAGACTGTGTTTCCAGTGGGAGTGAGTTCCCTCCCCATCCACATGTTGATGTTCCCTGAAATCAGTCAGACCAAATTGCTGAGCTGGTTGAAAACATCCAGCCTGCTGGTGCTCACAAGCCAGTGATTTCAGATACATCTGACATTGATACCCAACATATTAAAAAGTGAACAGTCTTTGTTCATCCAGAAAGTTTAGGGACTGCTGGTCTAAGATATATTTATTGTCTAACCAAAAGAACATATTCTGCATCATTCTAGCCCTTAAAAAAACACAAGGGTGCATTAAATCCATATCTGGCAAATCCTTTCCTAAACAGAAAACTGAGGTGAACAAGCTGAAATTGATTTATTTTTAAGGAAGTGCTGATGGTTTTAACAATATATTGAATTCAAATGAGGAGGAGATGTTTTCCATAAACCACAGATGGCTTCAAACAATAGCTCTGACAATGGCTCCCAGAACCATCCAGTGTTTCTGACTGGTTTAAATCAGAAACTTAGAGATGGCTGTTTAAATGAGAGTATCATTATCTATTTCTATCTTAGCAGAAAAAAAAATCATGTTAAAACACTAGAACCCAACTGGTTTTAATGTCTTTCACTGATCTTTAAATTTATCTTCTTTATACCTCTGGCCTCAATGGTTTCCATGTTCCAGTTACTGACTGCAACCACAAACATCTGTTGTGTATTTAAAATGAGAGTGCAGTCTGCAATAACTACATCATAAATCAAAACAAGTACAATTTGCATTAATCCTCTTCAGATTTGTTTGAAATTGTTCTATTGCCTTTGGAAATAAAAGAATACAAAATCCAGTGTTCTTGATATTAGCAGTGAAGTTCACCTGGTTAAGCCATGTGCACAGCATTCATGTTTATTGCAGCTCTCTCCTTTCCCAAAAGGAGAATCTGAACAATGATTTATATTTCCCACCTCATAAACGGTGGAAAACTCTTACTTCCTGGTGGCATTTGATCTTTGTAATTGTAACATAACTGATTCATAGTGCTTATCTCATTTAAGGAGTATTTTGTGAATTCTACAGGGCAGGACTCAGTTGTTTGTATGATCCTTAGCTCCACAAGACAATATAGTGCTGGTAAGGAATCTGGTGACTGGGACATAGATTTCTGTCCACAGATCTGAAAACATTGTCTCTTCAATACTAGGGTAACACTGCAGTTAGAGGCCCTGGGAAATATCAGGGTGCTGTAATGCTGGCTGCTGTATAAGGCTGGAGAAAGAAACCACTACTTCTCTCAAGAATTTGCCATCTATATGGATAAGAGAGAGGGGAAAAAAAAGCAGAGATGAAGTGACACGGGACCCTAATTGTGGGTCCAACACACACCATGTGAAACCTCGAGGAACAGAGAGACAAACCTGTTTATGCATTAACAGAGCATTTATCCAAGAGAAACAGGAGAGCAGCTGAGGTGGCCGAACACCAAACAGTGTCCTCAGGGTTACACACCACACAGTGCACACTGGGACACCTCACACGTGCTGCTGCCTCTTGTCTGACACAACATGCTTTTACCTCAATTAATATGAATTAAAGTGAGTGAGAAACCTTTGTATTTTGCAATTGTGGGAGATGAAAGCGCCGCTTCAGCATTGGGACTGTTGTACCTTACACGCATCTTTATGCTGAAATAATCAGTACCAAAACAATTAAGGTTTCAGTCACTGTTGGCAACATTTGTTCTTTTGAAGGGGATTTATGGGGGCTTGTTTTGCTTCACTTTAGATTTAACATCTGGACATTTTGTAGCTGCTTTGAGAATGAAAGGAAATAAGATCAACAACGTTGTACAAAACCCAAGCAAGTATCTAATTAAGTATCTAATACAGACTGCCTTAGAAATACTCCAGAGTTTAAAACTGAGCTGCTGTTGGAGAATAACAGCAGACATGAGACTTTTTTTGCCTGTCCTGTTTTGGGGTGCAGCTCAAAGCTTGTTATTTCTAAAATGACTGCTCTTAAATAACTCACCCCATTTATTCTTACAAACCTTACACTCTAAGGGGTGTTGGATTGTTTGTTTTTAAAATCAGGCACTGCTTTGTGGGAAATAAATGAGGTTTTATTTCCCAGCATTTTAACAACAACAACAAAATAGCCGCACACACTGAAGTCACTACAAGTTGGACTGCACTACAGCTGGGCTGCAGAAAATTGACAAAGCTGATCATGTCTCTGAGGAAACAGGAGTGGTTTCTAAAAAAGTCTGAGGTCTATAAAGTAACTGGGTTAATGCTGTCTCTGTGAACAAATAACAAGCTCTAATTTGCAATTTCAGTCTTTTTAGATTCCTGAAGATGACATCTCTTGTTCTCACAAAATGGAAGAAAGTAAATAATCAAGTTTGGGGGTGATGAGCTTGCCAAGCCCAAGGAACTGAGAAGTTCTGAAAGCTCCTGCAGTGGTTGATGCCTGTGGGTTCCTTGCCAACACGGTCAAAATATTTTAGCATAAAGTTAGACTTGTGTTGTCATTTGCTCACTGCAATCAACTGGCTCGTCATCACCTGGCATCAGGAATTCAACCCAAATCTGTAACACTGCTGCCCGTGCTCATCATTCCTGGGATCTCTGGCTGTAGGACATCACCATGATAAAATGTGAAGTCAGCAGGATGTGCTGTTTCTAAAACTCACTAACTCTTCTGCCTTGCAGAGCCTCTCACTGACACTGAGTACGTAAGAACTTGGTATTCCTGTGAGCTGCAGCATCCCCGGAGCGCCCCTGGATGCTGTGCTGTAGGGAATTAAGCTACATGTTAATTTTAAGTTCATTTAGAAAGAAAGGAAAATACATTTGTGCTTGGAAAATCAGGAATAACATACGACCAACCATCACTATCTGATAACACGCACAAAGTGTTGCCTCCACCTCCATCCTGTGCTCCACACCTTTGGTTCTCAGTCTTGTACTGGAGCAGGAAATCCATGGGATCCTCCCCAGAAAGCTCTTCCTGCCAACTCTGCAGGTGCCAGGGCTGTACAGCAACACACTCCACTGACTTCAACTGCAGACAAATCAACCATCACTATTTTCTTTCCTGTTGTCTGTATTTTCAGGTGTTATTCTCTGAACCTCCTTGTGCCAAAGGAGGACAAAGACGTTGCCCGAGGGAAATAAAAATTATTGACTTTGGAAGGAAGCACAACTGCTGGATAAGTTTTTTTCAGGCAAAACCCAAAGCAAACGTTTTGTGGCTTTGTTTTTCTCCTCCCTCAATAGCAGATATTCAATAAACATTCATTGATAAGTAAAAACCAGAGAACACCAAAGAGCATGGGAGAGGTTTTCCTCGAGATATGCAGCGATTTCTGGAACAAAATGAAGTGATGCCCGCAGGGAGATAATCAGTGGAACAGGTTGCCCAGGGCTGTGGTGGGGCTGTCCCTGGGGGTGTCTGAGGCGGCAGGACCTGGCGGTGTGTGATGTGGTTCAGAGTCACAGGATGGTCCGGGCTGGAACAGACCTCTGAGCTCACCCAGCCCAACCATCCACCCAGCGCTGCCACTGTAACCCCCAAACCACGAAACCACACCGCTCAGGGCCACATCCAGACGCGTCCTAAATGCAACTACGACTCATGGTTCAGGGGTTACAGCCGCAGCGCTGGGCGGGCGGCTGGACTGGATGATCTTAAGGGTCTCTTCCGACCTTGACGGATCTAACCCATCCCGGCCCATCCCATCCCGTTCTGAGGGGCAGTGTGTCTGTGTCTGTGTGTGTGAGGGGGGTGTCGCTGTGAGGGAGCGCGAG
>WEKX01008949.1:1135164-1198828 GCA_013390025.1 Pitta sordida | reverse complement strand
TTCGGTGGGATCGGCCCGGGGGTCGCTCCCCCCTGGGCCGGGGAGGGATCGGGCCCCGCCGGTACCGGCCGGGCCCCCGTGGGGGGTCTGCGGTTCCCCCCGGCCCCGGGAGGTGCCGTCCTGCCCCGTCCATCCCCCGGGGAGGCGGAGGTGCCGCTCTCGGCGCATCTCCCGCTCCCCGTGGGAGGATGGAAACTTTCCTGGAGATGCCTCGGCGCCGGTGCCAGATCTCCCTGACCGCGGGCTCTGTCATCTCCAGGCACCTGCTCCGCTCCCATTGTTCGGGCTTTCCAGGGTTTGCCCTTCTGGCCCTGCTTTCACCCCTTCTTCGGGTTCTTTTTTCTTTTATTTCTTTTTTTTTTTAAAGGAAGTTGCATGGATAAATTCCTATCCCACTTTTTGCAGTAGCTGTGGGATGCTGTGTTAATGTAATTCTTGGATAAAGATTTCTGTGGGGCCTGTGATTCGGGTCCTCGGCAACAAACCCCTTCAGGATACATCCCCGCTCCCGTGCTTTGCCCCTTCTCTAAAATAACCCCCCCCAAAAATGGGTGATCACCCCTGGAAGCTGCAAAATACTGGGAAGTTCGTTGAATAGTCACTGGTATTTCCAGTGAGCATCCTGAAAAAAACACTTCAGCATCTTCCACGGCGTTTCTTATGAGGCTTGTTTAGTTCTCCTCGGTTTTCCTTGGTGTCTGCAATTTTCTTCCCAAGTATAAATTCTGATTTTTACAAATATATAATTTGGGAATTGCACGGGTCACACAGTGGAACGAACTTCATAAGTGCAGTGTGTGGGTCAATGTCCTTTGTAGGAGATACAAATAATTACAGCGTTAATTACTGTAAACAGACTCCTGGGTCATATTTGGGCAAAAATTAAGAAATTAGAGTCCAGGTACTTTCTGTTCTTTGGTGCTGAACAAAGTGTGGCGCACTGAGGGCGTCCTGTGCCTGAGAGTCATTGAACTTGCACTTTTATGTTGGAAAATCTGTCCTCTAGAGCTTGATGAAAAAGCACAGAAGCCACAGGAGGGTGTAGAACCTGCTGCTTTAAAGATAAAATAAAGGTGCTGTGAGGGGAGGCACCACAATGAAAACTTCAGTGGGCATAAGGAATATGAATGCAAATGAACCCACATTTTTGAGGGAAGAATGGCTGAATGAATTTCCTTCATCGTTCCAGGGTAAATGCAGCGTCTCGTGTTTTAGATCAAGCCCATGAAAAACTGATCTGTGTCTGTGTGTGTGTAGTTCTTGTGTTCCTTTTTGGTGGAGATTGTGCATCACTCTCTGTAATCCAGGCTGTAGGACTTCCTCTAACAAAGCTGACAAGAATCTGTGAGCAGTAGATTAAATCCCTATTTTTTTAATTATTACTAATTTCGTAGCCTTTTAAACATGGAAAACCAGAATACTGAGCTGGTTTTAATTGCCTTTTTTTCCTCATACCAATGAAATGTAGCTTGATACTTGGCAAACTGAATTATGTAGTTGCTTCTGGGTGATTTAACTTGACAGATGAAAATAGAATTGTGAGTGTTTGCATTCAGAATTCTGGGGCTGTAGCTGCGTAACTTGGTTCATCTTTCTTTGAAAGTGGTTTTTTCTTTTAATGGACAGGATAAGAAGTGCATTTTCATACAAAGAAAAGCAATCCCAGAGAAGTGTTTTCTTACATTTATGAGGAAACAAATGTAATTTAGGGAGACATCTACAGATATTTTTCATTCTCAGTTTTTTTCCTGCGGTCCTTAGAAATGCATAAATAGTGTAAATACCCGGTGTTACGGGAAAATGCAAATAGAAAGAATGCAGGGTTGAAAAGAAAACTTTCAGATATTCTTGTAAAATGCTTTCAGAGTAATTTAATCTGATGGCAAAAAGAATGTGAATTTCCTTTCTGACATCCCCTGATGCCTTTTGGTGATTCGAGTTTTGAATAATTTTTTTAAGTGTTATTTATAATTGAAAAGTATTTCCAAACATATATTTTGGGGTTTTTTTCTAACATCAGCATCCATGCATCAGATAAAGATTGCCATTGTTTTTAACTCTACTGTGAGCCTTAAAAAATCTAATTATGCAGAAGTCAGGCTGTGTCAGGTTCTAGTCCTGCTGCAGTGACCTGCCTGTGCACTGGGAGGTGTGAAACAGCAGCTCTGAGAAGCTTCTTTATACTCTGGTGTCTTGGAAAGTTGCTGTTCCTATAGATTAAATATGATGGAAGCCACTAAATAAATTTTTGTGTGGTCTAGAAATGATTTTCATTTTCTAAAATACGAATCTGCTTGTTAAATTGAAAGGTAGGGGGTTTTTAGTAGTAATTCTTATTCCTGATAGCAGAACCTGTGCACGTGTTCAAGGAAATTCCTGATCAGCCTTTTAAGAACTTCTGTAATTGCTGTCAATATAATCTGACTATAAATTGGAACAAACCCAAGTGACTGTGTGTGTGTGTGTGTGTATGTGTGTGTGTGTATAACACTATTTATACCAGAGCAGAACTTGTTGCATTTTACATTATTTTTTTAGTGTATTTTTAAGGCATCACTGTGTGGTTTATGTTGAGCTATTGAATGTGACCTACAAACAAGAAATCTTTATGAGATAAGATACTTATAAGATCTTATAAAAAAGATACTTATCTTTTTTCTAGGTGTTTTTCTTCCAAATATTATATTTTAGATTTTTTAAAAATTATTGTAATTTTTACCTTTTTTTGGTACAAATATGTATCTCCTTCCTTCAGCACCGATTCCTCCTTTCCCCTTGGGAGGGATTACAGAATGGTCTTGTTTTATTTTTTCTTCCTCAGAGCACAGTATAGTATTTCTTTTGTGCCTACATCTCTATCACCACTGCACAGGGGTGTGCCTGGTTTATCCAGATTGGCACATTTTTTGTGCAAATCAGCAAGATCTGAAATCTTTACCTTCTTCCTGGAGCAGGAGTGTGTGTCAGGGCTGTGAAGGGCTCTGCGGTTGAAGCAGAAAGCAAATGAAGCTGTTGGGAAAGCGAAGGCAGCGGGGACAGGACAGGCACCTCTGGATGTAGGAGATTTGCAGTAAATGTTGCAAGGCCAACGCTTAAAACTCGGTCTGTGGAAATGTGTTGAGGCCGAGGAGTGAGGAGGCAGCAGGAGTGTCTGTCAGCAGCAGGACATGGGAACTGAAGGACGCTGCTCTGCTTTGGGGAGGAGAAGGAGTGAGTGATCCCGGCTTTGTGAGCCCCTGACAGCGCCCGGAGAGCCTGTGTTGATTCCAGAGACCAGGCGTGCATTTCCATGCTGATCTGTGCCATGGGAGCCCGGGCCAGATGTTTGTTCGTATGGCTGGATTTTACGGGGTTTTTTTCCAAGAGAAATACCAAACTGTACGTTGGCTTTTCTTACTCAGCTGAGTAATGAAGACAAAGGCTGAGGAGGATTTTATTGCTGTTGCGGCCAGTTCTGACAAAAAGACTCAAATCTGCAAAGGAAAACCTCTAGGAAAGTATTTTAAGAAGATGATGTTTTATTTCTTGAGAGATGTAGAAGCAAATTAACACTAATTTCTTAACAGTGGGCCAAGAAGCTCGTACTCTGCTTGGGTATTTTCACTTTTGAACGTGCAGTGTCTGCCTGACCTCAGGGTTATATTTTAAAACATGTTGCTGGTAGCACATGAAAAGTTTGCGATTCATCCTGACTTCAAGTTTAAGTTACTTTTCTTAACCGGGAACAGCAGCTCTCATGTGCTTAGTGAAACCTGGTGTGGCACCAAACTAATTTGGGTTTGCAGAAAGGTTTCCATTGCAGCACCTCAGGCGCAGAGGCTGCTGAAGTTTTGTTGCTAAAGCTCTTTGAGTGGCCACAGCCTATCTCTGATACTGAAAGTGGTAACGCTTTACGGTCTCATCTCTACTCATTACTCATCTGCCCTGAAATTTTGTGAGCCTTTACATTTAAAACCCGTTCTGGTGGCTGAGGTTTTATTTTCTTCCTGTTTTTGAAGGAGTTCAGTAGCGTGAATTTCGCTGCATGCAGAGAAATGGATATTTTCTACAAATTCCTTTCCTGTGATAAATTCTATAAAAATGAGTTGCAGTAACTTTTTTTCCTGATTATTCCCTTGCTGTATTTGCAGTTATTTCTTATTTCTTCCCCGTAAGTTTTGTGTTAGTATCCAAAGTTTTATATTAATGCACAAAACTTTTTTGCCTAAAGAGCTGTTTTTTCTTGCTGATACAATTTCCTAAGAGTTTGGCAAAATAAGTTAATTTATTAACAAGCTGACTGCGCCTTTTTCCCCCCGTAGCATTGAGAGGATTGCAGTGGCATTTTAAGGTCATTTAAAATCATGACAAGCTCAGTCGGACAGAAGAAAGTCTCCTCCAGACAAAGGAAGTGCGGGTTCTGTCGGTCGAATAAAGATAACGAATGTGGGCAGTTGCTGATGTCGGAGAACCAGAAGGTGGCGGCGCATCACAAGTGTATGGTGAGTGACCGGGGACACAGGGAAATCACACAGAATTACACAGAATCTTCTGAGTTGGAGGGCACCCACGAGGATCATTGAGTCCAACTCTTAAACAGCACCACTGCCTCCCCGGCGGGAATCGAACCCCCCGGTGTCCCACATGAGAGGCAGGGATGCTCACTACGGTGCTAAAGTGGATTTTTTAAATCCAGCCACACGGCATTGATCACTGTGCTTTGAAGTCTCCTGTCTGTAAATGTTCTCCATCACTTGCACCCTTAACAGTGTCAGTTCTGTCTTTGCCATTTTAGCTGTTCTCGTCTGCGCTGGTTTCTTCGCACACTGATAATGAGAGTCTTGGTGGATTCTCCATTGAAGATATTCAGAAAGAAATAAAGAGAGGCACTAAGCTGGTGAGTAGTTTTGGTTGGCCCTTGAGACTGGAAAGTAGTTCCTTACCTCCCATAAAGGTTCATGGAAGTTACCGTAAAGGTAATTTTACAGGGAAATTGTTCTCTGTTTATTTTTTCTAAGTGCAACCTTGGTTTGAGCTCTAAAGCAACTTAAACAGAAGATATTGAAGTGAAATTTGTCTCAGATTTATAAGCAGAAAGCCTCAGTAGACATGATCATCCTTATATTAAAATGAAATTTAAATGACAGTTAACTGACCTTTGAAGGGTCTTTAGGAAATGATAGAGTGGTTTGTTTTATTTCAGTCAAGTTCTGCTCCCATGTGAACAGATCGTTTTAAGAACTGTAGTTTAGCCATTTAATTATTAAAAAATACATCCTGAATTTCTTTTTTACAATTTCTTTTTCTGCACTGGCCAGTGTAGATGGCTGTAGCAGATGTCCATTTTTTTCCATAGCAGATTTGAAAATTCATGAACATGCCTGTTTTTGTTGGGCTGTTTATGAACAGTAGCATTTCCTAATTTTTTGTTTCTAATCCAGTCATTTCTTTTTAATACTTGCTGTTAGATTCCATAAAGAAACTCATATTCTAGGGACCTGGCAAGGGTATTTTTATGCTTCTACCACTATTTGACTTTGCTGCTGAAATCTGTTTTTAATTAGCACAGGTACTTTTATTGCTCCTTTTATAATGATTTAAAAGATAATGCTGTGACTGTAGATGTTTGATGAGGTATGTGGGTACAGTAGTGATTACAGCTCTACCAAATCACTGAGGTTGAGCAGCAATGACTTTTTTTAATTCCTGAGAAGATAATTCATGAGGGGTTTTTTATTATTATTTTTTTCATTTAGAACTTGTTGTTTTCCATTTGTGGAAATGAATGAGGTTCTTTTTAAAGTAATTTTAACAAATTACCAAACCACTCCTCACATTAAAACTTTCAGTTTAGTTATTTAAAGCACTCTATGTATTTACCAGTTCTTGGACTACTAAGAGAAGTCTAAAGCAGTATTGTAGAACTGCAATTACATAATAATAGTAAAATATTCATCCTCTGTTTCTTTGATTTGAATTCTGTCCAGAGCAGGGAACCTTTGCTCTAACTAGCTGAGGCATAAAGAGATAACATGTTATTCATGTTGTGAACAGGAATTTCCAAGAGAACATGTTAGTAAATGGAACTACGGATCAGAAAGAAACTTTTAATTCTTCAGTCTCTTAAAGGTTTTTTTAAAGGTTGTTTCTTTTCATGTCTTTGGTGGTTTCTGTCTTTTTTGCTTCCGACTCTCTGTGTGTTCCTTCTGTGAGGCAACAGCTGGAGAGATCTTTGGAGCTTGATAGCTCTACATACCAGGCACTTTGTTCAGGTTTTTGCAGAAAACCTGGATCTAGTTAATCTGGTACATTCACAGTCCTGAGATGTTTCCTGTTTGGAGAAAATGCACAAGATAATTTTAGTTCCTAGGTGCCTTAGCTCTGTCTGTAGCTGTCAGAAAGCTGCAGCTCTGATTCACTCTCTGGAGGAACTTGTCTTTCTCCATTGACATGTGTAGGAAGCTTAAAGGTAAATGTTTTTAGTAGCCCAAATTCCCTCTCTCTAGTTTGCTTCTGGTCTAGCCTGGTGTTCTATGGGTGAACACATTCAGCAAAAATGCCTCAGTGAGTAGATATGTATATTGATAGCTTGGACTACATTTGTCTGCTGGTGGAATTTCCATGGCCACCCACCTTCCAGCGGTGCTGCTGGCCAGGTGTGCCCTGGAAATGGAGACCTGTTCATGCCAAAGTGACAGTGAGTGACACGTGGAGCCTTTCTGAGGGCCATGTACCTCTGGCTGGGAAAAGGTTGCAGGTTCGAGCCTTAATAGCCCAGTCATAAAAATTTTGGGGAGTACAAGGCACTGATATCTGTGTTTTCTGTTACCTGTTACAAAAAACCTACTTTGCAGCTTATCAAACTTCACATGTACCTGACATAACTTGGAATTTAATTATACTGACCATTTGAACAGCTTGACTGGCACCAATGGAATAAATACTTTATTACTGTCAGGAAATACAGACCAATAAATCACTATAAAAATATCTGTAGTATGTTTTGTTCATACAGGTATATCATGGTGTTCACAAAAGCCTGTTTTATTTTAGTGTTGTCTGGCTTTCAGAAAACAGGTACTGACTAAAATTGATTGGATGGATATAATTTCAGCCTAGGATTTTGTAAAAAGCTTTGATTGACAGTTAATGTACCTTAAACCATAATGTAGAACAGATTTAGGTGATAAAATAGCCATACAAATGAGATAACAACCAGGGAACAGCATATAACTACCATTTCAGAGCTCGCAGAGGAGTAAGTGGAGATGATCCAAGGCTTTGATATTTTTACGGTTTAGTTGACTTTGTTAAAACTGAAGAACAGGCTGGTGGTATATTTGGTAACTTTGGTGGTTGATTTTTTTTGGCATGTTTGAGACTAATGAGAAGAACTTGACTAAGCAAGTGTGGTGGACAGAAAATGTATCTGCAAAGGTAAATGTAGGGAGCATCCTACACTGACACTTAGGCTTTATGGATTTGGATGAATTGTAACCTTTTAGGGGGGTGGGCAATGTGCAGGGTACAAAGACAAAGCTGCGGTCGACTTGGGAGGTGAATTTAATAGGAAATTCTGAGATTTTGGGGCTGTATTATGTCAGTAAAAAATAATGGAGATAAAAATCCTGTGATGCTGTCAATGATTTCCTTTCCTAACACAGTATAGGAACCACATGACCAGGATAGTTGGTGTAGCCTTAGCAATGATGTGTCTCATACAAGAGGAACTCATTATTGGGAAAGAAGAATGAAGCATCAGGCTCACTTTTAACCTTTCCTTCAATACAAAAATCAGTGTAATTAAATTAAATTCATTATATTTCATGAATATTGCACTAAATTCAGTGTTTTGGAAAGGGCTTAGGGAAATAACTAGGAAAAAAAAGGTAAAGTTTGCTGATGCTGAGATAAATTTGCAGATAATCAGTATTTCTGACTGCACAATTCATTGCAAAATGGGTGTCTTTTTTATTCCTCCTACCTTCATAATGCAATGCAGAACTAAACAGGTACAGTTTATGATTTTAACTTTTCTGAAATGGTGGGTGCAAACAGACAATCCTCAGGAGGAGGATGTTTAGGTGAGCAGCTGTGTCACATTCATCAGAAACGTCCCACAGAAACAAATTACTTATTTTGTTCATTGAATTGATAACTAATGTGTGATGGTTGCAACGTTTCTTTTTTTTATTATTATTTTAAAATAAGCTATTAAAAATACTTGGAAGCTGGAAGAGCAATAAGTGCATAAGTCCATTTATTTTGTCACCAGCAGTGGTAACTATTATTTTTGAACTCAGAAGTCCTAAATGAGCAATAACTTGAATTGTGATTTCTTTTTCTTTCCAGATGTGCTCTTTATGCCACTGTCCTGGAGCGACCATTGGCTGTGATGTGAAAACGTGTCACAAGACGTATCACTACTACTGTGCTTTGCATGATAAAGCTCAGATCAGAGAGAAACCTTCACAAGGCATTTACATGTAACTATTGATTTACTTGCTATGTCTGGTTTTTGTATTTGTATTTTTTACATTCTTTGTTAAAAAAAGAAACCAGCAACAACAAAGCAAAAACAAAAAACCCACTTTGGAATCTAAACAAAACGGTTGCAAAAAAATTCTAATGATGATTGTGGCATTCGAAATAGTGATGTGCTAGAAAAGCATATTTTCACTGCAAGATTTTACAAGTGGGAGAAAAATGTACTGGCATTTAAATTTAAAAGATGAGTAAATAATCTGTGAATCATGACTGACTTGACAGTTTTCAACTACTTTGTTTATAGGATTTTATGTCGAAAACACAAGAAAACTACGCATAACTCTGAAGGTAAAATTATTCAATATAAATTTTTCCCATTGTAGAAAGGTATTTGGTTAAATTTAATCTTTCTGGAGAATAGAAATGTTTTCAGTAAAAATTAGAACTACTTTTTTTTTGAGAAACAATGAGTTTGAAAACCTCTCTGATTCCTGTATTTTCTCTAAAAACTATTGGTAGAGGTGGAGCAAAACCAAACTCATAAATTTTAGGATGTTCAAAAGATATGATCCTCCATAAAAGCAAAGTTTGGGTAGAAGTTATTCATTCATTTCTGGGGAAAACTGGCTTAGATTTGTAGTTAAATAATCACAATATAACCATCTGAAATATTTTATCAGGTAACAGCTAATTTTTGCTATTGTTCTGAAATATTCACTATTTTTTAACTATTAAATAGAATTTAACCTTTTAAATAAGAAGCACCCAATGGTAAATGTAAAGAGTTGTGATCAGTTCACTTACAGATGTATTTCTGAACCATTTTGATACAGAAAGTTGTATGGATCCATTCATATAAGCTGTGTATCCCTGCAGAGGAGAGTAGGGAAATGCCACAAATGTAGATAAACGTGTGCTCCTTTGAAATTCCAAACTAGTTGTGCTACTGTGTATTTATTGAGGGGTTTTTTCCATTTTTCTACTGTACGTGAGTTTGGCTAAGCTAACAGTTGGTAGTTTACTCTTTACATTGATTTCACCTGAAATGTCATCAGCTTTAACTGATGAGGAGTATGTGCCAGAAATGGCTTCAGTTTCTGTGCCAAATGTATTTTTAAGGTAATGTACAGCTTCTTAATATATGGGTAGTATATCTATGAATGAGAAGGTTTGGATGCTACTTCAGTGTTCAGAAAGATAGTGAAGGCAGTAGAAGAACCCAAATGAAAATGGTTTTCTGGTTTTTGTCTACTTTTTATAATGTGATTTTACTATTACTAGGTTTAAACAAGAAAATACACGTTGTATTAGTTCCCCAAAGAGATGGGGCCGTGTTATGGTGTAGTTTGGCACTTTGTTTCTTTGTCTGGGGGGTTGTTTTGTGTGTTAGCAGAAACAGAGTCTGAAAGACATTTGTGACCAAAGAGATTAATCTCCTTAACTGATATTTAAACATAATCTCTTAAATTTACTCACAAATGGCTCTGTATTTGACATGTATTGAAAAGTGCCTCCAGTTCTGCATGGAGCCCAAAGCCAACAGGTGACTTTTTCTGCTTGGTTTCCTTCCAGGATCTGAAATTGTGCATTTCTTTAGGAGTTTTCAGATACCATTATCTCCAGTTTTACGATGTGATTTTCTAACAGCAAAGGCTTTTAAATTTTATATGCACATATTTGTCTGACAAGAGATCGGAGGCATAGTGGCTTTTTTTGTTCTTAAATGTTGATGATGGCAGTTTATTAAAACATTAAAATAAACTCATCCAAAGACATTCTTAGATTGAGGGTGGGAGAGGAGTGACCAGCATCACTCAGAAAAACAGGCCAAAGAACTCAGTGGGATCTTCTTTAGCATTTAACTTCGCACACTTTTTTTTTATGTTTCAAATATTTAGTTCTGTTACGTTTTGCACTTTAGAAATATGAGTAGCTATACTTCACATTTTTGTTTTCTGCTTTTTTTCAATATTTGACTGAAATTCCATCCAGTGCTCTTGCCCAAACAATATGTTCTCTTTTTAGTCCATACAGTTCATAAACTGTACCCACAGAATAGTTATTATTTACAGTTATGGATTTGATAGTGATGGAACCTGGGCCTTTTTTGTGATAGACCTCCTCTAAGTCAAAGGAAATAGAAATACTTATTTCATCTGGTGCAACACGATAAGTAATTTCCATAGCAATGGTGTTTTGCTGCACTGAAAACTAATTACCTTTAGCAGACAGAAAAATGCAGGGTGGTTTTCAGAATTTCAGAAGAGTCTTCTGTGGCTTTTTTTCTTAATATTTAAATGCCGAGGTTTGCTCGGTGAAATGACAGCTGGACGGTGCTGGATATATTTTTTGTTTGTTTCTTGATGAAAACGTGAATGTCAAGGAGGCCTTTAAATGTGAGAGAAGGGTGGTGTGTGAAACCAGAAGGGACTTGGCAGAGAAGAGTGTCTCGAGTAGGTAGGGAAGCCAGCTTCTAACATAGTGGCCCTTTTTTTTTTTTTTAAATCTTGTTTTAGTTTCATTTTCGTTAATCTTTGCTCTTAGCAGTGTTTTCATAACAGAGTGGTTAAAACTCACTGTCACGGTGTAGGTGCACAGAAGCCCTGGAACAATCAGTCCTTTTTAGTGGAAACTTTCTGCTCCTGCTCTGAGTTGCAGCTTGGTTGGGGTATTTTTTTTTTTTCCCTTGGTCACTTTAGAACATCTGGGGTTCTTATCCTTTGTTCTCTGTATCCAGATGTAATTGTTGCAGTCCAAGTGTTCTTATTATGTCACTTGTGTTAGTGGATGTTGGAAGCGTTTTTAGGAGTGTTTTGGTTTGGTGCAGCCCAGAGCAGTTTATTTTCTGGAGACAGCAGGGCAGCGCAGCAGTGAGATTTTCCCTTCTCCTCCCTTGATGCTTTGGGGTTATACTTGTTCAGGTTTGAGATCTGCCTCATCTATTTTTGTTAGAAATTCTAGTGTAAAAAGATTGTCTGTTAACTATTTAGTAACAGTTAAAGAAAATTTCTTGAGGCTGCATGGAAATGTGGTTGGAGGACCTATGTTGGAATTGAAACCCAGGAAAAGGATCTCTTAGATGTTACTTATTGCTGTCGTGAAATTCAGGTGGTGCGAGGATTCATCAGACTTGGTATCTACTCAAAGCAAAATTAATGAGTGATGGGAGTTAACTTTCCTTTAATTGACAGCAGTTGCATTCTGCTTTCTTTTAATATAAAAATGTGAAACATAGCAACAGATAATTCTTAAATTAATTGCCTGTTTCAGCAGATGGTTGGGTTTGTCTAATTTATCTGTTAGTCCTGACCTTTGAATGACACAGAATAGGAAAATTGGGCCTCTCCAGTATTTCCTATGTGGATTTCACAATGATTTTTCTGTGCTGTGTTCCTACTAGATTTTTGACTTGCCTGGTTACAAATACAACAAAATAACTTTACCTGAACTTCAGATAATAGCATAATTCATCACTTTAGGCAAAGCTGTCTTGGTTTTCAGTACCTTAAAGGTTACAAGGGTAGGTGCCAGTACTTTCAAAAGAGCACAGGTAACTGTCAGTTGAATTACTGTTCAGTTTGATACTAAGGCATTTATTCTTTTTGAAGAATGGAATATTGTTGAACTGTTTGTTGGAATGTGTTCCAATGTACTGGAAATTATTGTTGGAAAATCAAAAAACTGGTCCCTCTCTGTTCCCTGCAGGTGGGAGTGCCCTGGCTCATGTGTTGAATTTAGAACAAATCCAGCTGATCAGGAATAGTTTAATGTAAACTAAGAGAAGAACGAAATTTCATTCTTCTGTTGCATTGTGGTAAAATAAAGCTTAAGGAAGGCAGCTGTGTGACTTCTGCTGTCAATGCTTAAAGCAGATGCTTGAGAGCTGTGGGGTGAGAAGATAAAATGTCCCTATTTCCTGTCGTAGCTGTGCTCAAAGCCTCAGAGAATTACGTTTCCACAATGGAAATAAGAACATTCCCTGTCTCATCATCCCTTTTATGTTATTCTAAAGATCAAACATGGAATCTGTGCTTCTCATACTGCTCTGTAAGTTGAGTCAGGATAATATTTCTCTGTGAGACGTATTTAGGGACATTGCCATCTATAACGAACTGAGCACTTTTTCAAAGCACTGTCCAAGCCAGAGTTTGGCAGGAAAAACATCTGAAACTTTTTTGCATTCTAATTAGGTAACATCCTTACTCATCTTTGGATTCTGAGGACCGTGTTTGTTCCCTGTTGCATTTTGTGGTCCCAGCATAAGATTCTCTCCTGTTTGCATTAGTGCAGTGGGTGGAACAGGCTCTGTAACGTTGTGATTTGGGGTCATTTTGGTTCTGCTGGTGGATGGTGACAAATCCTTTCTGGGCTCTGCTAACTCAGCCTGCTTGTTATCTGTCTTGTGGAGAATGCTCTGGATGTGTCATCGAATGTATACGTGGTGTTCCCACAAAAACAGTTGGTCCAGGCAGTTAATTAGTTCTGTCTCATTAGGCACTAATGGGGGTTTGTGCAGCAGCATCAAACGGTGTTTTCTTATGGAAAAACACACAGCTAATGGAAAAGGAAAAAACCTGTCATGTGGTGAATAGTTTGTCCTGTCTGAGGAGCTGTCCTGTGGTGTTACAGTTCTCCTTCCCAGGTGTTCCACAAACAGAATCTCACTCTGAACAGCTTAATCACACCAGTCAGAGGCTTCGTGACTGTGCAGGTCAGTCACGTGTGTTGTCTGTCTTCAGGCTTCGCCAACGTTTGTCTGCTCAAAAAAGCATTTGGATTGTGTGGTTATGAGGGACTATTTTATTCATTTCCTATGTTAAATGTACTTAATTAAAGAAATAATCTCAAGTACCTCATATAACACAGATACTATTCAGTCAGAAATAACTTCTGGACATGAGTCATCAGTTCCTTGAAGTCATCTGGTGCTTTTGGAAAACATTAGTGGTGGGACTTAAGGGGTAGCTATTTCCTCTCCAGTCTTACTTAGGTTTAGATATTTTTTCATGTAACTTAGTCTTTTTCTATTGAAAGAGAAACCCAAAAAATTATATTCAGCATTTTGATTATTGATTTCTCATCACTTGGTTATAAAAATTTCAATTTATTTCATTATCAGTTTACCTGATTTTGTATTTGCTTGCAGGGGGGTTTATGCAAATCTCTGGTTCTTATTAATGTTCATGTTTTTGGTATTGATTACTGGGCCATTAAGTTTTCGGGGATTTTTTGACATTTCTTTTCAATTTAAAATAATGATGTTGGCACATATGGTTCATTGGCTTTCAGCCATATTTTAAGAAAATTTTACTTGAATGTGCTGAAGTAGTTTTTTCTTTGTCATGTGTAGTTCATTCCTCTTCTAAAAATTTAATAAGATATATTTTGTTCCTTAAATTTTTAGTTTCTCTTTTATCCCAAGTGCATTGTAAAATTTTAACTACATGTATGTAATATCAGGTTTACATAGCAGCATTTCTAAGCCACTTCTACATTCTATATTTGGCTTCTTTTTATGTCCAGTCCCACTTGCACATTTTGCCAGTTAGTTTTGTTTATTATCTTCCTCTTACAAACTCAGCCCCCTGTGCCTTAACCTTTTTAAGGTAATGCAGGAGGTCGATAGGTGTGTTTATTGTACACATCCTCTTTTTATTTGTTATTTCACAACCTTTAAATCATTTAATTCTTTCATGACTTTCCTTTAACGCGGCTTTTGGAAAGGGGTGTATTTCAAGCTAATGCAATATAGATCCGTGATGTCTCAACCTCTTCTCTGCCAAGCCTTATTTTAAACAGCAAAACATCTTGATCCTTTTTCTTTCTACCCGTGATCAAAGGAGAATTTTTAGCTTTCTCTCTGAAGCTGAATCTCCCTGTTAACGGTTTATGTAATACAGCATTTTGCCAGGCTTCTTTCTGTGGTGCTCTGTACTGCTCATGGATTTCTAAAATGCAAACTGGGGGCTCGTTGCTGCTCATCTTTTTTCTCATCTGATTTTACAATATCATATTCTTATGTGCTTTTCAAAATGTAGATTGTTTCCTCTTCATTTCCACCCTTACCTCCCCTTCTCAGGCCATATTGAGCTCATTTTTTAAGATCTAGCATGTAGAGACTTCTGAGGGAAGCTCAGAGAAACCTTCTTTGTAAATTTAAGATAAAGTTATATTGAGAGTATTGTGGTGATTTTAAAAATCAGTGCAGTGATGGGATATGGGATGGGGGGCAGTTGAAGAATATCTAGGGAATCTTGGGATTCAGAGGATGGGTGATACCCGTGATAAAACATCACCTGGTCAGGGAGGAGTTGAACAACTGTTTGTGTTTTCCTTAGTTCAAGCTGACATGAGAAGTTGGAAACACCCAACCATCAGATGCCAGGGACACAGGGTAAGCTGGCAGTGGGCTTGAGGGGAGGGGTAGGGCACCAACCACCTTGTGTGTTAACCCTAAAGACTATCCAGGGCAGGTGTGTTTGACAGCTGGTTACCATCCCTTCCTGAGCTCTTGGGGGAGTTCATAGTGCTGTAAAGACCAGAAAAGCTTTAACATTTTGAGGTCCATATCAGTCTTGCAGGATAGATGTGGTAAAGCAGATCCTCCCATCTTGGTGGTGTTAGTCTGTAGGGCCGTGTCACTTGCAGCAGGGGACATAAACCTCCAAGGAATTGTCTTGCAATGAACGGGTCATGTAACATCTGGGTTTCAATGAAGACTGAACTTTCCTGGAAGTCCTAGTTTTGAGCACGGAAGGGGGATTCTCCTTTGAGGAAAGCTGTGCAATCTCAATTTTTTTTTTTTTGCCTTACACTGAAACCATCTTTTAAAAATGGAGCATTTTTGCTTTTCAAATCTTAAATAAACTGTTACTTGTAGACTAAACAATAGCACTTAAAACTTATTAGGAGGCTTATAAAAAGTTGGTTTTCATCAGATCTGTTTGGGTTTTAGCAATTATGATTCACTTCCATTTTTGCAAGTGTGGCTGTTCAGGACATGCTTTAATGTTATGTAGAAAATAAGGGTGGACTAAAAGGTGGAAAGTATTTTGGCTGACAGAATTGATGAGGAGCTTTGCTAAAAGTGAGGAGTGTTGGTGAATGGATTGCATTTTGCTTGATTAGATGAAGTAGGGAAATCCATGGAATTATTTCGGAAGGAATATTTTTATCTTCTAACTCATGTTATTTAAACTCGTATTTTTGTAAGAGGGTTTTTCTAGAATAACCATCCAGGATTTCTGTACATGTAAAAATAGCAACAGAGATACAAATTTCTTTAAATAGTTGGTGGAGAGCTCATAGGAGCAGGATAAAAGAATTCTTCTTCAAAGAGATTTTCAGGTTGCAATAAAATTTGCTATGTGCAGTCTGAAAGGTCAATATCTAATTTGCATCATCTTGCTTGGGGAATTTAACAAGTGATGATAAATAAGAAATAATGTTGGTTAGGAATTCTGAGAAGAAAGTGTGAAATGTATTGTTTCATTAGAATAATCCATGTCATCATGTTTTACATTTTTTCAGGGTAGAATAAATGGTGCTTTTGACATCTAATTATTAAAGAATAGTATAAATATTAAAGCATAGGGACGTTGTAGACAGACTGCTGTATTTTAATAGCAACATGGGCATATCTGTACAGAGCTGATTAATCTGTCAATTTAAACCAAAATAAATTTCAGCATAACCTGTTGCAGGGTGTTTGGATTAGTTTTCTGTCCTTCATTAATCCCTGAGCAGGATCTGTTGCTTTCTTGGGGATTAGCAACAAATTGGATAGAGGGGCTGAACAGGATGTGCTGGTGTGCCAGGCTGGGGCCAGGGGTCAGTTGTCTTCTGCTCCCAGCTAGTGGCTGTGGAATATGTCCAAGACTTTGACTTCAAACTCTGATGCAGTTGAGTCGCTGTTAATCATGAGATAGAAATGTGATATGATTTTTATGTGATAATAGATAAGAAAGATGAGTTCTGGCAAAGCACTGTTTAGTCTCAAAATAAGGTGTCCTGTCTGGATACTAAAACCATGTGGCAATATCCAAGTGGGTGTTCCAAACCTTCGGATGACCATTTCCTTCTGTCTGGGGGCTCATACTGATGTTTGTGGTTTAGATTTTAAGGAGAGAAGTCCTTCAAGAGGGTCTGTACGTGTTTCTTTAAACGAGCCTGCTGAAATATCTTTGCAGTTGGATCAGGGGTGGGTGTTACATATCAAAAGGAAAGACAAAGGGTGCTCCTGCAGGCAGGGTTGTTGTTAGTGACTGAATAGAGCTGGTTATTAGATATAGGTATCAGATATAACTTAACTAGATCGTACTGGAAGCAGTCTTAAGCTTGCAGAACTGATCTGTGTTATCTGTAGAGCCTTGAGTTCCCCAAAGGACACTCTGGTGGAATGCTGCAATACGGCTCTGTAGCATTCACAGCTGAGCTGGTGTTTGCAAAGGAACTTGTCAGACCACTTTGGTGCGTCTGTATTAAAAATATACATTCTTATATTATTAATGGTCTGTAAATACTTGGTCTGGGGTGTTGTCAGTGGATGATTTTCCGTGAACTGGCAGCTGCTTTAGCTGCAGATGTAAAAATATGCTGCAACAAAATGAAATTGTGCATTTGTTTCACGGAGGCAAGCTTTTCCAAACTGGGTGTTAATGGCTAAATTCTTTTTCTTAAGTCAAGAAGCATCAATTAATAAAGCAAGGAGAAGTGTTACTTGGATACACTGGCGTAGCATCAAGAGCCATTTACATTGGAGTTACGCATCTTAAAATAACAAATTTAAGGCTTATGTCATGAGTGGAAACATTTTCAGGTTTCGGTGTAGTTTAAAGGAGTCTTATTTTCAGTAGAGGTGAAGATAATGTAGAAGCTGTAAGAAATGCTAAACCTTCATGTATTATGTTACAAAGGTGCAAAGCTGTGTGGTATGTATGAAGGAGTAAATCATGTTTTCAGGATCTGAAATTGCATGTTTGTAATAAATGGGGAAAAGTTGTTATTTTTATTTCTGGCCAAAATGTAGAAAATACAGATTGTTTTTTTCTTGCCTGGTTTTGGTGGGTTGTGGGTTTTTGTTTGGGTTTTTTTTTTTGTGTAGAATTTTGGAGAATCCTATTTGATGATGTTTTCTGACTTCTAAAGCAGATTTAGAAGAAAGTATCAATGAACACGAGTTGGAGCCTTCACCTCCCAAAGGAAAAAGGAGGGGTCGTAAGGGAAAGCCAAGAAAAACAAATTTAAAAGGGCAATCAGAAGACACTAGATCTACGTCCTCACATGGCACAGATGAAATAGAAAGCAGTTCCTATGTAAGCAGTAAATATGCTAAACTTCTTAGAAGACAGAATTGCTTATTTCTTCTCTGCAAATATCATTTTTATTAAAATTTGCAATTGTCTGAGCCTCCAGCTGGTGGCCACAGGCTTTTTAAAATTACAATCTTATTTGTAACCCAGCAGTATATTTTAGTAAAATGTTTTTCTTTCAGAGAGACAGGTCTCCCCACAGAAGCAGCCCCAGTGATACAAAACCTAAATGTGGATTCTGTCATGCAGGTGAAGAAGAAAATGAAGCTAGAGGAAAGCTTCATATATTTAATGCCAAAAAGGCTGCAGCACACTATAAGTGCATGGTGAGTTATTGTTTTAGCCAGTCTATTCTGTGAATTTTGTCTGGATTGCTATTTTAGCTTTTAATGCAGTGCCCTCACATGTAATTATGCCTGAGTATTGTCTGAGTGCTGATGATCTCTTTAAGCACTGAAGTGTTGCAAAGTGAGCAGTTCATTTATTTTCACTGCAGGCAATATGGATAAAAGTTGGCTTCATGCTAAGAAATGGAATTAGCTCAGGGAGACTATTTAGCTTATTAAAAATGCTCCCTTAGCGTCTAAATGCATATAAGTTTTTATAAAAAAACCAGTTTTAACTAAAAAAATCCGCTCTAAAAATAAAATAGCTTTACTCCACAGGCATTCAGACACAATCTGTGAAGAATCCATGAACTTCATTAATTTTCTGACCTGTAGATTCAGGCTGTGTCACTCAAATAGAGTGGGATATTGAAGTTCTAGAAAACCCTTGCCCTTAGATGGTCACGTTTATGGAACTGTCAGACTGAACAAAATCTCATGTCAATGAACATGAGCAGTGCAATCTTTCGTGTCACTCCTTCTGTGAATGAGATGGGTTTGTGAGTAACAAACCTCAAAATGAATAAATAATCCAGGCAATCAGTAGAGTATTAATTGTCTCACGAAACAGAGAGCTGGTATGTGCCAACAGCCTTGAATCTTACAGGATTCTTTGCTTCATTGTGTACCTGAACTTCAATTTTAAGACTGTTTAAACTGAATATTCCAGGATGGTGATGGAAGGGATGATGTTTGTGTGCTCCGTTGTCATCCCCCTGGGCTTTTCAGCTATATTGACATGTGTCCTGAGGCTCAATTACATATATGTCACAGGGAAGGGAATGGAATATTGCTAAAAGGTTGAGTAGTGTAATTGATAATATTGTTCATTTATTACTTTGTACTTTAATCCTGTCATTATTGCTTGTCTACTCCTTTGTCTTCTAAAATACGTTTCTCCAGGGCAACAACTGTAATTAAAGCAGTCAGGTGGGGATCAGAAGGAATATCCATCGTTACTCAGGGTGGGGTATTTCCCTAGTTTGTTGGTAAATCACATGCTGTCTGAGGTCACAGAATGGGATGTTCAGTGCTCAGCTATTTCTGTAGAGAAAAAACTTTCCAGTCATGTTGGTGACCTGAAATTATTTTGTCCTTCTTGTTTTACAGTTGTTCTCTTCTGGCACTGTCCAGCTGACAACAACTTCAAGGGCAGAGTTTGGTGATTTTGATATCAAAACTGTACTTCAAGAAATCAAGAGGGGAAAAAGAATGGTATGTATCTGCAGAACGTGGTGAATGTGTTGGTGATTCCACTGCGGTGTGTATAGCTCTGCCTCCTCCTTCTGTGGAACAATCTTCTCCATCTGTTTCTAAAAGCAGTATTTAAATACCTTGTTATTTGTGGGATGAGCAGCCAGATAATGATCACCTTAAATTTAGTGGTGTTTGGGCATGTGGTACTTGAGGTTCTCTATGACAATGTACATAGTAATAATTATCATAGAATCATATGATTCATATTAGCCTTGCTGTGAGTAACATCTTGGGACCTGTGTACTGAAAACACTGTGTGAAGCTACAAATAAACTTGGAGAATATGCAGTTCTTGCAGTGAGCATACTCTCTAACGTATTTGAAACAGAACAGTGTTTCCAGTTTTTTGGTGTTTCACGAGGAAAAAGTATTAAGGTGTCAGAGATGGAGATGTTGGTGAAACGTCACATCCTATTTTATTAAAAGTCAGGATCTTTTTAAAGTGCTGACAAATTTAGGAAGGGTCAGGGAGAAAACAAATACGTATTGAAGGATATTGTTACTTGAGAAAAGATAATTTAAGACTCTTCATATGTGACATACCAACTTCAGTGGCAATAAAATGATGTTAGAAATGCAATAACGTGTCCAAACATGTAGCAATTTGCACTGAAATGGACAAGTAAATGTTAGTGTTCATATTTTAATAGGTTAGTATTACACAGTTTCTGGTCCACCCTGTCTTCGATTAACCTTTCATTGGAAGGATGATCTGCCAGAGGAATGACTCTGTTCCAAAATGGTAACCATAAATATGAGGAACACTAAGCTGAATACTCAGAGTCAAGAGACTGAGAGGCTGAAAGACTGTTCTCTTCTTTCTCCTGCACAGAAATGCACACTCTGCAGCCAGCCTGGTGCTACTATTGGGTGTGAAATCAAAGCCTGCATAAAAACATACCATTACCACTGTGGAGTAGAAGACAAAGCTAAATACATTGAGAATATGTCACGAGGAATTTATAAGTAAGCACCTGTGTAATTCCTAAATCTATAAAGAAAGATATTTCATGGCACTTTTTCTGCCTAACTTGGGCAGTCAGGAAAAGTGCCATGACTTGGCTAGTGAAATATATTATTAAAAAAGGAGATATTACTTCCTTTAAAATGGTATTTTTAAGTAATTATTGACTTTGCAAAATACTTCAGTTACTCTGCTAGTTTAAAATTTCTTTAGAAGTGTTGCAATATGAGAAATGGGAAAATTGACTTGTATTATATTTTCCTGCTATATGAATCTGTAATTTATATTGAGGGTATTAGAATAATTGATATCCTGATTCCTCCATATTGATATGTTTGTAGCTTACTTTTGAGGGTTTTTTGGACACCCTCCGTAGCTTTGCAGACCTGCTGAAGTGCTGTGTCTTGGCTGCAGCTGAGTTGTTGTGCTGTGCCACGAGAGGGCATTCGCTGAGCAGTGCAGTGGCAGTTCTGGAAATGCAGGATTGATCACGGTTTTGTTGCCTGGTCTTGAACCTCGTTTTCGTTCTCACTTTAACTGGTGCTCGACTGAAAATCATGAATGAGTTAAGAGCTGGCAACTGAGCTGTAGCACATCTCAAAATTAATTGAGAGGAAAGTCAGGTTTTGATGGATATTTTCAGTGAAAGTCCTCACTGTTTCGTTTTATTGTGCCAGACTCTATTGTAAAAACCATAGTGGAAATGATGAAAGAGACGAAGAGGATGAAGAAAGAGAAAGCAAAAGCCGTGGCAAATCAGGCACGGACCATAATGACATTCCTCAGCAGCAGCTCAATGGAAACTAGGTATGGAAGTTACTCCTGACAGATCTGTTACCAAGACTGAAACACAATATACATCCAATGTAGTTCATTGCAGTGAAGTATTTAAATCTAGTGTATGCAGAGAAGTACTTTTTATTGGCATACTGTAGAAGAATGGGGAGGATTTGTTGTTTTTTAAATCCAGATGACTTTGTAACAGTGTAAGAAGGGAGGCCCTCATTTCTATTGCTAAATGTAGATGTAATGTCAGAGCTGCTAAATGCTTTTCTGTATGATTTTAAATTTACTATTGTTTTCATCATTTTTTAAACAGGTTCAAGGGACAGAGTTATAGAACTGGGAATGGCTAAGACATCATAACTACTAATTCTTTTAAATTGTTTTCTAAAATCAGAAAAGGGTTAGTAACTTTTTACTACCCAACTCTGTTAGAAATTTCATTGAACTGCCTGAAACGTTCATGTGTGTGAGCCTTCAGTAAGTGGCAGAGTTTTACATGTCAATATTATGTAGTTTGTAGTCTGCAGTGTCTGGAAAAAAAATGAAACACTATATAAATGATATGTAATATGTACAGTGTCAAAAGTCAAGGCAGACATGGAAATGAAGTAAGATCTATATTTCTGGACTGAATAAAAACCTTAAGATTTGGAATGTGTAAGTTGTTTAGTGGATTCACGCAAGGAGGGAAGGTCTTAGCTAGTTTAATTAACAACATGGACAAGTCCGTGGTGGCAACGAGCTGGTACTTTGTGATTTTGCATTTTCTTCCTGCACAAGTTCCGGAGGCCGTACCTGGGAAAGCCGCGCTCTGTTTTTGCTTGCGAAGCACAGTAGGAAAGGATTCAGTGTACACGAGGCACTCCTGAACATTTCAGGTTGTTCCTGTTGGGATTGCTCATTCCGCCCGGCATTGTTTGCGGGAGATTTACTTGAGCAGCTGTTGGTTCTGAGCTGTGAGCTTTAGAACTCATGCCAAAGGGCTGTAGTTCGTTCTTTCCCCAACGACCCACCTCTTTCTGTGTCCTGATTTGCAAAGAACACTTCACCACGTGTGATTAAATCCTTACTGTACAAATGTTTGGACTTTGCAGCCCAATCTCTTCGATTTCAGAGAGTTACAACTCTTAACTCACTATGGAATTTAGCCACCATATCTGATGTCCATACCTCAAGTGTTCTCTTTTGTGTGGAACACTTCATGTTTTGTCAAGTATATGCGTAAAGGTCCCATATTCTGTCAGAAGAATGAGGAAACAGCCTTTTTTTGCTAGATTGGTATTTATTTTTTAATCTTATGACCACTATATGAGAATCTTTGCGTATCATCCTGATTGGTTTAGTGATTATTTTTCCTTTCTCTGTCAAGTCAACAATCACGTCATGGAATTCTGCTTGCTGGAATTTGATGTTCCTTTAGGGAATGATCAGATCCAGGCTATACCAAACCTAACAGAACAGTCCTCTCTCTGCTTTCTAAACACCTTGTCATTTCTAATGGGTACTGGCTTCTTCAATTGGTCTGGTAAAGCACTTCCTCAGACTTAAATAGAACCAAAAAGCTGAATCTAGTCCACATGTTTGTCTGTTGCTACTGCATCACCTTATTGTTTGTTTAGGGTTTTGACTTGTTTCACTCTGAACTCCCAACAAAACTTCTGGATTTGAAGGAAGGAAACAAGCAAAAGACACTGATTTGACTATAAACTGCTGCAGTTCTTCTGTGATTGGTATTGCAAAACCAGTTCATTTGTAACATGAGTTTCTGTAGCATTTTTTACTTGCATTTTTAAAAGATTTAACGTGTGTCATTTGTCTTCTTATGCATTCCCTTAATGTCTTGAGGGACTCAATTACTGTATATTGGAGATTCTAACATTTTACCTGTTAGAATTCAATCAATTCTGTTTGCTTTCCTGGAGGATACTGCCATTCGGAAAGAAATATTGCTGTGTACAGAAAATATTCAGTTACTGCTCTAAACATGATGCCATTGATCATTTTTATTTTGTATTTGTAACTTTCAAAATTAAAAGCGTGACTTGAATTGCAATGACAGATCGATTATTGAAATTGTCTATCAAGGTGTTTTGTTTTCTCCTGGAATATGAACGTTTTTCAGCCACTCAGAATAGTTTTAGAATGCAAAACAGCATCTTTCAATATTTAAATTACTTCATTTTGTGCCTCGGACATGGCCCTTCCATGGAAAAAAGGCACTTTGTTTGCAGCTACTGTATTTAACTAAGTTTGCATGGGGTAGATCTGCCAGCATACTGACTGTACTTGAGACTGAGCTCTAATTCATTGTGTGTCAGTGGCTTAGTATAATATTCAGTCCAATAATTCATCTGCTATGAAATAAATGACCCCTTTCCATGCCTGGAAGAACCAGAGCAGCACTTTACCTTCGGGTAGCAGAAAAGCAAGTGGCTGGTTTCCCTGTTACCTCTGTGTGCTGAGATGGCCTGACTGAACTGTCATCAATTCAGAATTCATGGAAACAAACTCAAAAGCAAAACCTTTTCTTACAAGCCTCAGATTTGTCATAACTGACTTCAACTCATGTATGCTGGGTAAAAGTGCCTTACAATGTAAAAATTGTATTTATATGTTCCCAAGTAGCATCACCTGCTGGGGAGTAATTCTGTCGTGGTGTTAATATTTAGAAGAAATGTACCTCAGCAGTGTATTTACTGTACATCTCTTACGTCCTTAATTGTAGTTTTAAAAAGCATGACAATGTATGATAGTATACAACATTTACATCATTTTTTAAAGGACAAAATACTGCCATTACTGTCTTTTTATGTGTATTTTAGCTTGGAATTTCAGACAGTCTGTCTGAGTTTTGGGGGTTTTTTGGTTTGTTTGTTTCTTTTTATGGTAAAGCAATGTAACCTTTGCAAGCATATATTGAAGATTATTCTGGAGCATCTACTGCCTTCCCAGAAATGTTAGAAGTAATGAAAGTGCTCAATAGGTGAACTAGGTATGTTTAAATTAGCTAGTTAAATTAATACAGTCAATTCATTACTGAGAGTTTTTTAATAGGCACCTTCTGCTTTCATCTCACAATCAGAGAACTCATGACTTCAACAAAACTTGTCTTACGAAACTGGTTTCACTTTATTTAATTTTTTTTAATTATTATTATTATTATATTTGCCTTTGGGCATTTCTTTTGCTCACAAGAGGAGTGCGTGCTGTTTAAGATGCCTGGAGCCCTCTGAGAAGGGAGGTTTCTCCCCAGCTCCCTGTATCTCTACTTTAGGAGATCTCCCCAACTCACTGTGTCTTTGTTAACGGATCTGGGTGGTTGTGCTATTCCAGGAAAGGACTGTACCAAGGAAGGACAGGCCTCACAAGGATATGGTTGAAGTAACTTGAGGATCCAGCTGGTGCAATGCCAGAGTCCCTGTAGCCGTGGGCTGTGCTGTCACTCCAGTTCAGGGACGAGCAGGAGGCTGGTTCAGTGTCAGTGCAGCTCACTGGGATGACAGTTCAGGTGATCAAAACATCTGCCACAGGAGGTTCTGTGATAAAGCTCTGGTGGGACTCACACCTACACTCCACAAAGTCTGATCTTTAGGTACTGAAGAGCTGTGCTGATCTACAGCGGTTTGAATCTGCCAAATCTTGCCCTAAAATGTAACAGTAGAGAGTTTGCCTCTTATTGATGCCTATAGGAAAAACAACTTCATGGTAAAACAGAGTGAAGAATGAAGAGGTGATAATCTATTTGAAATATCAGACTTACCTGGAAAGTGATAATCAGTGCATTCTAAAATATTAATATGATGAATCAGATTGACAAGAAAATGAATCCTCATTAGATGAAATTAATCTGAAGAGAACTGAAAGTATGCGAGAGCAATTAGTAATTCTTCTTCCATGTCACCAGAATCAGATTCCACTCTATTAGTGATGGAGGTGAAAAAACAGATCACAGCCCTTAATTTATAGACTTGGTGAAGCAGTTCCAATACATGCATATGTATGCGCAGCCATTAGTCAGCAGTGACATCTCAGCCCTTAACGAATCCTGGAGAGCTGTTGCTTGTCAGAAAGCACTCAGGTTAGGCCAACGTTTGCAGCTTTTGCTCTGGCATACATTTACAGTCGGTGTACAAGGAATGTATGGAAGAGGGTAAATGCATTCCTATATACAATGTTATGTATATTTTGTTCCTGTTATATTGGCTTTACTTCCAAAGTTGTAGTTTGCAGTATTAGTTTCTTTTTATTGGTATCCTTGCATATATATATTCAATAAATGAGTTATGAATTTCATATTTGCATATCTGTCCTTTTTCTGAAAGTGTAACTTTTAGAACTGTCATTTTAATGCACAAATGCAGCATTTCCTTTTGAGGTTCCAGGCCCAGGAGAATGTTACCAGGAGAGAGGTGAGAAGGCATCGCGCTCACAGTACGGAATTTAGTGGTGACTGCATGTTTGTATTCCTGACTCTGTGCACTTTGGATTGACCACTGGTTAACAGTGTGAAGCGACTGACTCACTGAAGGTTCCCTTTCTCACCTTTCAAGAACTCTTCTTTTTTTTTTCTTTTTCAAGTGTGAATTAACTTAGACTAAGACACCAAGGGAATGCAGAGTATATCCCGATTTCAGCAGGGATAGAATTAATTTTGTTCTAGTTGCTGACACGGTGCTGTGGTTTGGACTCTGTAAGAACACAATCGATAACACACTGATGGTTTAGCTGTTGCTAAGTAGTGTTTATACTAAGTCAAGGACTTTTCAGCTGCAGGACACGAGTTGGGAGGGCACAGATCCAGGACAGCTGACTCAAAGGGATATTCCATACCATATGGCACATGCTCCGTGAATAAACGGGAGGGGGAACTGGCTGGAGCACTGAGTCATGGACAACACCGTCATTATTATTATTTTTTCCCTTTTCTGCCCCATTACACTGTTCTGATCTCAACCCATGAGTTTGCTCACTTTAACTCTTCCATCCCGCTGGGCAGAGGAGTGGGTGAGCAGCTGCGTGGGGCTGAGGTGCCAGCTGGGGATCAGTGACAGTGCGAGAGCGTCACACCGCAGACAAACAGCTGCACCCAGATGCACTTCAGAGTCACAGAAATGGAGCATGAGAGATTAACAAAACAAAGGATCACTTGGAAATTGCTGGATTTGTCCACATATGTAACTGCTTTGAGTAGACAGTGATATCTTCCAGTGATTTTAAAGTATCAAGAAATGTACTGGGAAAACCCCATAGGAGGAAGGGCAGTATCAGCCTATTGAGGAAGATTTTTTATTATATCATCACCTTAAACAAGGACTTGGTTTAATGAGCATGAGGAGTTAATTACTGTGACGTGGGAACAATTACATCCCCAATCTGCACAGACTTACCTGTGAGGAAAAAGTTGTTGAGCATCATCTTCAGTTTGGAGTTCCAAATGATCAGGTCATATTGATGAAGTCAGGGAATCAGAGTATCCTGAGCTGGAAAGTACCACAAGGATCACTGAGTCCAATTTATGGCCTTGTGTAGGACAACCCCAGAGTGTAACTAGTGGTGCTGTGATTCCATCTTTGCAAAGGTTTCCTGGAGGTTAATTTAAGGCTTTTATTATCAAAGTTGTGTTGGGAGTGGTTTCAACACATCACATGCCATTTTGATGCCATGGAAATTATTATAAGATGCATGTTTATTTGCTGAATGTTTTTTGTGTTTTAATTCACCCTCTGCTGTGTGTAAGGGGTTGCAGCACAAGCACAACTATAGTTGTCCTCGTGCCTAAATCGGACATTCCATATGGTAAATTACTTCCAAGCATTAGGGACACAGGCAATTGCTGTAACCTCAGAAGGCTCAGCTTGTCTCTGCTTCCTCCTGTCTGCTCAAGAGTTTAAAATGGAAAAATAATGGACAAGGGAAAGTCCTGCTGAGGTTCTGAAAGAAAGATCAAATCGTGTCAGTCTACAGCAAGGTAACAAGCTGCTTGAGCAGAGGAGGAGCAGTGGGCACAGCTTTATTTCAAGTGACTCTGGAATAAAGCAGGGAAATGTGGTCTGATAGCAATGAACTTATAGAAACCTGTATGGAAAACCCTACTCAGAGTAATTATTAATAATTCACAGAGTGCAAGGATGTATTGAGTGAGATTCTCTGCAGTCCTGCTCTGATTTGAGATTATTTGGTATTTTCATTAACAATTTAGAGATGATCTATGGTGATTAAATTTTAGGGAGCACCAGACTTGAGCTAACTACTGACTGAGCAGAAGACAAATACAATTCAAAGTGGACTTGACAAATTCAAGAGTTAGCATGTGATTCAGTAAATCCAGCAATGGATTTGACAAATGTGTAGTTGTACGTTTCAGCAGAAGCTACAATCAGCTGAACAAATACAGGATGGAAAAGGACAGGCTGCTACGGTAGCAGTTGCACAGAAGGGTTCTCCTGGGGTTAGTCAGTCACCAGCTGAGCATGATTTAACAGCATCCTGTTCCTGAAAAAACTCCAAATGTTGTTATGGAATGTATGAACAGGAATGTGATCCGTAAGATACACGGTGTGGTCCTTCCTCGTGTGGTGAGAGAAAGAAGGCATTTCTTTTAGGTGTAGACACGAAGGAAATAAACACTTTCCCCCCTCTGCTGCGGGTAGGAACAGAGAAATAGATTCTGTTGCAGCAGGAGACGTTTTGCTGAGACATCTGAATGGGTTATTGGCCTTGACAGCAGGAACGGGGAAGCTCTGGAATACCTTTCCTGGGCAGGTCATGGGGTTTCTGGAACTGGGGATTTTAAAGGAAGGGGCAGTGGGAGTGGTGAGGAGCTGGTGCAGACGAGGGTTGGAGGTGCAGGGGATGAGGCCAACTGCAGGTGCCTCGGCTTGTATTTCATACCCTGCCCTTTTATACTCCCTCAAAGGCCTGCAAGGGAGTCACAACTGCTGTGGAGCAAACACTGCACTGGCAAAGCTCAGTGCAGCCTCGAGCCTCACAGCATGAGTTTCTTTTTTCATCCCTTCTTTTAAAATAGCACTTGTGGTAGTAACAACATCTGTGGGCGCACTGGCATGTTCTTGTGGAGTGTCCCACGTCTGCATAGTTACTATGAACTTTCCGACACCGCCCATCGTAAAACACTCTCCATTCTTCCATTTCAAAATTTGGGGAGGACTTCAGCCTTCCAACTTTGGGTGAACATGTCCCACACCTTAAATGTACATTTTTGTTGTGTAAGAATAAGCAAAGTGACAGTATTATTTTATACAAATAATTCCTTGATGCTTCTTTACTTGTGTGTGCATGTGCACTGGGATGATACAGAGTTTGGAGTGGCTGATCTCTTACCCAATTACTGTGGCAACAATCTTAAACCTTTATCTGAATTTTTGCCAGAGATAGGATCTTACTTCATGTAAACCGAGTTCCCTGCTTTTTATTTCCCCTAAAACAACATTCCAGCCGAGAAGAGAGCAACCAGGGCTGGTGCTGCCTGACTTTTCATTCCCTGGGTAGATGTGCAGGTTGCTTGGCACATGTGCGAGACCAAATTTCTCACTGCTGCCCAAAAGAAATTCCATATTCCTGTGCAAAAACTCTCACCAGACTCCTTTCTGCCATTGGAGAGCATTTCAGAGGCTTGGAGCAGGGGAAGGAAGAAACTCCCTCCCAGACCTTAGACTAAAAATAAGCTGATGCTGTGCAAACAGCTTTGCTGTGAACTTCCTTCTGGCAGGCAGCCAGTGCAGCTGCCCAAGAGTTTTAAGCCCAGATACCTCTCCAAAACAAAGAGTCACTGAAGTTAAGCACAGTTAGCAAAGCTTTGAATCTTATTACTCCCTGCTGTGTTGCCTCAATTTCAGCGTCTTCCAAAGTGCAGGTAACTTATTCAGGATCTAAGGTCAAATTTTTTTACCTAAACCATGGTTGAGACTGAAGTCTGCAAAGTTCAAAGCCAGGAGGAGGCCTTTAATCTAAAACTGAAATGCTCAGGTGACGCATCCAAAAAACACTTTCCTGTAGAGTTAGATCTACAGGAGCTGGGCTGCAGGTTTTAAAACCCTCCCAAATTGCTGTTAACTAAACATCCTTAAGTCCTGATGTGATTATATGAAATTGGAAGGTCAGTTTCTTAAATGAGACTAAAAAAGAATAAACAGGACACAAAAGTCCGGGCAATTGGACTGAAGGACAGAAGTTATTTAGGTCTTGAAGCCTGAGTTATTTGGGTTTACCGTATTTTCCAATGTTTTTACCTACTTAATACTGCCAATATTTTGCCCTAAAATAAATCATGTTACATGCTTCTGTATAGTTTGACTGTGAAGATGTTTTAGTTTAAGTATCAAGCTTCTTCCCTCTTTGTTTTAATAGCAGTTGATTGTTCAGACATAACAAGATTCACATATTCCTTTATCATCATTTTATAGGAATAGTATTTTCTAAGACTAATTAAATCTCTGAGTAATTTTCATCAATTTCACAGGAATCACTGCGAATGCAGTAATTGTGAATAGCTTGGGTTTTCCCCTCTCAATTTTGTATTGTCAAATGCTCAGGTTTTATTTGAATTCTCCGTATCCAATTATCTGGTTTGTGTGGCAATTAAACAGAAGATCAGTGTCATTGTGCTTTGCATTCTCTTTAACTCACCAGCAGCAAGACCACACTAGTCTGTAAGTTTGTAATTTAAGATGCCCTTGGCAGGGGTTCAAAGAGACAGGAGCTCTAGTCTGTCTTACTTCCCCTTGGAAAGCCTTTCTGATGCTGCCAAACAATATTTACACCAGCAGGGAACTGAGTTTTGGAAAAGTTTTCCAGTCTCTGAAGAAACCAAGCAACATGAGGCTTTGATAAGCCTTTGGTAAATGCAAAAACTCTTGATGCTATCACTGTGTAAAACTTGTGTTAGCCCATCAGATACCACAGACTTACAATCTGAGGAGTGGATTTCCGTTAAGAGATAAAATTAAGAGCAGAGATTTGGCAAAAAAAAGTGTTATTTGAAGAAAAATTCTCCCACTGTTGTCTCTGTTGAGCACTTCATGATATCTTGCATTTCTGCAGTTACAGGTTCAGGTGCTCTCTTCTACAAATAACTGGACATACCATTCACTAAGTCAGGTCGGTGTCTGCAGACAGGTTTAAAAAGCATCAAGTTTATTTCTTTTTCTGAGACCTTCAACTTTTTAGCTGTCTGGAGAGAGGGTTCAGGAGAGGTCCTGTTTGTCCTGGAAGAGAGGTGTTCTCCCCTTGCTATGGGGTCTGGCAATCTCCCTTTCCCCATCCCTGTTTTCTGGGGCTTTTTGAGGACAGATTTCTGAAGGCGCTTTCCACTGGGTCATGCAGGATTCTGAGTTGGTAAAAGACAGTAAGCAAGAATTCTTACTCCCTGCTGCCTGGTTGTTTAGCTTGGGACCCTAAAAACTCATTTATTCCCCCTTTGAAATATAAACTGAGTTCTAAAAGCACTCTCCAACTTAACTGTTGGACTAGGTCCTTGCCAGGTGTCTCATCCAGTCTTTCAGACTTAACCCACATCCAGATGCAGATCAGGTGGTATTCCTAGAACAGCATTTCATATTGAAAAGCTGAATTACAGTCTTGTCAGCTCCTACCACACAACTCAAGACAAAGGAGAGGGGAGGCTTGGAGTGCAACACCCTCCTGTCGTGATGTGTGTGTGTCTCATCTCTTGTAATCTGCCCAGAGAAGATTTCTGAGATACTTGAATGACTGCCAGGATCTGCATGGGAGGCAGGGGCCTTGGCATGTGAGCTCTGACACCTGATGCTTAGTCTGCAATGAGGCAGTGCCAGCTGGGTCCGCCAGCCCTGGCGAATGCAGCTTTCTATCGGGAGTTATCTGATCGGGCTGCTGGCTGCGGGCTCCTGCTGGTCTTCCTCATTCTTTTCCCTGTTGAGCCTCTAGTGCAGATATCCTGAGCTGAAGTCCTGCTGCAGGGCTCCCTTTGTTGCTTGCTAGCAACTTCCACCTAAGCAGTGACTGAAAAAATTGAGGCTGTATTAACTAAGCCCTTGGCTAAAATAAGCTGCTGCACTTCATCAAGAGCACTTCCCATGCACAGCCCATCTCCCAGAGCCTCCCCGTGTAGCTCTGGGAGCTGTCCGCATGTGGATGCTGCACTGTGGAAATCTGTCTGCTCCTGTTCTCCCAGAGACCATTTAATTTTGAGTGAGCCAGCAGCGTGATGTGGCTGCCATCAGTCACATGAATTTTGGTAGGGTTTGCACTGAAATGTGTCACATAGAAGCTTTTGGGTTACCCAGGTATCTTGTTGATGCAAGTTCTGCTGAATGAAAGGGCAGAAGAGGTTTCCTTGTTACTGGAATGGAGAAAGTGTATCTCATTGTAAACTTGCTGCCCAGGGAAAGAAAGAATCCGATTGTTGTAACTGCCTTAGCCCTGCTCTTTGTTCTGCTTTGCTGTTGCAAGGGATTGCTGGGGACCTCAGGTGACTCCTGAGAAAGGCCGTGCGTGCAGTCAATGGAGGTGTGGGAGGGGTGAAAGGAGGTCAGCCTGGGCTTTACCGTGTCCTCACACAGGGTTTGCAGTGCCATGTGACAACCTCTGATAACACTGTTCCTTCCCCTCGTGTGGCAGCAGGGATGGTGCACACACAGCAAAGGGTCGGAGCTGGAAGGCGGCTCTGCTGCGAGCACTGAGCTATGGTCATGTTCAAAGAAGCTTCTTTAGTTTCTTACCAACTCAGTCAGCAACTCCAGCAAGGCTGCACTGCTCAGTGAGTCAAGCTGAGCTTGAAAAACAGCCATTCCCAACAGAATCAAAGAAAAACACCATCCTGGTAGTTACGTATCTCAGGCTCCTTTGTGTCAGGACAGGTTCAAACAAACACGATGTCCTTTGGGCGTGTCTCTGGATTTCAGGTGTGCCTTCCTCTCCATCCAAGACACTTCTCTCAGCCCCACTGTGCCCCAGGGAACAAGGCCCCTCCAGGGAGGAAGAGAAGCAAGGACAGACCTCAGAGCTGTTGCGGTGAAGGTGGGCACCCCACATGCTCAGTCACGGCTGTGGGGCTTGGGATACTCAAAGTCTTGGGTGCCTCCATGGGCATAAGGCCCCACGGCACAGGGTTGTGCTTCTGGCAGCCCTGAGCCTGTGCCATGCTCTGCTTCACTGGCGGGATCTGCCTTTGCTTGTTCCCTGCCATTTTGACATAATCCATGTTTAAATTCCCGCAGGCCCTGTGGCGGGCTGGCCCTTGGCAGCAGGCTGGCACTGGGACCTCGGAGTGTCTGTGGGTGTGGAGTGCCAAGCGCCAGCCTCGCCGCTGTGTTGTGACAGAGCTGTCGAGTGTCTGGTCCTGCTGAGCCGGGACCGCTGCGATAATTCTGAACGGATGTTTCCAAGAGAAAGCTGATAAATGCCGTAAACACCAGCCCAAAGTGCTGCGTGGGCTGCAGCAATTCGAGCTGTCCTTTCTCGGGGTGATTGCGATTTTGTGATAAGCCAGTCCAGAGTAGTGCTTTATAGCACATAATTGTGTAACTACTGTTTTGTAGTAATTGGGTAATTGTGTCACTGGCCATTCCTTCTGCTGCTGAATAAAGAGCGAAATGTCTGTAATTCCTCCAACCTCCGGCCTGGAGTGTGAAGAACATTTTCATGGAAACAGAAGTTACTTGCAGATCCAGAGTAGTACATCAGTTCATAGGTTTTGCTTGTTTTAATTTTGGTAAGTAAATTGTCATTTATTAACTGTGAGGGGAGAGGAGTCTTGGTAAACCCTCATCATCCAGGAAGTCCTTTCTTGCAACAAGTAAGTTGATAGGCACCACTTCCCAAAATCCATAGAGACCATCATCACTGAGAATCACTTCGATGACAAATTTCTTCAAGAGTCAAAAAGACAGAGAACAGGAATAACATTATTTTAAAAGATACTTGGCAAAAAAATACATCTACTCCCTATTTCTTAGGAAGGGTGTGTCTCTTTAACTGATGTTTTGGTGTATCTGGCTTCCTGTCCCATTTGAAATATTGGGCTAGAAAAATAATTACAGGCTATTTAAATTACTAGTCAGAGTGGAGAGGTTCCTCTGTAGCCATTATGAAGATGGGATGCTTGTGTGCTAAATCTCTATTTTGGTATGTTCTATATATCATTTAATGAGACCTTCCTTTTTTATTTTCCTCTCGGTTAAAAATGATGCTGCTCTTGTCAGGACTGGGTTAACAGGCCTGGAATTCTCCATTTCCCCCCATTCTGGCTACACAGACAAATTTCTGGTCACAAGGGTGTCCTGCTGGTCTCAGTAGTTAATCTGCTGAAAATTCGTTGTGCTCTTTGCTTTTTTTAGGAGGCTTGTTTTGTAAAACAAAACCAGCAGATACATTCCGCTAATTCCCTGTGAGTCACCCAGCAGCAATAGCAAAGCTGGGAGAGGAAAATGGGGGGAAGAGGGGGATTAGTGAATGGGCATTGACCTGAAGATCTGACTCAGAGCACATTATTTCAGATGTTTTAAAAAAAATGAATGCTCAGTTATTGCCTGCAGGTACCCCACCATTGGGGGCAAGTTGTTACCAAGAAAGGGTTTAAAAACTCTCTTAACAAAACTATTTACAACTTGTGCTCACACAGGCCATGGTTCACTGGCCCTGAGCACTGAGATATGCCTGGCTGGCAGTAGAGGACAAAATAATTATGAAATCAAGAATCTACTTAGAGATAAAACACACTGTTAGATTATTTTGCCTTCTAAAAAGCACTGCATACCAGAGAAATCAGGACATTGGGTTTCCCACCTTATGCATCATCCAGCCATAAAAAGTGCAGCTCCCAGACGCCTCTGAGCCCTCTCAGCCTGCCCTGCAAACCTGTGGCCCTGTACCAGTGAGAACAAAACTAGTCATGTACTAAATCTGGTGCTGATCTCGGCTAACCGACTGCCTGCAGTATCAGCAAATATTTCTGCTTTTGCAAATCTGTTTTCCCCTGCATTATGGGATGCCAGCAGGACCAGGAATGCTTTGGATCCAGGAATGTGATGTTTGGCAGGAGGCACAAAGAAATTGCTCACCCAGAACGGCAAAACAGGACTAATGGTTTTGTCTGATGGCGAGAAACCACATGGAAGTCAAGCCAACAACTCTTCCATGCCATCAGAAAGGTGCTGTTGGATGCTACTTTTAATTGCAGACATTGATACCAGTCATTAATGGGTAATGTCTCCAGTAACTAAATTAAATTCAGATCCTAAATTAAATTCAGAAGCACATCTGTGGTTGCAGAGTCACTTGATAGATACTGCCCGCTGCCCACTAACGTCACGCTCTCCCTGATCTTGACAGGGCAGCTGGTGTTCTTCCTGGCCTCCTGGAAATAGTCCAGCCATGACATGTTCCTGATATCCCTGAGCTGCAGACTGTGTTTCATTCTGCTGCTCCATGCAATTTGATAAGGGCTCTTTCCTCCCACTCCACAGTTAACCCACCAAGAGTGTAGCTGAACACCTCACTGCAACAATGCAGCATTGACAAGGGATTGTGCCCATTTAGTTAGTTAAAAATTGCTTAAATTGGTTGTTTCATAGAAAGGGACCCTTATATTAGTGGCATTGTGTTTTCTGAGCTGACATCAATAACACTAGGTGTGTATCAGTGTGATTGCTACAGATGTTTGTAAATAAAGTTATTCTTAAGAATCATCATCCTTTTCTTGACGCCAAGATTTTATGCAGCATAAAATAAAATTTGGGTTTCACGCCCTAAAGAAAGAGGGGGAAAGTCTTCAGCTGGGACACAGTATAAGAAACCACAAGTTTTCTCTTGCACTGTTGCATTGTCCTTATTCCAGACCTACAGGAAGTCAACACTTTATTTTTGTTTTCTCCCATGTGAGACCATAGGAGAGACCCAGTCCTTTCCATGCTTTATTATTATTTTACCTCAGAATCCTATTTTTCATTCAGACAATTACAGATATGGAGAGCATATGCAGGCACAGTTCAGCCTTATCCGACACCAAATGGAAAACACATCTTCTATCCACACCATGCAGGGAGGTGAAAGGGATGCAGGGGAACCCTTTCCATTGTGTGTGGGAAAGTGGCACCTGTCACTCTCTTTGTCTGGTGAAAAGGCACAGCTATCACCAACTGAGGCTCACTTTTAAATCAGTTCCCTGCTCTGTCAGATGTGGAATTGTGTCTGCAAAGGGTTCCCTGCACCGTGTCAGAGCCATATGCTGTGATCACACTAACACTGCAAAGGGAAGCAGAGGAGAAAAATCCCACAATATATTAGTTCTATATATTCAACCCTTGCAAATGATCAGCTGGAGGCCTGGAGCATGAGATTAGGTTATCACAACTGTCCTGACACAACACTGCCAGCGTTCTTGGAGTGCCCTGCCCTGCCCATGGCCCTGAGAGCTGCCAGTGCCCCAACACCCCAGAACCTGGTTTGATGCCCTGTTTTGATGGGTATTTAGAAGTACTTTTGTCTCGCCCTCAGCTGCCTGTACCAGGGGCCCGGATTTCTTCTGCTTGGGGTGAATGAGACCCTACCAAATCCCATGATTCACGGGAACACATGGAGGGATGCAAACATTCCCTTTTTTTCCTCCTTCAGGGTGCATAAAGCCGCCGTGGAGGACAGGCCTTCCCTGGTGATGGAGAGGAGCCTGGGCAGGTCTGGGCAGGGGAGGAGTGTTCCTGCTGTTCATGGGGGGGTCTGTCTGTGGAGCCCCTCCAGGGATGTGAACACCTGAGGGATGCACATCCCTGTTCTTGGTTCTGGAATCACAGCAGTTACCTGCCTTGCTCCCCTTGGACACAGTCACAGAATCAATAAATCAATTAGGTTGGAAAAGACCTCTGAGATCAAGTCCAACCTATGACTGGCCATCACCGTATCAGCTAGACCAGAGCACTGAGTGGCACGTCCAGTCTTTTCTTAAACACCTTCAGGGATGGTGACTCCACCAACACCCCAGGCAGCCTGTTCCAATGTCTGATCACCCTAAATTCCTCCTAATGTCCAACCTAAACCTCCTTTGGTGCAGGTTAAGACTGTGTCCCCTTGTCCTGTCACCGGGTGATTGGCAGAAAAGGCTGACTCCCCACCCGGCTACAACCTTCTGTCAAAGCATTTTTTTAGAGAGTGATGAGGTCTCCTCAGAGCCTCCTTTTCTCCAGTCTAAACACCCCCAGCTCGTAGGATTTGTGCTCCAGAGCCTTCAACAGCTTCGCTGCCCTCCCCTGGGCCCGCTCCAGCGCCTCAACGTCCTTCCCGAATGGAGGGGCCCAGAGCTGGACACTGACACCTTCCCATGGCGTCCCGGGGGCACAGGGAGCACCCCGACACCGTGTTGCGGAGGGGAGGCTCAGCTCTGCAGACCCCGCAGAGGGGACGTGGGGCAGCGCAGGGATGGGCACAGCCGAGCGAGCGGCCGCGGGGAGGNCCTCGCTGCCCGCGGTCCCTCCCGCCGCGGCTCCCTCGGGCTGGGGGATCCCGGGGCGTCCGGAGCCCGAGGCCGCCGGGCACCGCCGCTGGATGAACTTCCCGCAGCGCGGCACAACTTCCTATTCCTGTTGCTGTTGGCGGCTGCGGCCGGGATAACCCCACGTGCTGGGTGTGCTGCTGGAGCGGCGGCGTCCGGGGGATGCTCTTTATGGTTTTGCTTTATTGCCGCATCTGCTGAGGCGCTTACACGCTCATTTTTATTAATCTTTTTAAAGCCAGTGCCGGCGCTGATGAAGTGCGTGCGGTGTGTGATGGCCGAGAGCTCTGCCCGGCCGCGAGGTTGCGACTGTAAATCCCTGCAGCCCATAAAAACCCCCGTGATAAAACCTGTAGGAAGGGCCCATTCCCTGCCGGATGCAGCAAGGAAGGTTTGGTGGACACGCTCGACATAACGATGGGTTTGAACCGCAGGAAAGCACCATGAGTTTTGGGACGGACCTGCCTTGTTTCTTCAAATAGCAGCCTGCTGTGGATTGCAGGGACACAGAGCCTGAGCTGGGGGTGTGTGTGTAGCTCAAACAGGGTCAGGTTTGGATGGGAGGTTGAAAAACCAATGAAATTCCCCATATTAAGTACTTATGAGGGGTTACACAACAAAACCCCCGTGTAAACAGCTGGCTGATCACTGGCCAGATAAGTGCTTCCATGGGCACTGCAGTAACACTGAGCCCTGCGAGGGTAGCAGTGGCCAAAATGGAGACTTAAATGCCTGCCCTGGTGAGCTGTCAGTGCTTGAACTGCAGCTTGTTTTCCCTATGGAATTATTTTTCACGTAGTAGCGCTCAGCTACATAACTAGAGGGCAAAGTAATTTAAAAAACCCGTATTTTCAAGCTGCAGAGGGTTAATGTTCAGGGAAGGCTCTGCTGGATGCAACGTGCCCTGAACCTCAGCAGTGTTTGGTATCCATTATATACATATGCTAATCCCTTGTCCTAATTAATATGCACTTGCCAATATTGCAGGCTGTTTCGTACGGGGAGTTAATCCATGTGGAACAAGTTGCTGAAGGCTTTGATTTCAGTTTCTGAAAGATCTTGAACCTCCCCATTTTGGAGACGGTGGTCAGAGCCGACTTGCTTCTCATCACCATAACTTACCAGGCTCACGGTGCTGTCTTGTCTTGTCCCCAGCACTGGCTCGTGTGTTTTGTTGTCATCGGGTGTTGTGGAGATTTGGAAGGTGTCCACGTCAGAACCTCTGCTTCCTTAATTGTGAATGCAGGTTTTCCATTACACCAGCAGAATCTAAGGAAAGGTCCTTGATAATTTTTTTTAATGGAATGTAGAGCTTCATTACTCCACTTTCCTGCTGTCCGAGGGAGGAGAATGTTGTAGGACTTGGACATTACATAACAACCCATGTGGTATTTCAGGTAACCCTTGTGAAGTGTTAGATTACACTTGATGCTGTGTTCAGTGGGGCCGATGTTTTTGGAAAGGAAAAGTGGGTGGTTCTGATGAGCGTTGTGTGTGTGATAGTTTTTACTGAAACACGCTGAGGACCTGCAGTTTCTCATCACAGACTTTTTGTAAGGCTCTGTAGAAAGCTCACCTTATTTCCTTTTCAGATTGGCGACGATGAGCAAGGTTACGACCTGGACTTGTTCTGCATACCTAAACATTATGCAGATGACTTGGAAAAAGTCTATATTCCTCATGGGCTCATCATGGACAGGTTTGTTTGACTTCAGACAGTACGCTGATTCCATGACGCAGGAATAAACAATCTTCCAGTGATAATTTTGCTGCCTGTTGACAGTCTAAATAGATTACATTTGATTAGAGACTAGAATGTAAAGGCACTAATTAACTAATTTTCTTTTTTTTTGGCTTCTAAGAATTTGTACATCTGCAGTCATGCTGCTGTCAGAAAATTGGTCACAATTCTCAAGTGAAATTTTGTGATAGGTAACAACCTGTGACGTTCCAGTGTTTCTTTGATGTTTTAACTTCTTAAAACATAATTAGAAGATGTTTGGTTGTATCAGTTCGGTCTGAAAACAATCATAGTCTCTTGATTTTCCATAAGATATTAATAAAAGTAAATTGTTAATCATGTCGTCTTAGACTTTCTCATGTTCATGTGGTAGATAAACAACATCCAAATTTCTCCTGCCTTCTGGGAAAGACATTATCCTCTGCAAATGTAGATCTGCTGCTTCTGTGGTTGCTGAAATCTGTGATGTGTTGTAGAAGTTTTATCTTGTGTGGTCAGAAATTGGTGCACAAGCCTATGAGTCATTTAGGTTTTCCTTTGTTTGATAATTGCTAATTCTCTTTAGGAGAATGAAGAACAAATTTGGTGGAGGGTGGGTCTTCCAGGAGATCCTGTGATTAGGAATACGTTTAAATTTTGTATGGTCCTGTTTGACTAGATACAATGAGCATCCCTATAAAAAAAGTTTATTTTTAAATATTGTAAAGACTTTGTACTGAAAGTCCATATAGAGAAAAAAACTGGATGAAGTACATGTCATTAAGGAATTGACGTAAAGTTTGTAATGGTTGGCTTCTCTCTGAGAAACCTGCTGTCAGCTGGCACACAGTAAATGCAGACCATGCTTTCTAAAATAAATTGCATGATAAATTTAGAAACAATGATTGCAGAAAACCAGTGTTCTCTTGCTCTGCATCATTGGCATTGTATTTTGCACTCAGGACAGATTTCTGGCGTTCTGACTTGGCAAATAAACTCTTCAGTTTACAATTTGAGAGTTTTCTTGCTCCTCTTTTGGTGAGGGGTTCTGCCCTTTGGGTTGTGTTATGTTGCTCTATGCGGAAGCTGAACCCGTCTTTGGAAGGATAAAAGACACCTTTGTATCTCATATCAGGCAGTGCAACAGTTTCAGGGTGTTGAGGTTTGCTTTGGCTGCGTGTGACCTGTGAGAACAAGGTCCTTTGGCAGAGCTACTGTTGGATTAACCTTGACAAGCAAAACTTTGTTGACCAGTAACCAGTAAAAGTGACTGAAGTGGTCGGCAAATATTTCTGAGCAAATGTGTTTCCAAGTTTGATGCATGTGTTTGCTGCTGTTAGCAGCACAAAATGCTGCTGCTATGGTAAACAAATGAAATGTTTTGACAGCTCACTCTTCTCTGGTTTTGTTTAGGACGGAGAGACTGGCACGAGAAATTATGAAGGGCATGGGAGGACACCACATTGTTGCACTCTGTGTACTCAAGGGTGGCTATAAATTTTTTGCTGATTTATTAGACTACATCAAAGCCCTGAACAGAAACAGTGACAAATCAATCCCCATGACTGTCGACTTCATTAGGTTAAAGAGTTATTGTGTAAGTATCTCTGCAAGACTGTGTAATTTTATCTAAGTTTGACTACAGATTATTAACAGAGGTAGTTTAATATTGTTACTCTGATTTGCTAATATTAAACAAATAATTAAGGAAACTAAGGGTCACCAGCTAATTTTCTCTACCTTATTATATAATGTGTTTTCTTTTAGACCTCAATACCTCCTCAGCCCAGTACAATCCTTATGCAGAGCAGAGAAATCCTTTACAAGTCCTGTACTTGTTCAACAGTTTCCTCTCAGGCCTCTATCCCATCTCTAAAGCTGTGGCTCTAGACTAATAAGGAGAATTCTCCTGCAACTGAAGTTACAAAGATTTAATTCTAACAACTTTTTGTGGCCCAAACATCATTCTTGAGCAGGATAACTTGAAAAGTGCAAAAATGGTTATACCCACGTTCTCTATTCTCATATTTTGTTTTGGCTCAACCTTGAGGAAGTACCTGATTCACAAATTTAGATTTATCATTAGTGGCCTCTGAACATGTCACTATCTTTTCAAGATGTTGCCTTGGGTTTACAATTTTTGGGAAAATCTTTTCATTCTGAGCACAAGTATTCCTCTTTACAGGGAAACTGAGCATTCTGTAAGATGAGATAACTTGTAAGTTTTATAGAGGGAAGCCCAAGGTTATGCTGTGCAGGTCAGAGGAAAAAGGAGGTGTATGTCAGCACTGAAGGATTCCTGAGTTACTGACAGCCAAGTCTCATGTTTTAAGCATTTCAGATATTTATGATTTGTTCTGTAAGACGACCTATATAATTACCACATTACCTTTAGAAATAATGCCATTTTTGGTTTCATTTTAGAGTATTTGAATACATTGTTTCACAAGGTTATGCTCTTAGTTCTGTGTCAGCAATTTGGCATCTAAATCATCACTGTGGGTTACTGGTCTGAGTGCAGAAAGCAGAAAAAAAAAGAGATTACTGAATTGGAAACAGCCTCCTCCTTTGTTTCATTAACCTGTGGAAGCAGAGGTGCAGGTATTCGCAGGCTTAGTTTGGACTGTTTCAGAGCTTCATAAATCCCTGATTCCTGTAGAGCAATCCATGAACGTGTCATGGCAAAGCCCAGAACTGTGGGGCTTTGGCCCAGTCTGTGCAGGACCAGCAGCCCTGGCTGCCCGAGGCACACACAGAGCTGCCTGTCCAGGGGTTACCTGGAGACCACAGGCACGTTTGCAGAGCATCAGGCAGTGATTTGGTTATGTACTTTAGTGAATTAAAGGCAAGGCTGGGCAGAAGGGTTCGTGCCAGCCTTTGTATCTCACAAGCCACTTTGTGCTTGGGCACTGTATTAAAATCAGTGAGAGAGCAGTTTGAACCTCTTTCCTCCTGTTCCTCCTGAAAGGGGAGGCTCCTGGTGCCAGTCTGCCTCATATATGCCTATATATTCTGTCTGTAAAAGTCACAGAAAACCCTATTACATTAAAGAATAGGAAATGGTGTCCTCCACCTTTTTTATTTTTTCATAAATCTGACAGGCTGTTGTATTTGTCTTCTGCTTTTTCCAAGGAACACTTCCAAGAGCTTACTTAGCTTGTTTAAAAAAACAGTATCAAGGCTACACCCTTTGACACTACGTATAACTTGGAAAAAAAAACATTGGAGAAATGATTTGAAATACGTGAAAAAAAGCCTCCATTAAAAAGCAAGGCTGCCTTTTACCCCTGTGTCAGATGTGGTTTTGGTTTATTTCTTTACTACAGCTATTTTTCTTTATTACCCCCCAGAACTGCACTGCCTTGATAATAATAGGGGAGTGAGCAGCAAAGTAAGCTTTATGGAAATTAAAAGCCTCCTTTTGTAGTAAAGAAAAGTAGATAAAGAGAGAAGCAGACAGAAAACTGTCTAAACAGAATTTTTTCTGTGAGGTGTTGACCTCAGGGTTTTTGGTTTTGTCAGCCAATTCTATAACAGAATATTTCTTCTTCTGTGTTGAGTGAGGAGCTCCTGTTACTTGATGCCTCCACTACAGTATTTACAAGCATTTCATTTCTCTAGACTCTCTTAGGTGGTTATTAATATCCCAACTTAGGTCCTTTGTGTTGTGTAACTTGATAGACTGGATAAGAATGTCCTAACATGGACATGTGTGTTACAGCTTGGCTGGGTCTTCCATCAGTAGTGGTGTCAGAATGTTAAATCTGCTCTGTAGTTTTGATCTGTGGTTTACTGGGCTGAAGGATCTGTGTTTAGTGATGTTAAAGCCATCACAGACTGTAATAGACAGTTGAAAGTGGAGCTTTCAGCTCTCTTGTCGCTGTCCCTGGATTACTAAATCATCCTGCCTGCCTATACAGGCTGGATAAAAGATGTTAAAAATACCCTGGTCGTATAAATGAAGCAGCTGAACTTTTGTAATGGTTCTGTAATTGATGTAATTGAGGTTCTATTCTTGTTTCAAACTGATCATTTAATATTTACAAGCATATGGGGTTTTTTTTGTTTTGCAATGCAAAGTTCATACTGTTCTGCACCCAAAAATAATTCTCTGAGAATACTGACACGATCAAGCTGTGATTGAACTGCTCGTAACTCCAGTTTTCCGAGTCCTTACAGATGAATTTTAATGATCTGGCAAGCTGTTAAGAAATGGAAAGATAGTGTTTGTGAACAGATCCAGCTCTCAGTATTCTTGACAAACAGTTCATTCTGTTTGCGTCACAAGAAGAATGGCTTTTCACCATTCTTCTGCCTTTAAGCATGGAAATGAGCAAACATTGCTTCTATAGTGGTGAAGGGCAGCCAAAAGACAGTGTATGTGTTCTGCTGTCACTTGTGAAAACAGGGATTTTCAATGGAGAACGTGGTAAACTCTGGTTAGGGTGGTCACAGCAATATTGTCTCTGCTAACCAAGCCTTACAGCAGGAACTTAAAATGCCTTTTTAAAAGGTGATCTCGGAGTCACTTGAGTCAGGAGTTACAATCTTGTAAAGCATTATTGTTTTCTAGCAGTGACAACAGGGAGGCAGCAAAAACAGATCTAAAGAGTAAAACTCTTATGTGTTAAACCGTAAAGCTTTAAAGTCTTACCAGTACTGAACTGAACTGGGAAACAAGGCTCCTGAAGATAATTAAAACATTGTTTAATTATTAAACAAAGTTCTTGCCAGTGGAAATCTGGTTACAGCCAGTGTCAGAAATCATTGTTTTTTGACCCTTTCACTGCTCAGGAACTCAGCACATGCACAAGGCGTCTAATATGACCTGTGAGACACTGTCAGGGTTTAACATCAGTTGAGTGACTTCAATAAACTGCAAAGATTTGTGAAGCACTTCTAGCAGCTGTTTCTAACTTTACTATACTTTTTTCTAACAGTTCATTTACGTTTGTGTCACAGTTTAGTTTTAATGAAGCAAAATTTAGTGTTGTAATGATGGTGTACCTGCATTGCTGTCCCACTGCTGTAAGAAGTGATTTGATCTGTTACCAGTATTTCTTGTAAACTAGGCAAGCATAAGCTTTTCTGTCTATTTTTGTAGCTTATAGTTCTAAATAGTAATCTGTGCCTTGTTTGCTGGCTATTCTTCTTATGATTGCTTATTCTTATTCAGAGTGAGGCTTTCTAAAGCTTTAAAGTTTAAAATGTAAATTACCAGCTATATGGCAGCACGCAGCTTGGAAACCAAAGTGCTTTTTGTCCTCTTTCCATATCGGTAGGGAATGGCATAGCACATCCTAGCTTTTTAGATACATATGCTTATATAATGGTCACAGATGAGAGATGGTGCCTACCTTGTTGCACATCTCTTGTCAAACGCTCTTTAATTTGAAATATCATCTTTGAAATTGATCATGTGCAGTTTCTTAGCTAATGGAGAGGTGCTGTTGGTGTTTCTGAAAGCATTGACGTTCACTGGTTGTATCCTTTGCAGTTGTGACATTTACTGCAGGAAAGAAATTAGTTTAATTCTGGTAATGGTGATGCTCACCCTTCTCTTTCTTAGAATGACCAATCAACTGGAGATATCAAAGTCATTGGGGGAGATGACCTCTCAACCTTGACTGGAAAGGTATGGCTCTTTGTATGTTTAAAGCAAGCAAGCAAACCAACCCAACAAAGAACCCACATACCTGCATGATTTTAAGGCTGCTCCTTTAGTGTGTGAAGATTATAGGGTTTAAAAATTGGAAATGTTTTCTTTAAATATTCACCACTGTGTACTCAGGGTGGATAAGCCCCATCAAACCATCAGTTTAGTCTGAATTTATAAAGTCCTCCCCTCACTGTCTTCACTGTCAGCAAAGTCTTAGATTTGTTTTTCTGCAGTGCCTGAGAACACTAATCTTGTGTGGGTTGTTGTCTACAAACTGTTTTTAGAAGAGTCTGGTGTTATTTATTTGGTGTTTTGGTGTTCCACTGAAGCAGTGGTGGGAATTCATGCTGTGGGCATGTGTAACCTGCAGCCCCAGGTGAGGAACAGAGGTTCCTGTGACAGGCAGTGACAGCTAATTGTTATTAGAGCATCACAAATGTAAACTACAAAGAATTTGCTGTTATGTGTGTCACGTGATGGTACAAATATTTAACTGCACTGAAAATTAAAAAGTTATAGGGATTGATAATAAATTGTATGTTGTCTAGACATTAATGGATTTTTCTTTTTTTTTCTTTTTCTTCCCACCAGAATGTTTTGATCGTAGAAGTAAGTATTGTCTTTCACTTTGAGGTTCTAATGTGTCACTGGTAAAAGAGTTCTAATAGAAGTTGTCCTTCAGCCAGAAAACCTACAGTTTCTGGTTTCAAGGCTTCCAGCTTCTGATTTCAGGCCTGAATTTTACAAGTGGTCTCTGAATTTGAACTAAGCTGTGTTTTGAATTCTCAAATTGCATTCAACTGCTATATTAAATTTTATATTTTATTTTATTTTTATCCACAATGTAAATTACACTCTTTTAATTGCAATAATGGCTCGTTCTGCCTGTTTTCCTTCCTTGCTGTCTGTAACTGAGCTCAACAGTGAGACTAATGTCACCCTTATCATACTCAAATAAAACATTATCTCATAGCTGCAAGGAGCACAAGCCATAAAATCTCCTGAAGGAGCCAAGAAGGTCATTGGGTAACTGCTGGTTCAGCAGCTGCTTTCAAAGTCATGGTTATCCACAACAATTAAGAACTCTTGTTAATGTGTGTGATCACTTTACCCAGTGTGGTTTCATAAGCACAGCATGGTGTTACATGTCACCTGAATTTGGTTACAAGCATTTTTACAAGCAGTAGTTTGCCATTTTCATGCTACTGTGGATGAGCAATTCTGTGGGAGAAACTTGAAAATGCTACTCTGACATCTATGATATTCTGCCTTACCTAATTTTTTTTTTATTTTCAGGATATAATTGATACTGGGAAAACAATGAAAACGTTGCTGTCTCTACTTAAGCAGTACAATCCAAAGATGGTCAAAGTAGCCAGGTAAATTTTTAATGATTATTTATGCTGGTTTTCACCTTAAGAAGGATGCACAGTGCAAAAAGATCCAAACCAACCAACAAAACCAAACATAGAATAGATTTCCTTGGAAGAGAAGCGGGACGGAACATTTCTGCAGGAATCATACATGATGCGATCCGTTGAAGTTTTGTACTTGTTTAAACTCCAAAAGCACTTTTGCATGTTGTTATAACACACACACATTGGTTAAGGATGTTGGAAACACATTTGGGTAGACTGTCATTAGAGAAGAGCACAACAAAAATTAGTGGTTGTCATTTTCCTGTATGTGGTGTCTCTGCAAAGGTATTTGATGCTGCTGGCACTACCTGCAGCTGCACTATATTGTACCTGTGCAGTGGAGGCCTTTTGCTAGTTTGCCTTCTTTAATTGTGGAATTAAATTAGTTTGCACACTAACTTTAATGTTTGTGTATTGTGCACTGCAGCTGAGCTTCAGAGGTCATTTTGTGAGGGTCACCCAGCCATATGCTCTTTCAGGCTTTTCTGCTTAGTTACACCTTTAATCAATTACTTTCAAAATATTTCATAATTAAATAACTTGCAACCAACAAGAAATATTGAGGATAACATTAACCAATATCAACATTCCTCCTACTTCTTTTTAAATTGCTTCTGTTGCAGTGCTGTGCTGTGGTGGTTGTGTATTTTCCAATAAAAGCGTAATGATTGCTGGGGATTAGAGATAAAGCAGAGCTGGGTGTAATATCTAATCACTGGTGTTGCCATAACAATGTCAAAGCAGTTATTAGATGCATGAGAACAGCTCTTCTTGCTGATAATCTGGAGGTGACCTGCCCAAGGTGAGGTTGTTGAGGATTTCTTCCTGGCCAGATTTTAAATATTTGTCATTGAAAAATGTTGTAACACTACAGTGTAAATCATAAATACAACATAATACAAGCAAAGACCAGTTTCCTGTTGTTTAAACCTGCTGCAGTAGTTTAGGTCTGCCAAAGACCTGAGCAGATAAGTCTGATCATTCTGAATAGTCTTATGTTCTTGGTTACTTCACTTGCCTCTCTTCAATTTCTTTTCTTATTTATTAGTTTTGTTGTTGTTTTTTGATAGGGTTTTTTTAGGTTTTTTATTTCAGACAAACATATTAAAGCAGCTGTAGTGGGGAGAGGTGAATTAATGCTAATATGATTTGGATGTTTCCTTGATCAATTACTACACCAATTCTCAAAAATTAAGTTTCCCTACTGGAAGTTTCAGAAACTGTCTAAAATCAAAACTGGGTCTCTGGCCACTGAAGCCTCACCTTGGGGAGTGATCAGGAGGGAGGGAGGTCTGTGCTCAGTGCACAGAGTTATACTGATCTCTGCACTTACATTCAGCCATCAACCACTTTTTCTTTCCCTCCCAAAGTCTCTCTATCCCAGACAGACAAATCTCAGGCCTGTCTTCTAAGGCAGAAGTGCTCGACTGAATAATGAGGGACTCAAACTATGCTAGCAAACCGTTTCTGTCTACTGCAGTGCCCCCAACTCTGTATCTCCCTGCTTTTTATATCTCTGACATAATTCTGGGAAAGTGGAGCAGGTTTGTATCCCCTGATCATCAGGACCAATTACATTTTATGTGGATAATTAGCACTTCCAGTGAAAAATAGTTAAGGACAAGTTGTGCAATGCAATCTAGGTGCCTTTAAGCAGCTGAACTTTTGCCTCATAATACCAATACTTTCATTGGGCTTGGCCACATCCCAGTTTGGCACCTCTTTGCCTATAACCTGAATTGCACCTGACGTTCCTAACCCACCTAAAACCCCCTTAAGTCACTTTTCACAGTGAAAATGCATCCAGATCAGTATCTCCTTTTCCTTGCACACCTGCTAGTTATCCTTTGGGCTTTGATTTTGTCATTATGATCAGCTGTGCCTGGGAATAAAGCAGTAGTTTAAAATACATGTAGTTATACAGTCAGTTGTGCACATTTAGCCCTAATTCAGCTTGTCTGTCATCAAAACAGTATCACGTGTTTGTACCTGGTGCTTTTCCTTATTTCAGTTTTACATTGGTTTTATTTGACAGTTTGTTGGTAAAAAGAACTCCTCGAAGTGTGGGATATCGGCCAGACTGTAAGTGACTTTTTGATAACCATTATTCATTTTTGAAAGTATGTCATTGTACTGTGTACCCTTTGGATAAAGTCCAAGGATGTTCCAAATAAGTTTTCACTAAAAAGTCTTGATAGACTTTGCTCTTATTTAGGTAACTTAAGTATTTGGAATATATTTTGACAGAGTAAATCAGGCTTTGGTCAGATCCTTTATTTTCCTTTAACCTTTTGTACTGTTTTACTGTATTGAAAACCAAACTTTGATATTTTGGTCTAGGTTACACCCTTTCCAGCAGAATCTGCTGGATTCACCTTTGACACTTCTGGGAGTGATTTGGGTGCCTAAACGTAGCCACTCCTTGCCATTCTGATATCCCCAGGAATGTAGGAAGATCACATGGGGTATCACGTCTGATAAAAGGCTGCAGTGGTAAAATGCCTAAATTGGCACAAAACTGGTTATGTCTGGGCATCTGAATTACTCCCTCTTGTGTTCTTCCCCTCTCTGTCCCAAGACCACCAAGGCAGGAATAGCACCCCCAGCAGACAGTGGTAAGAGAGTGACAGCTACTCCTGCCTTGAGAAGGGCCTCTTGTGTTTTAACCCTGTTCCAGAGGCTAAATTCCTGTTCATCTGAACCATATGCTTTCACTATGGAAGTGGAGGGAATTTAGCAGCAGAATTTGTCCTCCTTTCCAAGGTCGTACAGTATTCTTGAAGTTCTTTTAATACCTTGAAGCTTCATTGAGGTGTTCCCCTCAGTCAAGGATGCCCTTTATTCCTGGGATCTCATTAGTGGCTTAGCTGGGCTAACGGAGCCTTTGGAGCATCTTGCAGCAGATGACTTGTCTTGCCATCTGTCCCCAGAGACAACCAGTCCAGTGACTGAGGACCCGTAGATGCAAATTTCACCTTTATTTTTCAAAAAGTGCATGCAGCCTTCTATTTGAATTGTACAGTTTATCTTCCTGATTTCCTCATTGTAGCCAGGGAGAGAAAAAATGTAGGAAGTATTGGCACTCTTTGTATGTATTTACAAAATTAGAAGAAATTTTCAAGGAATTTTACATTCTCATAATAATATTCCATCTGTAGATTGAAGAGCTTCCATTCATTTCTTGCAGACTAGCAGCCTGCAGCTGTGTGGGAACCAGTCAATACATCTATTTAATTTCCTCTAGTTGATAAATCAACGAAGTTAGTTAAAATTGTAAAATAGTTTGAATATGAATCTGAGGGTACTTGAGTGTGAGAAGTAACATGAGTTACAAGGCTTACATATCTATAAAATTCCAGATTGCCTCTCTGAAAGGGTCTAGTGAACTCTAGGAAGTTCTTTTCTAACACACTGGTGACTAATGGTCTTTTTCAGTTGTTGGATTTGAAGTGCCAGACAAATTTGTTGTGGGATACGCCCTAGATTACAATGAATACTTCAGAGATTTGAACGTAAGTAATTTTTCCCGTATGTTTTTGCCCATTTAAAAGTAGGGAGGGGGAAGGAAGGGAAATCTCGCATCACTCTCCCTCCTCTCTAAATCATGCCTCGAGTTCCAGTCTGTTCTGTTAATGACACAATGATGGGAGCAAGTCCTAGAGCAGCAGGACAGCGTTTGGAGCTCTTACAAAATTAAAACTTATCTTGCTGTGAGCAGAATGGGGCTGCACCTCTGTCAGCCTGGGAATAATGTGAGGTTCATGTGATTTTTCTGGTATTCAGATGTCTACAACAAATAAGTGTGTTTGCTTAGTTACGTAAGGGTTGAAAAAGAGAGACCTGTGAGGAAGTTAAGAAAGGCTCACTTTTTATTCTAAGTCATTAATTCTTCATCTGGGTCTCACCAGACCCAGCAGGCATTGGGTGGGTCAGCTCGGGGGAGGAGAAAGAAGACAGTGTTGAGATTTTCAGGCCAAAACAAGGCTTTAGTTGTTCTGCATCAACACTATCACAGGGTTCTTGTGTACAGAAACGTGTACGGCACACGTGCATTGTTTCAGAGGCTCGTTGTTGATGTCAGACGTTGGTCTCTTACGTTCCTTTTTTTTCAATTTTGTTTCAGCATATCTGTGTGATCAGTGAGACGGGGAAGCAGAAGTACAAAGCATGACAGCAGAGTTCACGTGCTGTGACAACAGAGCTTTGAAATGTTTTGTTTACTGGGTCCTATCTTTCACAGGCTTCAGCTCTGGTACACCAGCTACACTTGTAGAGTGCCCCAGCCCCATTGCCATATGCTTACTATAATTTATTGCATGTACAATATGAGAGCTCGTCTTGTTCATTTATATTTTAGAAATGTAAACAACTAGTGCAGTTCTGCACTCCTTATTTTGATTTGCACTATGACTCTACCGACTATCGCTGCCCCTGGTTGGGTTGTGCTGTTTGTGAGCTCCAGAGTCTAACTTTTGCAGTGGTAAATTGCTTAAACCTCATCAACCCAGAACTGAAATAGTTCAAGTACTGTAAATATAAAGCATTTTATGATAGGGAACTCTATTAGTATTATTTTTAAAATCTGTAATTTAAGTTTTATATTTTAATGCACAGTTGTGATTGTGATTAATGGATAGTTGCACCTTTGGGTGTTGTGAAGCATGAGGAGCAGCCAGTTACAGTATCTGTAATCTCCAAGGAGCTCATTCAAATCTCCTGGAGTTGCCTTATTGCTGTAAAGGAAGTCTGGGTGAAAAATGTCTTCTTTTTTTTTTTTTTGTGAGATGGAATGACAAAACAGAATGTTTAAAATCTAGTTTTAGTTGAGCTGCCTATTTCTGTTAGATTTTTTTTTTCTTTAAAAATACCCATCAGTGTGTGGAATTGCCTTTTAAATTTAAACAGTTTTAATATATTTGTGGGGGAAAAATATTGTAATGTTTACTTTGCAAGATCTACAAAGTACTTTAAATAAAGGCTGTCTCTCTAAAATAAGCCCCACACATCTATCCCTGACTATTGAAGTGCTCTTGAAATTTCCTTCTCAGTAATACATATTTTCCATGTGTGTGGCAGTGAAGGCAGACTACATTTGCTACCTTTGTAGAACTTTTCGTTAGTATGATCCTGTCTATGAGGGAGAAGATAAAGTGCTGAGGGAAGATACTGAAACAGTTGCATATTCTCTAACCAAACTGGAGTTCAGAGAAAATGGTTTAAGCACTGTCCTTTTTTCTGTCTTGGCAAGAATGAAGAGTGGAGGTTCTATGTTCACTAAACATACCCATGTGGAAAAAAAAAACCAAACCATGTCCACGTTGTAAAGTCAAGTTCAGTTCTGACCATGGCAGCCCAGCTCACACCCACATTTGTGCTGTGCTTTTTTTTGGTTCTTGTACTTCTGCACGTGGATTCTCCCCGTGTAACCTTGGATTTAATGCTGCTCAATTTAGTGCTTAATACAGAGTGGAGTTTTTGAAAAGCTTCTGTTTTGAAAAGTTTTTCTGTGGTTTCGAAATTTGGGTCTGTACACACTGTTGCCCATCCATAGCCTGCTCAGTTACAGCTGTAGTAGTAAAGAGCAGACCTAAGATCCAAATTCACACAGTGTAATTCAGATCAAAGGACAACACTGTGTTGAGTGATTCATTTGTAAAATAATTCTCGTTAACAAATACTGTAAATTCTCATTAACAAATATTAGAACACTAATCATGATTATACTGTACTTTTGCAATGGTTTGGTTAATGTTCCAAAGAGTTTTTATCTCAATGCACTGCAAAGCCTGATTGTATTTCTCAAAGTGCTAAATCATGTTTGTGTATCTGCCTTTTCAAGAGCTTGTGACTTGTTGCAAAAATATGCAATGCATCTCCAAGAAGAGGAAATACAAAAGCAACATGAGAAAATGTAAACAAACCCACTTGAGATTTATTATATCTGCTCAAGTTTTCATTAGTTCTGGTTGAACTTGAGGTTTAATCTTAAAAGCCAGCATTTTCTTCAACCTTAATAATTCCTATTTCACACTGTGATCTAAAATAACTTCATGGCATCTAGAGAGTATACTGTGGCTTAAAAGTATGTATTTACACATGAAAACAAAGAGAGATGATGATGTCCAGTATCTTTGAGGACTAAACTCTTCAATAGTTGCTCCTGAAATGCTTTCCTATCATGGTTAAGATGGTTATTCACATGCTGTGATTTGGGAATGGAAGATGTCTAATTAGTCATAACAATATCTTTTAAACTGTAGCTAGAGTGGGGAAATTCTTGGTCTCTTAGGTGTATGGATTGGAACTGCGTGGACTTGTGTCGTCACAGAAGAGATTTGAGATGATACTCATGAGCCACCTTGCAGCCTTTCACAGTACCTGTGTGGGACATAAAGCTTCACTTGACAAGAGCTCAAAACACAATTGTTATTTTTTTATTCATTTTTGTTAATAGACTGGGGGTTTAGTCACACCTTTGCACGTTAAATGCCAACTTTATGACCCAGACATATGATGTTAAAGCATTACGAATGCCCAGAGGAGTATCTTGTACTTGAACATTTATATGGCATTTGAAATTCATTACAGTTCCACATTCTGTGAAGCACAAATGTATGCTGGAAAAATAATTTTGGCTCTAGGTTTTGCCATCTCTCCCTGTGACATCTGGCATTTTCTGTACATTTTGGTAACTCTCTCCTGCCACAGAGATGTGATGAAAAGTCTGCCTGTGAACTCAGCTGGCAGTTCACTTGTTTTTTGGGGGGCTTTTGGGGAATTCTCTGTTTTGAAAACAGAGGCAAATAAGGATCTTTGAGATGCCTTGTATATCCTGACTGATTAAATGGTGGTGGTAGTGTTTCATTGCCTATCATGCTCTGAAAATCCTGTCAAGTGTGCACTAATCCAGCAGTGAGGAGCTGACACTGCTGACAGGGAGCTGGTTATGAGTCATTAAAGGACTGTGCTCTGCCTGACTGCTTTTAATTCCCATGCAGGTAGCACCTTGCAAGATCAGATCTTGACTGTATGCAGGCACCTTTATAAACTGAGACATCACAGTGGTCTGATTTTTTCTTTCTTCCTTTTTTTTTGTTTGTTTTTTTTAAGTGGTTAATGACTTTACATGTATTTAATTTCCCACACAGATGTAGTTCGTTAAGTATTCTGATGGGGAAATTGCTTCCCAGCTCTGTAAAGATGCCAGTGCCCAGTGAGGCCCTGTTACTGCAGGCAGCAAGGTAGAGAGGGTAGAGAAGCAAAAAGATTTTAAGAACTGGCCATGAGGATTTTCATCCCTAGGGAAGCTGAGAAAGGAATTCTGTTAACAACTGCCAAGGGGTAAAAGGCTGGTGCAAGGTGTGTGTTTTGGGGATGTGTTTGGATGGCTGCAAACATCCTTCAGTGTGCAGGCTCTGCTCCAGGCTGTGCTGCTCTGCTCAAACAACAACAGGTGATTTGAAATTCCATCTCCGATGGTGGAAATCCTTATGGAACCATATAGGAGGGACAAGCTTGTGATGGTGAGTAAACCAAGGTGCAGGTGCAAGGTGCAGTAAGAGGCTGGTGTTCATCTAACAAGTGATTATTAGTGGCATCTTTATTTTTCCCCCGCTGTAACCATTAAGGGAACGAACCCTGGTGCGTCCTCTGCATATTCCCAGGTGCCCTGTGGGGAATTGTGATGCCTGTGAGCTACAGCTCAGGGCATTAGGTGTGTGTGGGTGGCTCCCAAACAGTTTTGCCCTCCTACAGGTAGTGATTCCCCACCCTGACCCTTCACAAACAGAGTCAGGAAAATACCCTAGTAAACAATGTCTGTATGTAGAAATAAGGAACCAGCTATTTGTAACTCCAGCCTCAGCTCTGTTAGGTGGCTCCTTGGAGCTGGGTACCTCATCCATCCCCAATTTGCAGTCTGGAAATCTCAGGAGCACCGGTGGGAATTCTACAGGATTGCGTTTGGAAGAGACAGGCAAAACGTAGTTCTCCCACGATATTTTGCTATTCATGGGAGTAAAATACCCCTGTTTAGTTCAGCTGTTCCAGCTCTGCCACTGAAAGCCCAGTGTCTGCCCATGGATTGTGCACGGCCGGGCTGTGCCGCTGTGAGCTCAGCCATGGAGCCGGTGGGGCAGGGCTGGCATCAGCAGCCAGGACATGGAGCCCTTCCTGTCACCCGTGTGATTCGATCCCAACCAAGTCACGTCAAGTCAGTTCTACTCGTGCGAGCCGAGCCGGCCCCAGCCACGGTTGACCGAGCCGTGCTGTGCCGAGCCGTGCTGTGCCGAGCCGAGCCGAGCCGAGCTGTGCCGAGCAGAAGGAGCGGGGCCACCCCGAGGAGCGGAGCAGAGCCTGGCTCGGCTCGGCTCAGCTCATTGCGGGCGCTGATCTGCAGCTCCCGGTTCTGCCCGGCCACCGCAGCCTCCCCGGTCCCGACGCCCAACCCTTGCCCCGACACCGCCTTCAACAATTTCGGGCCGTTCCGGGGCTCCTGCGGGTTCTGTGCCCGCGGGGACGGGACCGGAGCGGGGCTGGGACCGCCCCGGGTAACGCGGAGCCCGGGGCGCTGGAGCAGCCGGAGCTTTGGGCCCAAAGCCTGGGAAATCCCGCTGGAAAAGCACCGCTGGGTGCCCCACGGGGCACAGGGCGCTCCGCTCATCCCCGAGTGGGCACCGGGGAAAGGGGAAAACCCTGGGAAAGGAGGGACGGGAAGCACTGGGGTTGGCTTGGCTGTCCTGCAGCCCAGAGAGGGATAAAATCCTTCTCCCTGGGAACAGACTGTCTGGTTATTTACAAACGCACTGCTCTTCCCGTTCTTTCCATGGGATAACCCGTGGGTCCGGGAAGTGCCCGAGCAGCGATGCCGGTTCTGATGCTTCATTTGCCTGTTTCCCATCCGAGGAACTGGGACGTGACGAAGCCAGCCCTGAGCGGAGCAATAGGGAGGTGAACGTGTGTGAGCTCCTAAACGTTCATTGCAGTGCCTTTATCAGATCTTTGCTCCTCAATTTCTCTTCGTGACAAATTTTTCTCTTCCATTCACAAAACACAAAGTATCCTGTAGGAATCAGAGAATACAAAATGCAGGACAGAAATACCCCTTTGTGGTGGACACTCCCCACGCTGCCATTTAGAAAACCATCCTGTGCTTTCTAGTGTACCATACCGACAACTCCCCTCTTGTTGAGCTGCATCTTCCACACCCCCCAGTCCCCTCCAGGCCATGAGACCTTACCTGGCAGTCGTGCACACTCAAATTTCTTTTCAGTATGAGGGGCAGGCTATATTCTCTCAGTGGTGTGAGCACTCACTCGGGAAAATTTATAAAAGCATATATGCTCTATTTGAATCGTAGTTGGAGTAACCCTCAGTGTTCTGTTTCTTCTAGCAGCACACAAGGATGGGTTTATGTGAGAAATGGCTGAAAATAATGTCTTACACTTCACTTCAGACATGGAAATATTTGAATTTGTATTTTTCTTCCCTTTGGTGAATTTGATGCCAGAAACAACTGTCCTCAGGGCATCAGTGGGATCGTTCTCCCCGGTCATCACTGTCACTTTCGCAAACCCTCACTGGGAGAGTGGGTGAGCTGCTGCTGCTTTGCCATGTGGGAGATACCTGCCACGTCTAATTTAACCCAGGGAGACTTTTCTCCTTTGCGCGGCTTCTCACTGAGGCCAGCTGCACACCAGCTAGTCACCTTTCGTAGCCAGAATTACCCTTGATAAGAGAGGCACACAAAAGGTCTCCGTAGTGCAAAAAAGCAAGACCCGAAGTCATTAACATAAGGCACTGCACAAACACCTACCAGTCAGTCCTGGCTCCGGGCACGCTGGATGCTGGATGCGAGCTGAGCAAAAGGTGGGTGGGCAAGAAATGCAAGGAAAGCAAGATAATGCCGGATACCACAATGAGCTGCCAACCTTTGCCAAAAATTCCTTCTGCATCAAAGGAGGTGAGCAGGAAAACGCCGAAGGTAGATAAGGTGGCTTTTGGGGCTGCTTTTTTTTTTTTTTTTTTCGTGTTTTCAGGAATTTGCAACACCTCATTTGGCTCCCACATCAGCACCTCTCTCATGGAGGTACCTGGTACTGTGGGAGTTTCAGGATGGGGGGGGGGGAAAGACGACTGGTGTAGAAATGTGAATCAGAGGCTTTTCCAACCTCTCCTGAGCCCAGCAGCCACGCAGCGCTGTGATGATGTGCTGCAGTTTGGAAAATCACACCAAAAACTACCGAGGAAGCTCGAAGACTTTTCCTCCGCAGGGGTCACGCGCATTCCTGATGCAGCAGGCATCACGTTTAGATTAAAAAAAAAAAAAAATTTACATCTTGCTTTATATATAGAAACGGACAAGTTTGCCCAAGCTGCTCTGAGTGTGCCGCCGTCCCGGCAAAGGGAGCGCCTGGTCAGCCCAGGGATGCTCTGCCAAGATTTGCTGCTTTTCGAGTGGTTTGCGCTCGAATGCAGGAGGGAAGTCAACCTGCACTCATGTCGAAGCCGAACTTCTGCGTTTCAGGGGAAAAAGAAAAAAAAGGATGGGAGCCTCAACTTCTCAGAAAGGAAAGCACAGCTGGGCGTCTGCCGCCTCCCCGGGCTTTCTGTATTAGTAATCGGCAATATACCGAAATATTCGGGGCAGAGACACGCTCACAATGCCTTGGGAACCAGCACTGCCCACCAGGCACACACAGAGCCCTGTCCCGCACCCAGGTTAGGGAACAGCCAGCGCCCCGACCGGGAAGCAGCCCGGGACGGCTCCCAGAGCCGCTGCTCACCCCTGCACAGCCACAGCCGTGGGCGCATTTTTCCGTCTCCCCTGGGATCCTATCGGCTTGGTTTAACCTCTTTAAGTTTTATTCTTGCCTGCTACTCCGAAAACACGGCGCTTTTACTCTCCCATTACCGTTCTTCTGACTGTGGCAGGAGACTGGAGCCCGAAAGCAGTTTTAGTCGGAGTCTTCTGTTTGCGATCAAGGTAGAAATCTCTTTTTCTAGCTGAGTAAAATTAAACTGACCACAACGCAAAGGACTAAAAAGGAGAAATGAAGCCAATTTTTAACTCTTCAATTCGCCTGTAAATGTCAACAACAGAAACCTTTCTAAAAAAAAAATCTGATGCAAAATTAATAAAGTACAGAAGTACACAATTAATCAGTTTATTGATGAATTTCCCTGTTAAGTAAGTCACTCATTAATTTTCCCAAGGAAAAGCTGTATGTTATATGGCAATTTAGGGCTTGACCTGTGTAAGTGGAAATGAGCCGTTTTATAGATACAAGCGCAAGAATTCCAATGTCTGGCTTAAAATGCAATGGTTGTGTGTCCAAACATTGTAACGTTGAACCCATTGTGTGCAGAGGTTTTTAAAAGCTGCTCATACACACACACACACCCCTCTTGCACCTCCCTGTGCCACAAACGTTTGGGTGCCGGGGGTGCCTTTTGCTGATCTTTTGGCAATCCTGACATTGTGCAGACCACGACTGCTATTTAAGCTTTAAAAAACCAGCAAGAGGACAATCCTCCACCACCCCCTGCCCTGGAACTCTTGACCGTACTTTAGCAATTCCTTTAAATAGCTGAAAAAATAAATGTTCCAGAATTCAGTTACCAGCGCCCAACAGGAGGCTGCTGGATTGGGGCTGTTAATGATGCACCATCATTGGCAGGGCAGATAAACTCATTCCCACCATAAAGGATGAACCCTGACCAGGAAGGCACCATCCCAACCCTTCCCAGGAGCATCCCCGACACCCTGGCGGTCTCTGTATCTGCTCCACCAGAGCTGGAAAGCCTCAAGTGGTGGAATGCCAAGAAAACCCATTCACCTTGGGGCTGGGCTGGCTCTGGAGCTAGCGCTGCAGTGATGGGTCTGTGGACAAATCTTCAGGTGCTCCAGATCCTCCGACCTCACACCACAGCCCCAACTCCCTTCTCTGGCTGTGGCCGACCTGGGGTACCCCCAAAAGTGCCCCAGGTCAGCTGCAGGGGATGGCAGAACAATCTGTCCCAGAGCAGGGCTTCCCCAGGAGCACTCCAGGCAACAGTACAGGGTCCCTCCTCCTCCTCACCCAGTTGAAGCCAACCTCACCAACCCTCACACCCCCCAAAATGTTCACTCCACCCCCTTGCCAGCTGCTGAAAGCAGGGTGCAGGCAGGGGGGAGAAGCACTGGCACAGCAGACCCCCCACCCCGCACCACACTCAGTCCTCAGAGATCCAGGGGTTTGTTGCCATCTCAGGCTGTGGCAGTGCCCTCTGCCCCTTCCATCCCTGGGCTGAGGCACTGGGTACCCACCAGCAGTGCTGGGCTGCAGCTCCCTCCCCATTAACGACACCAAGCCCTCGTTCGTTGCTGCCTCCGCAGTGGTTTATTGGAGTGGGAGACAGGAGCCCCCAGGAGTGTGGAGGAGGCACCGAGGGGGTGCCAAGGAGGTGCCCCCAGTGCCAGAGCCCCGGCTCCTGCGGCAGGGACCGATTTCCAGCCTCACTAAAGCAGCAATGCAATACTGGAGAGCAACAGGCAATCCCAAACTCCAGTATTTACGTGCTGCTAGAGCACTGCTGACAGCTCTCCACGGCCTCCAGACCCCCCCCCTTTCTGCCCCAAACACAGGGCAAGGGTACCTCAGCCAATCCTTTGCCAGGGAAAGGACCAAAGAGCAAGAGCTGAAGGGTATATGTTATATATGAAGCTCAAGCCAACATGGGTCATGCCCAGGTTGAACAAAAAGGAGATACCAGTCCTTCCTGCCTGCAGGGCCAGCCCTGCTGAGACACACACACACACACAAACTCACAGGGGATGTATTTGCAGCTGCAGAGGATGTGCACAGATACAAGCACCAAGAGAACGTGTCTCCACATACCTGTTCAACTGAACTAAAGAGATACATGGGAATGTTTTAGCTTCCACATCTATGATAACCAGAAGCTCACTTTCTTGTCTTATCCTTGAGGTAATGAGGCAGCCCAGAATGGTCTGTATCTCCTTGTCCCTACAAACCATGATGTGCTGCTACATCTCCTCAAAGCCCACTGAATGTTGACATTCCAAATGGTATTTTGAATATATAGTATATATAATTTTTTTTTAACCGTGATATAAGGAACTGAAGAACACTCTACAATGAAGACATTTAACATGTATGCATTACCACCACAGACAGGGTTTTTTTCTTCAGGAGTGCTATTAGTCTGTAACTATAAGAGAACAAGCAGTTACACAGTGCAAACAAACCAGTTTCAGAAACAAAATTAGAAACAAAATTAACTGTTCCAGTCAGACCCAAAGAATATGTAGTAGCTTGCTCCCAACAAATATACACCTCCAGAATGTGCAGATCTCCTGCCTTTGCTATGGCAAAGAGCCTGCAGGCCTTTCCAGCCCTTCCAAATAGTCTGCGGGGAAATGTTATCTTGAACTTTCCTCTTAGGGGCTGCTGAACACCAACAATTTTCCAGATGTCATAACGTTAATATTTCAGATAAATAAATCCAGATTCCAACAGCTCAAACCTGTAATACTTTCATTCAGTTTGGTTTGACTTTTGAGAAATAAAAAAAAAAAAAAGCCTTATCTTTAAAAAGACTAGATTATGCTTATTTACTATCTGAATGGACAAACCTTATCCAACCAGAAGTTAAAGATGTCTGGAACTCCATCACCTCCCCTGCAGTGCAGGGCAGGACAAGGCTGCAGCCCTTACAGCCAGCCTGTGAGAGCTGCACAGGAGCAGTGCAGACAGACTGACATTTTTTGTGTTTCCTTTAAACCTGCCCTCCCTGCCCCCCAGTTATGTGACAACTTCCTTCAATTCATTTTCTTAAAAAGCAGCATCACAAAAAAAACCTGAACAATGTCAGAAGTGACGCTGCTGGTCCGAATTCTTGTGCCATCCCCTTGTGCCTGAGGGGCTGCTGGGTTCCAGCCTGTCCTCCAAGTCCCTGCCTCTTTAGCAAACTGAAAAAATACGAATTTCAAAAGCTCTCGTGACCTGTGCCAGATAACTGCAAATTTAAAATCAAATATTTGCCAGTAACAAAAGCAGTATTGTCACTCCAGTGTCCTCAACAGTGACACCACCAGGGCCAACTCCCTAATGAGCAACTGCTACTTACTGCAAAGCCAACATGTACCCAGTGTTAAACCTGTCTGAGTTGACTCAAAAACAACCCCCCACGTAATTTTACCATTACTTATTTCTGCAACAATGTTTTACTTGACTGTACCTGGGCAGTCTTATTTCTTTCATCTCTTCAAGTGACTCCAAAAGAAAAAAGCAACAGCAAACATTCTCAGTTCTAGAATCCATTTTGATGGTGTTGGAGGTTCATGTTTTAATTAAATGTTTTTATATATATATATATAAACCAAACTTTAGCCTAGTTCAGCAATCAGGGCAAGAACTCTCTTCAGCAAGGACTTTCCAAAGCCAGGGCTCAATACATGTCCATGAGCCTCCAGCACAGAGGGAAAATCAACATTCACACTGATTATTGGACAAGTGGAAATTTGGGATAGGCAGAAAAACACGTATCTGAAAAAATATGCGTGTTTATGACATGACAGCCTCACTTTGAATAACAGAAAGTTCTGTGTTTGAATCATCCCACCTCGTGCTTCAGCTTCTTTCAAACCTAGTTTGTGCTCTGAAATCACAATTGTAAATCAGGACTCAGCAGCTGAGCACGACGATTTGAGTTTCTCTCAACCTTTCCAAGGTATCACCTGCAGTACCCAAGAAGGGATGAGCGTTTCAGAGGAACCTGCACTACAACCCAGAAGGCTGCAGATGCCACAGGTGTCTTGGAGCAGGTGGGACACATGAGCTTACCTTCCCAACTCACCTGTGAGCACTGGCACATCGGATCCCCCTCCATGGACTCCACAGACACCAACAGGCAATCGCTGCTTCAGTGGGAACTACAAAGCAACACACACAAGGGTTTACAAGGCCCTGGCAGAGGCACCACCACCCGTCAGGGGCAGGGCTGGGGGACAGGTGCCCTCCCTAGGCACACACAGACCACACAGGCTCAGATGGCACAAGTATATTTAAAATTAGGGGAGAAAACTCGATATTTTTTATCAAGTTTTCAGCTCCAGACAGGGCAAACCATGAGGCAGAACTTGAGAGACTGCATCCCTCCTCTCCCTGCTCCCCCCATTCCTGCAGCCTGGGCTACAGGTACCACTGGCACCAGGAGTGTGGCTCTAGAGCAGGGGTATCCAAGGCACCCTCATAACCCCAAATCATAACCCACGTGCTGTACAGGAAGGAAGGATGAGCCAGACAAAACCAAGGGCAGCATTGGGGTGGGTGCAAAAGGCACAACCACGGCAGGCAGCAAGCCCACCTCTCCACACTAGAAGTGTTAAAACAGCAACAGCAAGAACAACCTATTGATCCTGGCAGACCAGAAGAAAAGGAAACATCTTACTTATGCTAGTTTAGGTGATAAACCAGGCCTAGGACAAGCAGGTAAGATGCAGAGAGGCTGCTGGAGGTTGGGGCTTTTGTGGTGGCACCCATGGGCACTCAGCCCCTCAGCCTTGGAGCAGGATTCCACCATGGCCAGAACAGGGGGGTCCTGCTGTTCAGGCAGCCCCAAATACGAAGAGAACTGCCCCAAAAGCCCCACCTCAATGCAAAAGCTTTGCAACAGCCCTTCTGCTGCCAAGAGCTCCATGCCCACGGTGTGTACATCAGCTATTTCTAGAAATAGAAACTTCTGCCTGTCATCTCCATAAACCAGCCACCTACAGAGGTTTAATTAAAACCCCCCAAATAACCAGGGAATTTGAACACTCAGAAATCCATTAATGCAGTTCACAAAACAATGCAACTTCTGCTTGCCAAAGTATATTGGGCAATTAAGTAGAAAACACTCCCCCCCCCACCCCTGCTGCCCCAGTCCAGTCACAGACACACACACAAAACCAAAACAAATTCCCCCTGAAATACAGGATTCCCTTAAAATACAACCTCATCCCTCCTCACTGACACGGTAACCAATTCAAAAAAAGAAAAAAAAAAAAAAAAGGAAAAAAAGTGAGACAGAGTGCCATGGGAAAGGAAAGGAAATAAATACAGGAGCCCATGACAGGACAGATTTGCATACAGAGGCTTTACTGACCCACACACTGCAGGGCTACGTGAGCTCAGAGACAAGTAAATACTCAGTATTTCCTATATTACCTAAAAAATGGGAACAAACCCCCCAACTCTGCTATCAAACAGTTTTCCAGGAGACAGGCACAAGCAACTCCTCAAGTCATTGTTCTCATTTGAAACAAATAAACAAAAAAAAAGGCATTTACTATTTTACAGAGAAGACTAAAATAAATCATCCCGTTACAGCTGAAAGCCCCAGACATTCATTAGCAAGACAAAATCACAGTGACAAAACGAAAATAAGGGTGAGTAACACCACCGAAACCCTTCATATCTGCCTGGCTCTGAAAAATCCCACCACTTTCGTTCCTGCTTCCCTTTGAACAATGAAATTTAAACAAAAGTCACGTCCTAATGTTTACAGATGCGGCCAATAGCTGGGACCAGACCCGATGCTTGATCGACAACCACCACATGGTTCCAGCTATCCCATTCCCCATAGGACTTGCCTCGACAGGCTGCTGGAGGCGAGAGAAGTGGCTGTGAAAGAGCACGAGCAGCCAGACGTGGGAACTGCACGCAGCCAAGTTACTTTCATTTGCGCGGCACCCGCAGCACATCTGCCCAGCGCTCACATCACACCAAAACTCGCTCTTACACACGTTTTTCCCGGCCAGGATTTACTCCCAGCGGCACCAAAAAAAAAAAAAATGCAGAAAACACGTTTTTTTATCCCGTTCGCCTGTCGAAGCCGCACAAGAGCGAATGATTTCTCCAGCACGTTATTAAAAATGACTTTTTCCTCACTAATTTACCCACGAGAAGGTCAGAGAAGCAGCAGGCAGCTCGTATAAAAACCAGCACGTCCTCATCCCAGCGCGGCGCACCTTCCGCGCGCTAAAACCACACACGCTCTTAGGTGGGGCCAGGCAGCCGAAACCAAACTGCAGCTACAAAGGGCAGATTCAAATAATGTAAAGAATTAATTTGTTAACTTCACTTGGTGTGAAATTCGCCCCTGATACGGTATTTACCAAGGCGAGGGTGTCATTAGGTTGGGGAACGAACGGTGCTCGCAAAGGCCTGTGGGGCAAGACTTCAACTTACAGTGCTCCAGACAACGAGAAAATCCACAGGACAATTCCAGGATCCGTAGCCTCTTCTTAACACTGCTGAGGAGAAGACAAAGTATGATGCTGCTTGTTGCTTCCAATTTTTTGCACTGTCATCTCGTCCAGTTTTAAACAAGGGACAGATCTGGAAGCCCGATTCCTATAAAGTTTATTTGTTAAGAACAGGACAAAAAAACAACCAAACAAAAACCCTATGTTTTTTTTGTCAGATGAACAGTAATTCAAAACATAACAAGTGCACTTTGATTTTGTTTTTTTGTTTTATATTTGGGTCACTTTGCCCGAAGCATTACTTAAAGCTTCCCTCTTAGATTTCATAAATGTTTACTGCGTTAGTAGCTCAATTTTACTGTATTTCCCACTGAAGTGGATTAACTAAATACAGACTTTCGAAGTTGCCGGTGAGTTCTTTGGATTTCTTCAGAGCAGAAGATGATGAAACTTGGCAGATGGTCCCTCACCTACACATAACACGCACACGACACACAAACACAATTTCTTTTTTTCTGGCGAGGGGGGACACCAATTAACGTTTCAACCCTGGAAAACTCGCCCTCCAAACGCAAAAAAATTGTCTTTATCTACCTGATGCATACGTAGAAGAAATATTGTATTAAGGATCAACTGGAGAGGGAAAATCCCCAGTGCTGTGCGCATTGCTCCATCACCGCAGCTCCCGGAGCGCTGCGAGGCTGCCCTGGGAAGCCGGCCCTTGCCAGGATATTCAAATTTCCTGTACAAAGCGAGTAACCAGCGAGGGGAAAAGGAAAAAAAAAATAGCGAAAGCTGGCTGCCAATTTTTTTTTGTTTGTTTCGGTATTTTAAATTATTTCGTCGAATTATTTTTCGGTTATACGCACTAAGTTTTTTTTGTTGTTAGTGTATAAAACTATTCGCTACGCGCGGGGGCGGTGGGGGAAGCGCAAACCCCCCCCCAGGGTCGCCGTGTTTGCTTT
>WEKX01008949.1:1046499-1134709 GCA_013390025.1 Pitta sordida | reverse complement strand
GGGGGAGGGGGGTGGATGTTCACCGGGAGCGCCGCGGCTGCCGAAAGCTGCGTGCAGGGAAAAAAAACCTCAATTAGGGAAAAAGTAAACAATTATGTATAAACCACCAGGGCTGCACGGGAGGGATGGGGAACCTCGGCTTCAGCTTCTCGTGCAAACCGGCTCGTTCCGCCGCCTCTTCCCTCGGCGGTTTATGGCCTCTCATAACCCACCCGGAGCGGGGATGATGCTTCGCCAGCGCTGGTTGGGGAGAAGTTGGTGTCTCGTTACTCAGCGTGTGGCTCTGTCTGTGCGCTCAACACGGCAAAAGAGCAAGACTTAGAATTGTTCTTTTTTACTCCATTACTGTGATGCTCAGTTCTCCACGAACGCTGATTTACAGCCCTGCTTTCCCCAACCCACAGGCTTGGGAGATGTACCGGTGCGTGGCCAGCACAGCTTCATAACCTGCCCAGAGTCACACAGGAGCAATGGGAACAGGATTTCAGAGCCCATATGTTACATCCCAGCTGTGGGATGGCACCACGACACACTTGTGGGGAAGATGGGGAGTTTGGAGACACAGATTCCCGAAGACTTTTAAATCCTAAGAGTCAGTTTGGGAGGATGGTGATCTGTGCCGGTGGTGAGCCTGGCAAGCTGAAACCTGGGGAAAAAGTGGTACTGGGGCAAACTCACACCTGGCCATCAAAAACTTCCAGATTTGTCACATTCATCTGTGGAAATGGGCAAAGCTGCCAAGTCTCTTGTTGCCTGAGTGGGTTTGTAATCTTCCTGCAGTTTTTATTTCTACCCCCACCCCAAAGAGCAAAAAAGCCTCAAATCCTGTTGCTAAATAATTGCTCTGTTCTCACAGGTGAGCAGTGAAGCTCAATTAATTCTGCTTTGTGAAGCACTTCTGATCCTATGATGGAAACATGTAGGGGCAAAACACTATTATTTTGCAACTTGCAAAGGCTGATAAGAGCGATCAAAACGGAAAAGCCTCACCACTGAGGGGGTTTACAGCCCCGCGCTTTTTCCACTCGAGATCTTAGAAACTAGCTGATGGCTGCTGCTTTTCANGCTTCGCCAGCGCTGGTTGGGGAGAAGTTGGTGTCTCGTTACTCAGCGTGTGGCTCTGTCTGTGCGCTCAACACGGCAAAAGAGCAAGACTTAGAATTGTTCTTTTTCACTCCATTACTGTGATACTCAGTTCTCCACGAACGCTGATTTACGGCCCTGCTTTCCCCAACCCACAGGCTTGGGAGATGTACCGGTGCGTGGCCAGCACAGCTTCNCCTCGAGATTTTAAAAACTTGCTGGTTGGTTCTTCTTTTTATTTAAAAGGGTTTCCCCCCCCCCCCCTTTTGAAAGAAACGCAATCACTACCAAGTATTCTGGAGGGACTTCATCTTTAAACAACTAATGTTTTTCTTGTTGGGTGTGCACTATTATTTTCTTAATTATTCCTGGATTTCTGCCTGTTCCACCAAGAGTTTTCTCAGATGGCAGAAACAATTGGTCCTTTTTTTATTACGCTAATAGCAAAAAGTATCCCCAATAAAAAGACTCTGTACATCCCATAAACTCAAGCAGGACACATTTTGCCAACAATCACACCTCTTCATTGAGGCATCTTATATGCTGCCTTTTTATTTTTATTTTTTTTTTTACTTTTCCCCCCCTCACATTACTATTGTTTACTACTCAGCCTCACTGGCTGGCTGAGTTTCAGTGCCAAAATGAAACGAAAGGAGTCATTTATTTAGCACCAGAGCCCTCCCACTCACCCTTGGCATATATGTTGAGATCTCGGCAGATGTGGTGGGGAATGAATGGGTGAAGAGATTCACCTATACAGAATCACACGTGGGTGGCCTCTAATTAATTTGGCTTCAAGGCTTCGCTGCAAGGTAGATGGGTTAGGAAGTCTGGCCAGGAGTCATCTGGTTGAATCATACCCATTCTATGGAGAACTTTATTGTGTAGCTGTGTCTGACTCCCACCCTTGTGAGAAGTAATTAAAAATTACAAAAAAAAAAAAAAAAGCCCCACACTTATTGGAAGTCAAATATAAATGTCAGCGTTTCAGATGAAATGGTATCTTGGGAGGCTCCTGCACATTTAATCAGCTGGTTGCGCCATGTATATCGTGGCCTCAAAAGCTGCAATGAGAGCCACGAAAGGCACTGGCTTAACATCAGCGAAAGTGTTTGCCAAGCTTGGATTATGTCACTGCTTTATGATCTTGCTTTGTAAAGGGAGAATACTCTTGGGGAGAAAGGACTCGGTATGCCGGATCTACAGCGAGAGCGAGGAATGAATGCTGCTCGTAGAGACCGGGGGGAGGGGGAGGGATTGTGTTTGCTGGGTATTTTTGCGGATGGATGCTCTATGGCCTCTGCCTCTGAGCAGAGATGCACCCCACGGATCACTGGGGCTGAAAGCAGAAAGCCCAAAATATCCCAGTGATGCAGTTTCCTGCTTGCCCTCCCACGGGAACACCTGCCCCTGCCCTGCCCAGATCCTGGTCCTCATCTGTCTGCTGGCTCTCGGGGCATTGCCTTTGTACTCCAGAGAGTGTGGAGATGGACCAAGGCCCACTGGCTTTCCCTCACCTGGGGATAGACATCCAGCTGATTTGGGGCTCGTCAGACACTCAGAATGCAGAGGTGGCAGCTGGTTAAAAAAAATGAACATCCTACAGCACACATATGGAACATGGCCTGCTGAAATCCTTCTGCTCCCCTCGCAGGGATGAGCTGTGGCTGCTCCTTCAGTGCTGCAGGCTGGTGGCAAAGGCAGGAAATTCTTTGAAGAGATCGATTCTGTTCTCCCAGCACCCACCCAAATGCCAGGTTTGCCATTGCTGTCTGCAAGTGGAGAGAGAATAAAGCAAAAAACTTGCAGGTTACTTGTCCTTTTGGGGGGGTGTTGGTGGGACAAGGGACATTGTAGAGGACAAATGGCTGAAGAGTAACACCTCTTCAAAAGTATCTCCTGGAGTCTGAGAGCTGTGCTGCCCAAGCTGCCCCTGCTTTCCTGTTGCAGTGAGAGCCTTGTGCAGCCCCCGCTCCCCACCCAGATCACTGCTGGAGCATCCTGCCCAGCCTGGAAACTTTCCACTGCTACTGGGATATTAAACTGTGCTGCTTCTCGATGAGTGTCTGGACTGTCCCTAATGTGTCCTGACTCTGGGGTTTGACTTAGGAGAGGGGGTTCCTGTGTCTGCAGGGACACGGGGAGTGTGGTGGGGCAGGCCAGGGTGCCTGGGATGGTGGCAAGGAGCCAGCATGCGTGTGCATGGCCACAGCACCTTGTGTCCCGATGCGCAGAACGGGGAGCGGTGCCTTTTATTTATTGCATTACAGCCCCTGGCGCAGTGCACTGCCCATCTCGTGCTCTGGCTTCTGCACAAAACCTTTCCTCCCGTGCTTCGGTCCCTTGTGACCAGACCGAATGGTGGGTTGGTGCTTGGTTTCTTTCTGGGTCTCCTTCATCTGCCCTTGCGCGCCAGCCCGGGCATTTCGCAATTCGCCCAGCTCTGCACATGGTGTGACAGGCCCAGCCTCAGCTTTCTGGGCACCCTCAGTGCTTGTAACCACCTCGGCCACTCGCCACAGTGTGGAAAATAGGTGTGGTGGCCGCACCGATGGGTTTTTGGCAGCGTCTCTTGCCTTCCTTTGGCTCAAAGAGTGCCCGGAGCGCAGCACTGTCTGGACAGGGATTTCATTACCCGCCATCCAGCCTGCCAGCGCAACCTTGTCATTGCAATTTGTCACACATATTTGGTATGTGTTTAGTATCTCGCCGAGGGCCTGTTTGCCAGGAGATTCATCTAAATCGCTCCTTGTCTGCAGCGAGGAGTGGCTGGGCCTTGCTGGGCCAACACGCGGCCGCGCCGTGGGGCCGTGCTGTGCTCCCAGAGGGAATGCTGGCCTTCCCAGGCAGAGCGGTGTGAACCAGCAGCATGACATTCCCTACCATTAGTCTCCTTGGTTTTGTTTTTTTTTTCACCAGAGGGGGATTTATTTGTGTAGAAAATAGCTACTTTTGTTGAAACGCTAATTTTAAAGGATTTTTTTGTTGTTTGGGGATAGAAACCTTCTGCAGAGGCACCAGCTCCCCGCTCCTCCCCTCCTTGTCTTTGCAGTTATTTGCTGTATTTATTTACTGCAAAATTTGCTGTATTGCCTGACATTTTTCGGTTATCAAAATATTTTGATTATGTGCACGGGAGGGGGTGGGTTGATAGCTCGGCTGACATCTCGATAGAAAACTGCCTCTAGAACATTCTAACTAAATTCAGGGTGGGGAAGAGTGAGATACTCCAGCCTGTCCCAGGCAAGCCCTTGGCATTGCTGCTGTGACCTGGCCTTTGCAGAGGCTGGGTTCAGCTCAATCCCATTCCCCTCTGTATTTCCAGACCTTTTGTGAGCTCTCCCCATGGATCCATCAACTACAGCAAGCACAGAAAGGGGGACAGGGGAGAAGATGCTGCTGCAGCACCACATCCCAAAATCACTGCAGAGGTTTTCTGGTGCAGTGTGAAAGGGGACAGAGTAGATCTCAGAGGGGAGGGAGGGCAGTTGCACACCCAGGTCGCTCCAAAAAGGGCTGGAGCACTTTCCACTTTGTTCTGTCTCGCAGTGAGAAGCAGAAGCATGGCTGTCCATAGGATAACCACCATCACGTTGGCTTTGGAGGTGTCTGCAGGCCTCGTCCTGGAGCAAATGCCAGCAGCTGAAAATGGGCTGACCCACGAGTGAAGAGCTGCTCATATCTTGAAAGCAATGGATTAATGTTGAGACACTATCTGTTATAGCAGCTCTCCACCTTCTGCATTCAAAAGTATTAACAGCTCCTGGAATGGCCAAAAGAAAACCCAAGCTGTGAAACCTGCATCTCTGAGAGCTCACACCCAACAAACTAGCAGGGAAACAAGTTTCTCTGAGCTGCTGGTTACCCCATGGACTGTTCCTGAGCAGGTGCTCCCAGGAGATCCAACTGTATTTCCAAAGCAAACAGATCCATGGCCATCTCAGGAACACCAGGAGGGAGCAGGGGTGTTCTTGAGCCTGCCCTCATGCTGGTACCCTGATTTCAAAGATGGATTCTAAACCTCTCCCTATGATTTTTAGTGAGGAGTACCTTGCCCTTTGCTGTCTGCAGGCAGCTCATTCCCACTGAACTGTGATCACTGCCCCTGTAGCACAGGCTTTCAAAATTAAGACTGGGCTTGTGGAGGACAAGATCAACAGTCCAAATGCTGGAGAGAGCCTGGCAGGCCAGTTCCAAGCACTCTGCTGGCATGTCCCTGGTTTCCCACTCTGGGAGGAGTGGAAAGGCACTGGGAAGGGCTCTCCAGCCCATGACCGCTTGCTTTGGTGGCTTTTGGAGAAGCCCACCTGGGGAAAGTTTATCTCAAGGGGTTTCAGGGGACACAGATACCACAGAGATCTTCTTTGCTTTTGAAAATTCCCATCCAGGATTTTGTTGTTTTCATTTTCCTGAAAAGGTTTTGCTTTCTAATAAGGCAGCTTCGAGCAGGGATTGCAGCTCTGTGCCAAGGCACCTGATCCCAGCTGCTTGTGCTGTGTTCCAGGGAAAAGAGGAAATACATAATGGTATCGGGTGCACAGGTTGGCCATGGGCCAGTTATCCTATTAGCAGTGTTTTAACAGGAAGAGAAGCATTGCTCCTGGGGATAGACATTAATTAGATTTCTATATGGCCAGGGCACAATGTACCTTTACACAAGCTTTTTATCCTAAATTACTCAAGTTTTTTTTAATTACTCAATTACCTTGAGTTGCACTTGCTGTACAACAGAGTGTTTTCCACTCTGATGAGGAGGATGAGAAAGTGTTGCTCATATCTCATACACAAGAAGTGTTGCTTGTTGCAGAACTCAAGGAGGGCACCTTTTTCACATCTTCCCTTCTACTAAGAACTTTCTATCTCATGGTGCCTCCAACTAGTAGGGAGGCTTCAGGGGTGAGTCTGGAATTTAAAGCTCTGCAGGATCTCACTTTCTTTGCAAAACTACAGGCTTGTGCCAGGAATTAATTCAACAATGCACAGTGCAGAAGCAATGGCACACACTTCAAATTGTATTTCTCGTGTTACCCTGGGTGCAAAGAGAAGTTACATGAGTGGGAGGCCAAAAACTTCATGGAGAGTGACTGCACCACACACTGCTTTGCAAATTCACTTAAAACAGTGCCATTTGGGACAAAAGACCAGACACATACCTGCCACATATTGCCTGATTCCAGTGAAATCTAATAACAGCTTTGTGCTTTCCACTGAAAATGCAAACTTGAGCATTACAGAATTTGTAGACAAAAAAGCAGTATTTATATACATGTGTGGGTTTAACACCATCACTGGATATTGTCACTTGAAAACTGCTGTAATTCTTGGGGCTGGCTGTGCCTTGGTGTCTCTCTCCTTGTGACCTGCCCTGACTTGTGCAACACTGCAGGTGATCAGGTTGCTCTGAGCTGGAGAAGGATGCAGCACAGCCTGGGGAATCAGGGCGAAGTCCTCACCCAAACAAGGGGCAGTCAGCAGCGCCTTGTGAGCCTCAGAAACCAGGGCTGGATATAACAGAAATCCCCTGCATGGATGGCTGCAGGTGCCGGGAAAGGTGAGAGAGGGGAAAAACATGTGAGAAATAGAAGCGTCAGCAAAACCGGTCTAGCCCAGAAGGCAGAACGCCAAAAAGAGACCACCCAGAATATCTTTAATTAGTACTTTTCCTAATTAGCGCTTCTCTCTGCTCATCTTTCATTCATTTTTTACCTTCATGAAGTGTCAAGTCTAGTGGGTGCAATAACATGTAGCTCTCATGGGGAACAGGAGAAGGGTGCAGTCAGTGGGGAGGCAGTACCTGCAGGCTGCCCTCAGGATGGCATGCAGGGTTGGGCCCCATGCCAACCCCAAAGCCTGTCCTTCTGGGAATGGAACTGTTTTTGAGTGGTGCTGGTGAGGGGAACCCAACAGGTGTGACGGGACCGAGCAGAGCTGCCTGCAGAAATGCACAGGCACATCCAAGTGCAGTGCATGGCAGAATCCCCATCCACCCTGTGAGCTGCTCAGCTGAAGACTTGTGTGCAGTTATGTTTGCCCAACATTCTTTATTTCAGTGGATTATGAAAACAGCAAGAAATAATTAGTATGTTTTAACAGAGGTGGCACAGAGAGTGTTTTGTGGGTTAGCTTCTGTTGCTGTGCCCTGGCTGCAGCCCAGGAGAGCAGTGGGACACCCGTGGCTGCATGGCAGACATCGGCTTCAAGGATTAGCTCAGCCCAGCTCAGCCCTTCCCAGCAAGTTCATCACCTCGACAAACACTTGTGTTGCATGGTCCTGCGTGTCCCAGACTCATGGAAGCCCTCCAAAGAGGCAGGAGACATGGGAACCCATAGAGAAGAAGGGCAGTGTAACCCACAGCGGGAAAGCCAGGGAGGGAAGCAAGGTGACCTCCTGTTTGTTTTACAGGCTGATATGTGATTTGGGAGAGTCGGTGATGAGATGGGCTATTGGAACTGCTGCCTCTTGGTTTAGTCTTTGCAGTGACTGCATCTAATGAAGTATTCTAATAAAGAAAAAAGAAAATTATTTCTGAATCTTCCTTCTGGGAACAAAATCTACATTTCTGTTCTCCTTACAGGAAAGAAATTCCATTTTGTTTGCAAGAATGAGAAATTTCAACCTCTTGGGGAAAATACTTAACTGTAAAGAGACAGAAGAAAAGCCCAATTAGTTTCATGATGTCAGTAAATGATACCCTGAACTGGGAAATCTATGAGTTTCACTGAAACCAGTCATGGTTTCCACCTCCCTCTCTGTCTCCAAACACTTGGTTCAGGCTCAGGGCTGGAGGAGTGTAGAGGTAGCTAAATATTTCCACATCTGGTTTGAGGAAGATTTGGAAAAATAATTTCGCTGCAGAATGAACAACAGCAATAGAGTTTAATTGTGTCTCTCAGTATAGGACAATATATATTGTAGAGTTTCTTCTTGAGCCCGTTTGTGCAGGGCTGCCTTGCTTGATATTAGTGACTCACCTATTCCTTGGAGAGGAAAGTTTGCAGTCTCCCTGAGAGATTACAAGGCTATTCTCAACCATAGAAAAACTTCTACTGTTTCATTTTAGCAGCCTCCGGTTGGGAAGGTTTCACCATCTGAGCCCTGGTTCTTCTATGCTTTCACTTACTTCGGCTTTGCGGTTTCATGCACTGAAAGGACATCAGCGGTCAATGTTACTAAGGAAAGTTAACGTGGGAGACAGCTACATGTGTTTAACTGTTTATTTGCAATGACAAAAATGCTCCCATAAAGCAGAGGGATCAGTTTTGAAAGATGTGGAATTTCTCTACAGAGAATATTTTGCCCAAAGAGCTGTGCAAAATGAAAGGGTAGATGATGATGCTTCACCTGGAGCCCCGTGGTGTGGGTCACCAGCTGTGCCTGTCCACTCCACTTTGGATCTACAGCAATTGGTCTGATGGGAAATTTCATCTCCTTGCAGGCAAGGACCAACCTGCAAAATGCAGAAGCAGCTGGTTCCTTCTAACAGCACTGCTCAGGGTCACGGGTGGGCGCCTGCACTGATGGGTGGCTGTACCCTGCCAGTGTTGCTGAGGCAGAGCAGGACAGAGAGAGGCTCGGGGTGTGGAGTGGTGGTTAGATGGGAATAGCCCCATGATGTGCAGAAAACAACTGCGAGGTCTGCAAGAGAAGAAATATATGTGAGGCATCACCCTGCACTTGAAGTTGGTGTTGGCAGAAGCACTGGCAGCTCCCCCCAAAGGGCTTCATCAGAGTGCCCCGTGGTGAGATGGGTGCCTTGGGGCTGGGCACAAGGATCAGCTCATGGTGCTGGTCCCCCATGGGGAGCAGCCATGTCAGTGCAAGGCATCGTTGCCTACCCAAACTTCTGGACAGGTTTTGTTTTCTCCAGCAGTCGCAGTTTACAAACTGGAGCCAGCACTCACCACCTCCCTGCCGCCTCTGCCGTCCCCCCGGGAGGGCAGTGGGCAGGGAGCCACCGTGCTCAGGAAGAGCCTTTGTTGCAGGGCTTAGCTATTGAATTTAGTAACTTTCAGAGAACCTCACACTTATTTTAAAGATTTATTGTTTGTTCTGGGAAGCAGCTCTGAAACCCCAGGTCTGCAACCCCCCCAAAGTGGCAACGTGCACTCTTGGTAGCTGCTGGGCTGCTCATTGCCCCCAGTAAAGGCTGGACCTGGACCCTGTGTGGACCTACCCAGATTTTAGGGTGGTAGGTGCAGAGGCTGGAGTGAAACAGTGGCAAACACAGTCCCCATGGTCAATGATGCACAGTAGGTCACTGTGGTTTCCCAGGGTGCAGTGGCAGTGCTGGAGAGGAGGACAAGGCTGTGTGAGAATGAAAACTACTTCCTGGGGCACAGCAAGAGTTTTAGCTTGCTTAGGGCAGGTATTTCACCAATTTTGCTAAGCAGCAGCTCTTGTCTGAGTCCCAGAAACTTGAGGGGCACAACCAAAACACAGCAGTGAGGGAGTCAGCTGGACACCTCTGCATGGACAACGATGGAGACACAGGGCTTTGAGCTGGGAGGGCTTTGAGCTTTGTGCAGCAGCCTCCAGTGCTGGGTCACCCTCTGAGATGTCTGGCTGAGACAAGGCAGCCTGAGCCATAACTGAGCTTTTATGGGGCCTTGGAGAAGGTGTCTTGGCAGCTGCCATTTGCGCCGTGCAGCGAGCAGCTCCCCCACCTCCGTCCCTAGTTGGCAATAACCACTAGAAAGCAGCCTTGAAACAACAACCAGCTTTCTAATAAAGCTGGCAAGTATTGCCGAGACAGAAAGAGCAGGAGGACTGCATGCAGTCCTGGAGCACAGCCTGCAAACCAGACCTTGCACTGCAATATCTTGGCCCAAATTGATGTGTCCTTCCTTATCCCCTTCAGCAGGCCAGTGCCTGCAGCCTTTGCTCTGTGCTGGTGTCCTCCATCTCTGCTGGTGACACATTGGTGGCATGCTGGTAGCCAGCTGTACCTGTGCAATGTAGGAGCGAGGCAGGTCACCTCTGACCATGATGGTGTGCTGGAGAGGTGACACCAATAGCACAAGCTGTGGAGATGTTGGTACAAAAATCTGCTCAGTGTGTTTGTACAAAATTGGCCTGACAAATCCACGTCTCATCTGTGCCCGTGTTTAATTTAATTCAATAAAGTGATCGCTGCAGTCCCAGTCCAGTCTGTGTCATCTTCATCATGTCCGTGTCTTGTTGTATCCCTCCCAAGAGCGTGCTTTAAAGTTTTTATTTTGGACGTTGGTTTTTGGTGGTTTTTTTCTTTTTCCGTTTCCCAGGATTTGTGGATCCTGTCTGAGCCCTGGCATGCCCTACTTGGAGCAGTCCCAGAAGCACCCTCTGTCCGGCTGGCACCGGGACCTCTCCTTAGCTGCAGGCTGGCTGGGGACACGCTTTAGAGGAGCAGGGGGTGGAACCGAAGGGCTCCGGGCGCCGAGCGCTGCGGGAGCGCTGCGGGAGCGGTGCGGGAGCGGTGCGGGAGCGGAGCCGGGCCGAGGACCACCAGAGGGAGCACAAGAGTGCAAAAATCCCACCGGGAAGCTCCGGGGCCGAGGGCTCCGGCTGCGCTGGTGTGCGCTGGACTGTGCTGGTGAGCACTGGACTGCGCTGGTGTGCGCTGGTGTGCGCTGGTCCAGGGCCCCACGGCTGCTCTGTCCTGCGGTCGAGATGCCGCCGCTCCATCCCGCAGCCGCGGGGCTCCCCGGAGGGATGGGTGGGGAAGGGTCCGAGTGTCGCAGGCAGCCTCCATCGCTCCGGCTCGCCATCGTCATCCCCCGAGCCGCATTATCCGGTGGGATAACAGGTTCCCGCTCAGGACACCACCTGCGTGGGCACTCTGCATCCCTCTGCACGGCACAGCTGGAGCTCTGCAGTGACGTTGTGGGCTCATGAGGTCGCGTTTCAGTTCAGATATCTCCATCCCCTGAAACCGAGTCCTTCTCTCCACGCTGCTGGAGTGAGCAAACCCCTCACCAGGGCTGGGGGACAAGGCAGGGTGTGCATGATACACCCCAAAGTGCCATTACCTGTCAGGCCATGCAAAAAGCTTTTAACACTTCTGAGCCCAACTTGCTTTTAGAGTTCACTGTGAAAAAGGTATTGTGGCAAAGCCTGGAGGGTTATTTTTGATAGAAAACTGCATTTAAAGAGAACAGAGCAGCCATTCTGTTGCAACCAAAGGACCCTCTGATATCCCTGCTGATGCTGGGTGCTTCCTTTCTTGCTGCAATCCCTTTTATCCCAGGAGAAAAGACACCATGAGACTCCTGTTAACACCAGGTTATTCGCATGGTGGTATCTGCTCACAGGTTTAGTGTTCGCAGCCGGCCTGTCCTCATGGAATGAGTCTCCAGCTGTACGTGCATGAGCTGGGCTGGGACCTCCTTCAGAACCTTGTGAAGGGCAGTGGCAGCCAGGCAGGTCTCTGAACAGATCGGGCTCTACCCAGGCCAGGGTCTCACAAAGTAAAAGTACAAATAATTCCCATCGTGTCACTGCTGGTGGTGTGGCATTGAGGGCTGGTTTTGCTTGCTTGTTCAAGAAGAGGTGAATTCCACCCAGAGGGAATTCACTCCTAGCCTGTGCTAATATTAAAAACGTGCTGGATGGTTTAATTTTAGGCCCAGTTATCTTTCTTGCCTCAGAGTTTAACACAATTACGTGGCAGGATGTCTGTAGAGGTCAGATGGGAATAACAGAGGTGTTAGTCACTCCAGAAAAGGAATTAAATCATGCTGGCCAGTTTGCACTGTCACTTCTGGTGCTGCTGCGGGGAGAACCCCTATGTCTTGTCTAACAAAACTTCAGCATTTATTTAGGAAAGCATAGCCAGCTATTTTTTTTTCCATTTTTGGCTTGCTTTCATAGTGGGGCAGTGAGTCCATGTCACAGCTGCTGTGGGGACTGTCCTGCTGGAGTGTCCTGCTGGAGTCCAGGCGCCGAGGGAGGGTCATTGTCCCATTGTGCGGATGGGAAATGCGAGCATGAGGATGCAGAGCTCTGCTTGGAGGCTCTGAGCTGGAGTCTCTGGGGGCCTTGGCCTGAGCTTTAACTACAAAACCATCTCACACAGTCCTCCATGTGTTGAGCAAAGCATTTCAGAGCATCCCCCTCCCTGCTCATGACCCTTTGTCAGCAGCTTCCCTGTACTTGCTGCAGGCTGTCCCTCTGGAAACCCTGCCACTCTCTCCAGCTTAGGCAGCAGCATGGATAAACCTCTGCTACAAAAGCTTGAGCCACAGCCAAATGTCCCAGGGACCAGCCAAGCTCCAGCAGCGCCGAGCCATTCTGGTTTGCCCCAGCACTGGGGATGGTTTGCCCCATCTCCAGACCCCAGGGGCTGGTCCCTGGGCTGTGGGTGCAGGTGACACCGTGCATGAGGTCCGTGAAGTAGGAGTGACGTGAGGAGCCAAGGACCTCCTAGGCTCAAACTGCAGAAGAAAGCACACATCTGCCCGGAGTCACCACGGAGGAAAGGGACCAAACTAACTCCAGCAGGAGGGAATGGCAGCTTGGAAGTGTGTGAGTCATGCTTGGGTCTGACATTCACGATAACAAGGCTGAGATGTGCAGGCTGTGCTGGCTTCCTCAGCGGGCACTGTGGCTCTGGTGGGTGCATCCTCACGGAGCCTGGCCCTGCCACCTCGGGGCATCCAGACACACAAGAGCAATTGTGGCTTTCTCGCTGTTGGGCAATGAATGGGGCCCGAATATTGTTGTGGATTTCAATAGAAAATGCTTTCAGATTGAAACGACCTTGATTACAGCCGGCTGTATAATTTGTTGTGAATAAGGTTCTCTGCAAAGTTTGGCATTTTTGTTTTCATTGCGTAATAATTAGCGATTACATTTTTTCCAGTATTTATCCTGTGCTAATCTTGATATCAGCCTGAAATGCCAGCAGTGCAATGGCAAGACCAGAATCCATTCCAGCATTCATGCCACTCAGGCATTGCTTGCTTTCTATAGGTAAGGAACATCAAGCAACCATGAATTGCTTCCTGCTCAGAAACATGCAACTCACTGATGCTCATTTGGCTATTTTTAATTTGATTAAGGGCTCTGCAAGTCCCTCTTGAGGGGGACAGATGCAAATGGGGGAATGTGTTTGTCAGGCCTGTGCATGCTGTGAACAAAAACTTTCTGTAAACACGTATTCCCATGTAAACCAATTTATTCCAAATTTATTCCCCATTTTTTTTAGTTTTCTTTTCCATCATCATGGGGTTATGGTTTTAGTAGTGAAAATGAAGGTGGATAGTCCCTGATATCCACACTGACAAATTACAGAGGCAGAACTTCTTGCCTTCTTTGCAATTTTTGGCAGAAATGTGTCAACAGAATTATTTAACAAAATAATAATAAATACCAGTGATTATTCATAGAAATGTGTTTAGATTCAATGCATACTTTTGCATATTATATGGATCTAGGGACACACATGGAATTGCATTGATTAAACTACAGATGCAATGTTTAAGGAGGGGAAAAACCTATATGAGCACTGGAATGTCTTACTCTAAGCTAGGATATGTCCAGTCTAAATTGTCTGGGAGGGGGTTTAAGTAAGCCACAAGAAAAGTTTGCTTTAAACCTCCGCAATCATGTCTGTACAGGAAGTTGCATCAGTGTCTCTAAGCCAATGCAAATCTGCATGCAGACAAACCCTGCGTGCCACATCCTGGTGGAGGATCACATTCCAAACTCACACTGCACCTTCAGTGCAAGCAGGTCAGCACCGAGAGCTAGGGCAGAAACTTGACAAAATGAGAGATCATTAGGATTTTCTGTGGTGGTCAATGAATTCAGAACAAAAAAGTTGCACCAAGTCATCAGCTGCAAAAAGTTAATTGCTCGGTATTTGCTGTTTGGTTCCTCTGTTGTGGCTCACTGAATAACAGCATTCACAGGAACTTTATAGCGTTTATAAGAACTTTATTTTTTAGTTGAAATGTGATTTCTTTGAAGGATAACCATGACTTGCAGCCAATAACACCAATGACTTCAAATCATCCCTCTGACTGTGACCATGGTGGGTTGGCTAACAAGAATATGACCCTGTTGGTCCCCGTATGTGCTCAGGCTGTTGTAAAGAATCAAAACAGCTCTGGGACCTGCTGCTGCTCTGAACCCAGCAATGCACCCAGGGATGGCACTGAGTAGCCACAGGAATTGGGTGGGAAGGGTCTTGTTGCAGCATCTCCAATGGGGCATCTCCAAAGAGACATCTCCAAGGGGCTCTACTGAAAGGTGAGCTTGTGCCTTCCCAGCCCACACAGATGCAAACACTGAGCTGGAAGGTGGACTTGCAACAGCAGAGCCCTAGAGTTAGAGCTTGTTCCATGAAGGACTGGAGGACAGACCCTTCTGACTTCTCCAGGCCAGGACCCAGGGGAGTCCAGCAAGCTCAGCTGTAAATGTTATTGTATATTTATAAACAAGAGCAGGCTGGAGGGATGACATGGCTCTGTTTACCCCAGTGGCATGTAAAAGTAAACACCCCAGATGAGTTGATCATTAACTTGCCTCCCCTGCTTTCGTGCTTTCTTATGTGAATAAGAACATTCCTCCTTCACTCCTTTGCTCGGTCTGTTTTTGTTTGCTCTATCTCCAGAGGGCTGATTTAATAGCCCTCCTTGAACTCAGAGAAGGCTATCATTTGCTTGCAGATCAAAACAAGTTGACTGCCTTACATCTGAAAAACCCCCAATTTCTGCTTTACGACTGAGATAAAAATCCTCCTCTCGGTTTCAGAAAACAGGCAGCGAAACTTTGTGTGGTTTAGGACAGTCCCACAAAAATCAAGACTTTACTGAGAGCTTGGGAACAAGCCAATTTGATGCATTAATCTCAAGAAATAAATCACATAAATAAGAGATAAGCACATGTTTCCCCCCAAGCAAATAGAGGCCACTTGGCTGTGAAAGGCACGTCCTTCTCAAATAATGAGTGGGAGACTCTAATTCCAGGCTTGCAGTCAGTGTTTCTGTAGGGGCTTGCAGGCTGCGAGCAGAGGAGTAGCTGAGCATTATCAGGCATCTATTGAGAGGGTGTACGTCTGACACAGCTCACAGAGCCAGCAGAAAAGTCAGCACAGACTATTTTCCCACCCACACACTTTCACAAGGAGTCAACGGCGCCACTACTGCACAGGTCTCGTAAAGGGTCAAGGATTTATTTTTCTTGAGTGAGCAACAAACTTCTTTTTCCACCAGTAATAATATTTTGTGACAGTGAGGCACCATCCCTAGGAAACAGTAGTCTCTGACCCAACAAATGCTGAAATTGCAGGCACACCACTGGGTGAGGGCCAAATATTCAGTGGTGTGCAGAAATGCCTCCTTTGCACTGGGTGAGGTTTCCAAGACAGATGCTTGAAAGGTTAAAAACACCTGAATTGCTGCTTGTGAAATCTTAATCCACCTCCTTCGTGTTTTGTTGCATGAGCCTTGGTAATAAGGGCTTTGCAGGCATCCCCAGGGATGCTGGTTGGGGCATCAGGAGGGACAACATCAGGCACTGGCGGGACAGGAGGGAAATCAGGCAAACAGTTTGTGTTACTCTACATCCACCTTGATCTCTATTTTCCTTTTGAACCGTGAAAAGCCAGGGAATTCTGTCTGGAAAAAGCCACATGGATGAGGTCTGGTGCAGACTTCAGTCACTGTAACTTCATGCAAGCAACTGCAGCCCTCAACTCTGATTAATCTGAGGTTCAGTTTTTGTACATCTGGAAGGTGCTTCATGAAAACCCAAACCATCTGGGTGAGGCCAGGATAAGTTTTAGATGCTCCTGAACAAGTACTCACATCCTTGGTAGCCTGACTCTGCTAAAATTAAATGCCCTGCGATGAGCTCCTCTCATCAGTTCTTTCCTAAACTTGTATTGCCTTTTTTTTTCTTCCCCCTGCAGCATCCACAGAGCTGGGCAGCACTGTGGCTCCCTGGGGCCGCTGATCTCCAGCTCCCTCCTGGGCAGTCCCATCTCTGCATGTCCCCAAGGGGGCCCAGGCTGTGTTCCTTGGCCCCAGCATTTTGCCTTTCCGTCCCCAGAGCCCTGTCACAGTCTCTCGTTTATTCTGGACCATACTGGCAGCTGGCTGGATTCTTGCAAAGCTACCAAACCACATTTCATGAAGATTGATCACAGAAGCCATTGTTGTCCTGTGGAAAGCTATTTATTTGCTGGTTAATTCCCAGGGTGTCTCTGGAGGGAAGAGGGGGAAAGTGGACAATAACGGGAGTGAAGGGTCCCTGCTCAGCGCAGGCTTTCTCAGGGATGCGAAATCCCAGCTAACCACAGTGTGCTTCCACCCAGACACAGGGCTATTTTTAGTGTAACATTTCATCTGGGTTGCTGTTCCCTCCACTCAAAGCCTAAATGTTCTCTCAGGCACTGACTTTGTGGCTGGCCTGAGTTGGGATGGTGGGCTATTCCCTGCACACCAGGCAGCCATAAGAGTGTGAAATCAGGGCAGGCAGCAGATTCAAGAGCTATACCTACAAAAGATTCTTCAAGACATCCTTTGCAGCAGTTTGGGCTGCCCTTCTTTCCCTGCTCAGCCTCTGTTAAGCTCCCAGTGCTGTGTGCAGCTCCTGAGCTGCAAATCCCTTGTGCTGGACCTGCAGAACTGGCCAGGCATAGGGAGCTGGCAGAGATGTGCAGGGGTGCCAGAGGCCTGTGAATGACATGGAGGTTGGCTGCTCTCAGATGCATCTCTCCGTGTTGTCAGCTCGTGTCACACCTGCCTTGTGGCAGCTGAGCCGTTGCAAAGGGTATATAGGAAAAAACAAGGTCTGAAAAACAACGCACCACCGATCTGCATCAACTCTTTTCAAGCTGTTCCCCCACCTGCAGTCAGGGAAGTGCAGGAAAATGCTCTGACCTCCTGCTCAGCAGAGCAGCCCTCACTCCAAACCAGTTCACCTCCCAGCCAATCCAGTCTCGCTTGCCCCCCTCATGGGCTTTCCCCTTCAGCTGGAGCCATCTCTGTGGGACAGTGTTTCTCCTGCTTATGGGGCCCCAGTCTGCAGGGACAGGAATTATTGGACTGCTGACCCCGGGACACAATCATGTCCTCCAGAAGAAACAGAAGAAGATATAAATACTCTGTTTTAAGGATTGTCAGTGGAGACAGAGGTAATCACCATACCAAACAGTCTCCTTTGGGGGAAGATAAGGGTTTCTGAGCTGAGCTGGGTTGTTTTCTCATGCTGAGGGCTCATCGAGATGTTGGGGAAGTGCTCTGTGCTGGTGAACTCTTCTGTGTGTGCCTGTGTGTGCCTGTGTGCCTGGCTGGGCACAGGGCAGCTGTTCTTGCGCCTGGACAAGGAATGTTTTAAACAGGAGACTGAAGAGTAGCAAATAATGAATACCACACTCCCATCTGAGCTTTTTGGATGAATAATCATTGGTGTTGAAATATATGAGACTCTGTGAGTCTGGGCTCTGAGTACTCTCACCAGGACCCAGTGGATGTCCAAATACAAACAATGAGCAACCACAGAAAGCAGAGAGGGGAATGGGAGTGACAGCTTTGCTCTGTCACTGAGCAGGGGGAAAGGGGCTTGTCAAGTCTCTGGGGGATGATCTGGTCACTGCATGTCTGGACCACAAAACGGACATTTTGTGCCCAGACCTGCTCTCTGATTCCTGGGTTCCTCTCCCTGTGGCTGCCCGTTCTTCATCTGGTGGGCTGCAAACCCGGGTGCCCTGGCTCTGAGTGGCTCCTGGCCGCACACAACTCCTGGTCTGTGTCCAAGTGCCATGTCCAAGACTTGGCCAGGGCTTTTTCTGTGACGAAATTGCTCTGGAAGTCCTGGGCATGTGGCAAGATGGTTCATGTTATCTTCACCCACCTTTGGAGAGTGTCTGTAGCCAGCTGAGTCTTGAGCTGTCAGCTCCAACCAGAGAAGTGGGTTAGCAAAACACAGACAGATGGCCAGGGTTTAACTTGGGCTCTTTTTCATTACCTCTATCACAACACACTCTCTCTGCTGCCTTTTCTGAAACCAGAGACTTGGGCTCCCTCTCACCCCTGCCTCAGTGGCACCCCAGGCCCTGTCATGGTCTGTGGGCAGTGTCCACACCTTCCTTGCCAGGACTGGGACCAGTCTCTGTATACACAGCCATACTGGGAGTAGTGGTGCAGGGGCTGAGAGAGGAAGGGGGGACAGGAGGTCTGATCTGCAGGGTAAGAGCCCTGTCTGAGAGCCACATCCCACAGAGATGGGGAAGGAGGTGGGCCAAGCAGGGAGGGATGGAAGGAGGTGATGGAGCTGGTAGGGATGAGGGCACATCAGTCCTGAGCCCAGCAGCCGTGAATGGATCACGATAGCCAGATCCCTGGCAGCAGCACTGACTACACGGATTTATAGAAGGTATTTGCTGCCAGATTGCAAAGGCACCATCCCACTCCTTGGGAAGCACAGGCATCTAGGCTGGTGTCTGGGTTTAGGATGGGCAGCTAAAGGGTCCTGGGCCTCATACCGCACCCACAGTGCCCAGTCTCCCATGTTGCAGGGGATAACTCCACTGACCATTCTGCTGTCCTGCAAACTGGTGGGTTTCAGCCCCTAGAGCTGCCCACCCCTCAGCCATGCCTGGCTGGGTCTTCCCACATTCCTCATCCCATGTCTTGGTGGTTGCCCAGGAAGAAATCTGCATGGGAAGAGGTGCGTCACTTGTTCTCCAAGCATCATCACTAGTCCAGGCCAGTGTACCCTCAGTTACACCTGGAGCTGGTCAAAAGCTGATGTCTAATCTGAATAATTGCTAGATAAAAATGAGAAGGATGTATCAATAACAACATGAGAGATTCATTCCATGGATGGGTGGAGAGAAAATACATGCCAGGCAATGTCTGGTTTCCATCAGCAATTTAAATGACTCCCTGGATTTGAGAGAAAATGCCCCCTTACCAGGGAGCACCACACTGCACACTGCTCAGCTGCTGCAGAAATGCGGGAAAGGAAAATTGTCCTGGGTTAGGAGTCACCAACACTTGATTTTTAAATGCTAGCTTGGCTATTTTGAATGCTGACAGTGTTCGTTTGTTTGGTCACAAACTTTGCACAGCCTCCCCCTCCAAATCCACCTGAGGCAGAGCAGCTGGCTGCTGGCACAGGCGCTGCTGCAATGGCACTGTGGTGTCACATATTAGTCAAGGGACTTGGGGGCAAATCCTTAGCCAGAGACTCCTCAAGTGCCTCATGCCCCAGTTTTCAGTGGCCCTCAGTGGCACCTGGCTGCAGGTGTTTGTTGCCAGTGTCAGAGCTGCTGGTTTGTGCTGGTCACTGTTCCTGTGCTGTGCCTGTGCTGGGTGATTTCAGCAAACTTTTTGTTGAAACATCAGCTGTACTAAATTTGTACAAAGCATTTCTCATGCTGACCAGATGCCACTGCTTCTAAAAATAGTCCAGTCTAGTCTGTTTTCCCAGCTTCTTGCCTTTTATCAGTAATAGTTTTAGTAGTCTTTGCAATATTTAAGGAGTCATTTGTCCATGTCAGGCCAGCAACTACTGGGAATAAAAATCCTTCCCAGTTCTCCCATACTCCTATTCATGCCTACACAAAAAAAAGGCCATGAAGAAACTTTTGCACTGGAAAACAAAAGTTTTTGGTGCACACTTAACAAGAGCTGCACATCTCTGGGTCAAATCCAGGTTTTCCATGCAGAGCTCCCCACAAGAGCTGCTGTGGGTTCTTCCCTTGCCGCTGGTGTAGCCTGTGGAGTGGGAACAGGATGTCTCTGAGGGGCCCCAGCATGGTGGGTTGCGGTGCAATGTGTCCAGGAGATGGAGAGTCATAGGATGGGATGGACTAGGGTGGGATGAGATAAGATGACATGACATGAGATTGAGTGGAATGGTGTGGGACGGGATATGTTGTGGTGGGGTGGTATGAGTTATGGGATAGAAGCGAATGGCATGGGTTGAGTTAGGATGGAATGGGACAGACTGGGATGAGGATGGGGTAGGAAGAGGCCGGATGAGGTGCCAGCCCAGTATCCAGGGGCAGTTCCCTCCTGCCGCCAGCTTGGTGAGAAAAGCTGAGCCATACACCTGTGCTGTTTCCCCACCTCCCAGTGAGTATCACTGCTGCTTCAGACCCTGGCAGTGTTGTGGTTGCAGTTCACCACATCAGCAGTGCTGTTGCGAGTGCCACACACAGATACTATCTGTGACACTATCACGCCTGCTATTATTTTATTTCATGCCATTTCTGAAGCATTTCTGCAAACACAGCAATTAAGGACCTCGTAATCATTTAAGTATCCAGTGATATATCCAGTTCTTGAATGTTGTGGCTTTTCCTGTGTTTATTTTTCCTCCTCCTGGGCCTTTTGCTCAGCAGACAGGCTGGATTTTTTTTCTTTTGGCTCTGCCTGCCTGGAATGAACGTCCCTGGACGTACAGTATTGCCAGAGCCAGTGCAGGACTATGTTGAAGTCCCTGAGGTGGTCACAGGGATGCCTGCGAGACCAGGAGGAGATGCATGATGCATGTGCTGGCAGCCCTGCTCATGCTGGCACCAGAAACAGAAGCTTAGATTTCCTCAGCAGCAGATTGATGGGACCCACAGCATCACCTCTGTCTGCTGGGGCAGGAGAGTAAGGTGGAAGAGTCCCTCTAGTCAACCCTTTCCCAGGGCTGCTCTGTACTTTGGAGTCTCAGTGTGCCCAGCAGCCCTCCCAGCAGCTGGGGGTGAAATGACCCCAAGAAAACCCAGGCAGTCAGCTTGGAAAATCCCAGGGAGTTTGATTTACTCGCAGAACATGTTTGCATAACAATACAATGGGGGAGCCCTATTTTTGGTACAATGCCTTGCTCCCCATGCCAAGATGTGCTGATACTCCCCGGCTCAGGCAGGCTCCGGCACAGCCACGCCAGGGTCACGTCCCTGCTGCCAACTCTCACCTTGGCAAAGAGGGGAGCCTGGAGGGCTGGGGGTGCAGGGGGGCGCCCAGACCCTGACAGGGGCCAATGCTGCTGCTTCCAGGGCTCCTCACTGGGCTGTAAAATCTTATGAGCAGAGAAGTAATTGGCATTCAAGATATGGGACATATTACCCAGCCAGCTTTTGGTGGGGATGGCTGAACAGATCATTGACAAGCCAAATGGTTCTTCCACAGAAAGCCCAGAGAACTGGTGGGAGACATGGGGAATAGTGGGATGGAAGGGCCTCCTACAAGGCAAACCTCACAGCATCTGAAATGCTTCTCCTGGCAAAACCGTCCACCCCTGGCTGTACTGTTTTCTTGACTCAGGTTTATAGATGATGGTGTAGGAAAGAGCTCTGCAGTGTCACCCTGGCAGGCAGCGTCCCATGTTGGCTCCTGGGTGAGCATCCCACTCCGGATCATCCCCTGCCTTTGCTGCAGCCATTCCAAGACAAACCTCATTCTCAGAGACGCTGAAGGAACCTGTGAGCTAATTGCAAAGAGAGTTACAACTAGTGAAGAGCACATCTGGCTGCAACCACCAGACTGGAGCTGACCTGCCCTGACACAGCTCCTCTGGGGGTGGCCAGCTCCTTCCCTGCTGCCCACGGTCTGGAGTGTGGCTGAGTAATCCCGGCTGAGGTTTCATTCACATTTCAAAGGGTGATGGACCTGGAGAGGCAGCCTGAGAGTGAAGCAGCCCTTATCCGAATGTGGCGACATCACTTTGGCTTTGCAGCTGCTCTGGGCTCACGCCTGAGACCCTCCAGCAGCAAAGCTCTGCCCCTTCGAGGCCGATGGACACCAGCACACACCCAGGTGTCCGGTCAGGCGTGGACCAGCAGTGGGATGTGCCGGCTGTGCCACAGGGATGCTCGTTCAGGGGCTCAGCCGGGGCACACAGCCCTGTTTGCCCACCCGCATCCCCTCCGCGGGAGCTGCTCCCGTACGCTGCCCTTTATTCTGCTCCTTCCCAGCGGCTGCTGGGCGGCCGCGGAACAAACAAACGCGGGAACAATGCTTTCCAGGAACCGCGCGTTTCCTCCGAGAGCGCCGGGGTCAGGGCTGCGAGAGCCACAGAAACACTCTGTGCTGGCCGTGGGGCGAGCTGCAGTGGGGAGCATCCCCCCCAGCCATCCTGCCAGCGGCTTTGGTGAAAATACAGCCAAAAAAAAGAGTTTTGCGATTTATCCCCCATCCCCCCCGAAGAGTGTTTGAATTCCCAGTGCGAGGACCTGAACACTCGTGCTTTGGCACGTTTGTGTTTCAGGGAAGGCTCAGGAAGCGCTGATGAAATATTTGGGCTTCAGGACTTACAGACTGGAGAGGAAAGCGCGTGGTGAGAGGCTTGTTCCCATAACTCCTCCAAAAAAAATCCATGCTAGGGTGCATTTGTGGAATGGGCTGCATATAAATTGTTCATAAATAAGCCTAACATTAGTGAGCAGGTGGAACAGGGCAGGGTTCAGGAAATTATGCAAAGAGAGTAGACAAAGAGCCAGGCTGCGATTGCTCTTTGTGTCAAGGACAGGGGCTCACTTTGTGCAGTCACAACGAGTTAGTGTGGGGCACAAAGGCAGCAATTTTGGATTTGATTAAACTCTTTGACAGCATTCATATGTTAAACGATTATGTGCTACTGTCGGCTGCTACAGTATGCATAACCGAGGAGAATCACAAATGAATCCGTTGAGGCCAGAGTGCAGTGTCATGGGAGATGTAATTAATAAGCCAAACAAGAGGGGCGAAAAAAGCAAATTTGTTGTGGATTTTACTCAGTGACCAGGCACATCAAGTCAGGAAGAAATGAATAACATGGACCAACACAGATGTGCGTTCTGGCATTTGAAAGTCTAATCCAGATATACAAATATTTTAGGCAGAATCCTGTGTCCCATCTTCTAAACTTCAGACATCCAATAGCTGTATGGCATCCGCTGCACCAGCCGAGGACTGTGAAAGGCAGGTCAGGGTTGTTTGAAGGCATTCCCAGCACATGGATTATTTTGCCTTTATGCTTGCTGCCCATTCAATCTTTGGTGAGATGCCACGAGGTATTGAGGGACATTTGAAACGGGATTAGAAACCCTCCATGTCAGCCACACAGTGCCTGGTGAAGGAGTCATGGGAGATGCTGAGGCAGCAGCAACGCACACCCAGAATTACCTGCAGGAGGGAAGCACAGGGACCTTGCATCCCGCATGTGCTGCCTTCAACCCCTGCCTTCCCCAACAAGTGAAAAGATGTCTCTGAAACATGTCTTCTCAGCAAAGCTGCATGGATTTGCTTAGTCAGCAGCCCCAGCCCATGAGAGAGGGACAAAAGCTCCCTCCTGAGAGAGATGCTGAGGGTGAGAGGTTGCTCAGGGGTGGCTCCTGGCTGGGTCTCTGCTCCACATGGGACTGCATGTGTTCTGGGTCACAACAAGACCACACAAACACTTTGGCCCACAGAGAGGTGATGTCAAATAGAGGTGCCACAGCAACACCAAAAATGGTAGTGCTGCTGCCAAAGAAAATATCTGTAGTGATTCCTTATGTCTCCCAGTCTTCAGGGGAAAAAACAAAGCCAGACACCTGGTGTGGAAAAAGCCCCAATCGGCATTTTTTCCCAAGAGCACCTGCTGGGGAGCAGCTCCTGGGCTTGCAGGCTGGCTCCAGCCCTGTGTTGTCCTCATGTCACCCCTGTGTCACTCCCTCCATGCTGACATCTCTGGCTCTGCTGCCCCTGTCTCACTTGGCTTCCGTGTGTGCCGGCTTGGTGCCGGGAATGGGATAAAACACAGTGCAGAGAAACTCAGCCAACCAGAAAAGGCAATCCTGCCTGCAGCAGTAAGGAATTAATCAAGATCTGGGCTGATAAACAACTGGCAGCACCGCTGGGGAAGGGGTGACCCGTGGTTCGGGGAGGTGATGACGAGCAGCCGGAGGTGAGTGGGTGGGCGATGGGCTGCAGAGCCTCTTTGCCATGGCTCTTCCTTCCTTTGGGATGCCCAAATCCCTGGTGTGCAGGTAAAATGTGAGTTATGGGAGCTGCTGAGGGATTGCCCCAGCTCCCAGGACCCCGGAGCACAGTTGGGTGGCTGCTCCAGAAGCTCATCTCCACTGGAAATGAACTCACCAGTCTCATTGTGCTGATTGGCAGCTGTCTGAGTTAAGTGTTTACAGAGGGTTTCATTCACCCAGGGCTGGCTGAGAAATGTGTCTGTGTCCAGATTCAAAGCGAGGTGTGCAGTGAGGGGTCCTCCGAAATCACCCTGCCACCAGCCCTGCCCCACAGTGCAGAGTTACAGAACGCTTTAGGGTGGAAAATTTGCCCTCTAAAATCATGCAGTGCAAACATTAACTCAGCACCTCTGTATTCACTGCTAAACCACATACTCTAGTGCCACATCCATGTGCCTTTTGAATGTGCAGGACAAGACTCCCCCCCTGAATTTTTTCATTCCCATTCTGCTATTACCAACTGTCTTCTCACAAAGCATGTTCCCCCTCCCTCCAAAAGAACAAAACAGAAATCAAAAGTGCATAAAGATTTTTATCTGGAGCCAGAGGGCCCTGGGAGCGTGGCTGCCCGCCTGGCGGCGAGGAGGGCTGGCTCCATGGGGAGGGCTGGCTCCGTGGGGAGGGCTGGCTCCGTGGGGAGGACTGGCTCCGTGGGAGCCCCAGCTCTGCAGGGAGCCCCGGGCCGGCCGCCTGCCTCAGCCCAGGCTCATGATGCACCAGATTGCAATGAAAGCTTTTATTGCCCAGTCAGCTAGCTTGTATCAGTCAGCTATTTGGCTGAAGGGGAGGCGTCCATTCAAAGCCAGTTTACAGCAGAGGCTTTATTTTTATTTTAAAAGCATCTGGAAATTAAAAATCCCCTTTGGCACTCGTCCACTTTGGAGAGGGAGCCAGGCCTGTCGTCTGGCCAAGCAGCCCTGCTCTAACCGAGCTGGGTGGATCCAGTGCTGGGACATTTTCCTAACTCCAGCAGACACAGGCTGCTGGCATTCTTCCAGCAGCTCCATGAACTTCCCATGCCGAGTGTCAGTTTGGTCCTTACACCATATATGTGACACAGCATGGATGTCACTCAGAGCCTGGAGTGACTCAGAGAGTCACTCCAGGATGTGCTGTGCCCAGCCCCAGGCTCTTCCCCAGCCCACGCACTCCTCTGAGATGGTGCTTTGGCGAGGGCAAAGAGTGAAAGTACAGTCAGTACATGTAAAGTTTGCCTCAGGTGAAGGGCAACAATGCAAAACATGGGTTGTTTATTTCCATTTTGGGATGGGCTGCAGGTCTGACAGGTGACACTACCCAGGACTGGCTGAACTGGTGACACAGGTGTGCTGAGTTTATAGCAGAGCCCTGGGAATTTCTCCATGTGCAGTGTTTTGCCCTAAAACCCACGACATATCATTGGACTTTTTCCTCAGCCAGCTGGTAAACCCCAACTATGTCTTCACTTGGGTCAAGGTGTGTTTTGGAGAAAGGAAAAAAATGAGAAGCAAATACATGCCTGCATGCAGTTATAGTTGCATAGACCTGTTTTTCATACTGCAGGAAAAGTGTAGGCACTGGAAATCTCCATCCTCCTCTGGCAGCTGGCACCTCTGGATGCCCAGCCCCATGTGTCCATTCACTGTGGCTCTGCAGCAGGAAGAAAGGTTGCTCTGGAATATGGCAGAGAGCAGAACAATGACAAGGATTTGTCTGCTCTGTGCTACAGAAGGGAAATTGACAAGCCCCTGTCCAACAGCTTGAGATTGGCACTGCGGAGTCTGAACCTGCTGAGTGCATCAGCTGCAATCCAGGACATCATATTTTATCCATATTTTATCCATATCCATATCCATATTTTATGGGTGAGGTGAACAAATGTGTTAACAAACAGCTGGAGGAAGAGTTGAGGATCTCCAGATGCAGCTTTGTCTGTGACCTGCTAAGTGCCTGGGCTGCCCTCCTGCCCCTTGGGGTGGGAACAGTGGTGTGTTACCGGCCTGATCTGGGCATGGAGGGAATGAGGATTATTGCTTGTGAGTCTTTTCTGCCAGGAGAGGAAGGGAATATCCATCAGGTTGGAAAAGGGGATCAAACAGGAATCATCAACCCTCAGCCCATCCTTCCCAACCTGCCCTGTCTCACCAGCTCCTGCTTTTAGTCCCCATCTCTGCTTCAGCATGCCAGGAGCTGCAGTGGATGGCCTTCCTTTTCTCCTTCCCCAAGTCCTGCTGTGTGAGAGCTACTCCTTCCCAGGAAAGACCAATTTCACCAGTGGTGCAGGCTGGTGAGGGCCCAGCATGAGGAGACAAGAGCAGAGACTCTTCCCTAATCCTACCTAAGCCCTTGCAAAGCCCTACTGCACAGACACAAACTAGACTGTTTTAGAGTCTCATAAAACTGAAACAACTGTGGTCAGACCCTTATGGCAATGTCAACACGCCCTCTTTAGCACAAAGCCCGTCTCTCCCCACTGGATTTTAAGTCCTTGTTTCAGAGTATGGAAGCATTAGATCTTTCCAAAGAAAGGATTTCCTGAACTATTCTAACACTGAAAAAATAATGTATTTTTCTCTGCCTTGGCTCTTGCAGGCAGTTGAAGTACTTGGCTGAAATTTTTTTTAAAACCTAACAAAACAAAACAAAAAACCAGAGTGATGCCATAAGAACAGAATCTTTTACTTAGGAGGGACACAAACCTCCAGAGCAGGCTGTGCTACCAACTCTGCCTCTAATAATAGCTGCCAACTTTGTGAGCATAGTACATTGTTTAAAGAATCTAATCAAGTTATATGCTCCTTTTGAAGTTAGACAACTTTGATTTAACAATGGCTTCAGAGCTTTGAAAAACCCAATCTTTTCTAGTTTGTCTTCCATGATGGTTCCTTACCTGTCTCCCACTGTTGAATAAATCATTATAAACATAAACCAGATGCCTAATGCTAACAATAACTTTAGAGAGTCCTGCTTCCCCCAAGATGTATGGGCAATGACTAACACACTTTTAGCCTCCAGACTTAATTTAAAGCATTCTGGAATTGTGCACTGGTGAGATGAAGGCTGCCCAAGACAATAACTTTTACATTAAAAATAATCTTTGTCTTTAGCAGCAACAAAGTCAAGGTTGTTCTCCTTCAGCCTGGGTGTCTCAGCTTGCCAGTGGGTGCTCTGTGAGCCTGAAGGCATTAGAAAAGGAACACCAACTTCAAGATAATAAAATATCTGTGTTAGAATGCATGGGAACAGCAACCTATGCCACTTGCAGGGAGCGTTCAGCAGAGCTCCACACAGCAAAGTCCATGTTACTTTCAGCTCAGACGTGACAAGGGACAGTGTTGAGCCTCCAGACACAAGGGCTCTTTTCCAGCACAGCAGCAAACACTTGAGTTGCCCTCAGCCTCTGCGTCGCCAGCTGAAACCTGGAGCTCACCTTGACAGACCATGGATGTGTGGAGCAATTCAGGGAGATGTGCTGGTGGAAGATGAGTGTTTCTGACCCAGAGACCTCAGCCTGTGGAAAGCCTGTAGCTAGCAGCTGCTCCAGAACTGCTCTGTAGGGAATATATTGCTTAACAGAAGAACACGCTTAAATGCATTACTAGTACAGCTAAATTAGTGTCTGGAGACTGACTTCTGGCAAAGGAGCAAAATTTTGAAAGCTTTCCTTCAGTATTCTATCACTTTCCTATGTCTGCACACACTGAGCCCAGTTGTGTTCATCTTGCTACGTATTTTATTTTCATAATGTTGTCATCCCTTTTCTACAAGGTTTGCTGTCTTTTTCAGTTTGGCTATTTGAAGCAATAACAAAAAGGTGGACAGAAGTAAGGGTGGGAGGAAATTTTTGGATCTGCCAAAGTTAAGGAAATGAATATTAGATAAACTCTTCAACGCAGACATGCTTTGCCCTTGTGACGTGCCAGCACAGTGTGGCACAGCAGGAAGCTCAGTGCAGAATTTCCTGACACAGAGTGAACTAAAAAAGACCATTCCTAAAAATACACCAAGAAGGCTCATGGGGACCTTGGGGGCAGGGAGGGGGGGGGGATTATTTCTCCTTCCTGAACTTCATGCCAATACCTCTGTTGTGTTGAAAGATCTTTTTTCCCAACCTGGTTAATTCTGTGATTCCTCTGTGGCAGCCTCCCAAGCAGGCTGGTCCCACTGAAGCCAAAATGCTGTGTTTGAAGTCATGGCAAAGATACCATGTGAAAAATAAAAGCATCCCAAGACAACTAGGGGGAGATTTTCCAGAAGCTCACCCTTTCCATGAAATTCACATTAACTTTGCATCACAGTTTGCCTTTTCCTACTTTCCGGTTGCTTGGTGAAGCTTCAGCCCTGCACTGGTGTTTTGTGGGTTTTTTTTAATTCTGATTTTCAAATGAAATCTCACCAAATTGTTTGGTATGGGGATTGAGGTAAAGCACAGAGTGGCTTAAGGGAAGTTAAGACTCCAAACTCAGTATCTCCCAGGAAACTTTGCTACCTGCTTCACCTTTGTGCTCTTGTACAACAGGAGGACTCCTTGCCAAACTAGACTCCTCCAGCTATCCAGCCATGCTTGCAGGAGCACCAAATCCATCTCCACAGAAGGCTACAATTGCATTAGATTATAAAAGACCATAATTAATGTATTTTAAGCTGTGTTTTTGATTCTGTTGAACAGCGAGCACACCCTGAAAATCATCTTTTACAGAAAATATTAATTCTATATGATGATTTTACCTTATGAAGAATGATTTACCTGTCTCTGTGGAGTTGTACTCTTTATACAATAGAGCACATGTCTCTTCTGGTTCCTTACATATGAGGTAGAGATCCCAGGCAAGCAGCTGTCCTGTGGTGTTGTGGGATTTCTATGACACATGGGAGTCCTTCACAGTCAACTTTAATTTTTTCATCTGAAAGCCTCAATACATTGGAAGTAGGAGGGCAAAACTGTTTGGGATGAGCCGGAAAAGCTGGAATTGCATCCTGCCACCTTTTCAGATTATGGTGTCAGGGTCCCAGGTGTCCATTTGGTGCATCTGGCCCAGTGATCATGCATCTAAAAACAACAAGAGTAATATTCAAAAATCAAGGAAATTCAGTATTGTCTTTTCCCATGACTCTGAATTCTTCCTGTTAGTTGCTTTTGATTGTGCCTTTTCAGACAATTGTCAATGGCCCCATCTGCTTGGCAATGAGAAGTGAAGACTTTGTCTTTGATGAGGACTTGCAGGACTCCAAGACCTTCAATATTCACTGATGGGAGATCACATTCAGGCAACCCCAGGGATCCTCCTGGCCTGGCAGTCTATGGATAAAATCTGTGTGAGTGACTGAATATCCTCAAAAAATTGCCATGGTGAGTAATCCTCCAAGATTTGGTGTTGCCCTCATAAACACAGGCTGTCCTTTTTTATATTTAAACATCAAAGGATTCCATTTGCTTTTAAAGTGATGTTTAGTGTTAATATTCTGATCCTACAGGCCAGTTGGATTGTGAGGAGGGCTCAAACTAAAGGATTCAGGGTCTGTTCTGCTGACTGATACGCTTGAAAAATCGTACTTACAACAGATGCTGAGGCACAGCTCATTTATACCAGATACAACTGGTGGTAGATTATGTTCTGTCCTGGAAAAGTGCACATGCATTTTATTTCTACCCACACTGAGAAGAAGACAGAATTTTGTATTCTTGTTCTTTTTATAACTCTTCCCTCACTCTGGTATAGCTTGTGGCAAAACTTTGGCCCTGAAGAACTGTGTGGTGGGGAAGGTTTTATCAAGGGGACTCCACAGGCTGCTTCTGTCTCCTTTGTGCCATGGCTTCAACCAAAAGGGGCTGCCAGGGAGTAGGTTCATCCTCAGTTTATACGTGCAAATGGTGATGCAGAAATCAAAAAACTAGCAAATTTTATTATCCCTGTACTAATTAGGAGACTGAAGATCTTTTACCTCTTTTGATGTCTTGGGGCTGTTTCTTCTCATCCCTGTTTCTTACATAGCTTTTGGTATTGTATGTGAGGAGACCACAGCAGAAAAAAAGGAAGATACAAACCTCTCTTTTCTTTGCCTCTTGGCTAAACCCCAAATATTTTAAACATTTCTGCTAGAGGTTGATTCCCCCAGTGAGCTCCAGAGCTCTTATCTCTGGCAGCTGTAAATCAAACACTGTTCACATGAGATCAGCACACGCCAATATTGCTTTAGATTTTACAGCATATAAACTTCATATATCAATACTGATGGGCCACCCCTCCCTGCAAAGCCTTAAGTAGTCTTAGGATTGTGGTTTTATTTAGTGGGCAGGGGAGAAAAGTACAATAGAAGTATTTCAAATGATTAAATGCAAAGATCTGTTCATCTTGTGAGACAACTTATAAATAATTTAACAAAGATCTTTAACAAGTCTCACTTTAAAGGAAAAAGGAGGTCTACTTTAAACTCTGCTTTTCCAAATCAGTGCTGCAGTGTTTTTAAACAGCCAGACTCTGTAGAAATTGCCATGGAGAGACAGACACAGGGTTCTGGTTGCCAAGTGTAAAGGAGAAAAATGCGAGAAACTCTGTAACAGGCAAACATGGGGTAATCTCTCTTCACCCACAAGAGCTCATCCAAGCCCTGGAGACTAGTTAAAACATTAAAGCAAGAAGTTCTGCCCTTCCCAAACCACTGTTCGCTTGAAATCTCCAGCGGTGGCTTTCTCCACGGGAAGATTCTGCAAAGCTTTTGATAATTTTATGGGAACACCTCACTGCATATTTTAAGTATTCCATTTACCATCTCTCTCTCTCAGAAGCACAGTAACCTCTCCAGTAAAACACAGCTGGAGACATCACGTTTCACGATCCACGTGGAGCAGCCTTCCCTGGCACGGCTGTTCCAGGGCTCGGGAGAGGCTCGTGCAAGGAGCGTGGATTCCTCACCAGGAGACACCTGATTCCCGGGGAAGGGAGCGCAGGGCAATTAGTCACTGTAAAACAGTCTAACAAGCCTAAAGAATTAGGAATTGCCCAGGCTCCAATAAAATACAGTGCTTTATATGACTTGAGATGCTGTTGGAGGAATCTGGCTAATCTTTTACTCTCCTAGTAAATCATTCATTGAGACCATCTGTGAAATATGAGAAGAGCAGCTTCAACCCAAGATTCCCGCTTAGCAAAGCTCTTACTGGCTTGGCCGGAAAGAAGCTTTCCTGATAAAGTTGATAGCTGGTCCCAGCCCTCATGATTTCCAGCAGCAGTAATCCTTCTGGGGAGATTAGAGAAGCAGCCCTTGAAAGTCCTGAAGCGTGTCCATCCACTACAGCAAAATTCAAGGGAAAAAGAAAGATGAAATCAGCAGCACTCGCCAGGGCCTGGCCCTCAATGCTTTCTGATCTAGTGGCCTCTGCAAACAGCCCCCAAACAGGTGGTCAGAGCTCCTCTGGGACAGGGAGGATTCGTGGGGCTCCAGGGGAGCATCAGGGAAGAAATCTGGTACCTTGATGGCTAAGACTGGACTGTGCATTTTTTCAAGGGGAGGCGTGGATACCCATCTGGAAAATGATACTCAGCTCTCAGAATGATATTCAGCTGAACCCAGAACCCCAAAATTCCATGCTTCAGGAAAGTTCATGGCTGAATCCAATAAGTACAATGCGAGATCATGTCACTTGAGGAGAATAAGTCATCCAAAACATCCCTATCACATCCCCACACCAGGCTGCTTATCTGTGTCCTCCACCCAGATTTGATACAGTTTTTTAAGAAGGAGTTAGCCTTTGTCCACAGGCATTACTACAAATCTGGGAATAGAAGAACATTCTTGGGCAAATAGTTCATAGGACAAAATAAATAAAATTTTAGCTTACGGGAGAAATGGGTTGAACACCTAACCACACTACTCAAGGACATGAATTACAATCCATCACCGCTGGGAATTAAGACTTTTTATCTAATATCTTCTGGTTTCCACACTCTTAGGATTGGCAATTCCCAGATGGCTCAACAACTCATAGGATCAGACAGATTCAAAGGGAAAGACAAGATGCCCCAAATCCTAGAGCCAATGGCTTGAAGGGAAGTGAAGAAACACCCAAATAGGAGACAAAATAAGAGCACAACAGGGCTGGAGGCACAACTCTACAGTTCTACCTGGTGCTGGACTCTCAGAGAATGCAATTCCTGCACACCTTGTAGGGAGGCTGAGCACATCTCACCTTTGAACTCTCTCAAATCTCTGCTGTATAAATCCATACATTTATATCGTGTTTGGGTGCCTTGTAGAGCCTTGGGGTCAGTAGCTGTGTAGAAGACATCAAATTTGCTGTCTTCTCCCTAAAACTTCCTGAGATCTAAGTGAAAGAGCATCTCACTGACCACTACCCTGACTAGCTTGTTAGTGGTGCTTTTTCTGCTGTGGAGAGAAATAAGTCAAGACAAGTAAAACTGAAAGCTTCTTTATTTTGGTTTTAAAAGTGGAACATTCTTCCTTGCTGCTTACTAAGTGTATAACTCAGAAGAAAGTATTTTACCCTGTGCATCAGCTGAGACGTTAGGGAACCACTTCCTCTAGCCCCAGTTAGGTGCAATAAAGACTACAAATGCCCCTTCCTGTAGTGCTGTTTCTATTCTTAGCATGTTCTGTACCATCCTTGGTAGTCAGGGCTGTGGGGGTACAAACCACAGCTGGGATCGCTGAAAAGAGAGAGGGTGTGGGAGGAGAAGCAGGAGGGAGAGCTGCTGGCATCCACCGAGTCAGAAGCAAAGTAGAGGAGGAAGGTGAAATCCAAAGGGAACAGAGAGGATCTCCACCTCAGCAAGACCAAGTTCATACCATGGCACTGGAAACTGCCTGAGCAAAGCTGCTGAGGAGACGTGCCCCAACAAGTCAGAGCTCAGGCAAGAAGGGGATCTCCTGTCTCTGCGTCAGCTGGGCTCTGGGACAGGGATTTTCCATTAGTCAGGCAGGACTCATGTTCAGCAGAAAGCTGCTCTGGCCTCCCAAGAATGATGAGCTGGGTGCATCCTGCACCCTCCAAATCATACACAGAGAAAGCTGCAGGAGCATCTGTTATAAATACTCTTCACTGGGCAAGGGCAGGAAGAACAGCTTTCACAAGATTCTCTTAAATGGAGAAAGTCATCCAGGCCTTTTCTTTGCAAGTACTGCACCCCTCCTGGAGCCCTTTGTGATCTAAGTTGTTTAGAAAGTAAATGAAATGGAGTGAGCCAGAGAGACAGTAAGGGTTATTTCTCTAAGAAAGAAAGGCTTAATTTTACCATGGGGATCTTGCCTCTGCCATGACCCCTCCGATGGCTCACAGGAACACAGGAGGAATTAACCAGCAGTGAGGACTAGTTTATTCTAGCTGGGCTGTAAATATCTTAGTTCTTAACAACAATATCCACTCTCATGCACAAAACCCCAAACCCAAACCTAAGTGAATAGCAACTAGTCCTCAGCTAGTAATGCTCAGCTTCTCCACAGCTTACAGCACTCTCCCTTTTCCACCTAACCAGGACAGAACTAGGGCTTGGCACCTCTTTGAAGACTTCCCTGGGCTGCAGTTGAGGTGGTCAATGCACTAAAAATACGCAACACTTCATGAGTGGAAACCCGGGAGGGGCCAGTTCAAGAGAATGTGTGAGGAAACAGAGCAGGACGAGGATTACCAGGCTCAGAACCATTTCTGTTTGGTCCAGGTTGGTGTCTGTGCAGCTAACTGGCAAATGAGATCAACAGCTAAGATTTTTCCATCTAATCTAACTGAACTAGCAGTTGGGTTTCATTCAAGCAATTGTTCTAATGGATAATAATGTCATACTATGACAAGAGGGCTTGTTACTAGAATGTTGTACTCAATTCAATAACTTGAACTGACCATATATCGTCCCTCTTATGGGAGCTTCAGCCGTTTGAGAAGGAGCCTCAGAGTTGCGTGATCATCCCTAAAACCTTCTCCCCTAAGTTCCAACTTTGGAGAACAAGTTGTTCATCATATGCTGAATTCAGCCTTGGAGTAACTCCAGTGAAAACAAAAGGAGTAACAACAGGAATGGATTAGGCCCAATTGCTTTCACATTTCTCCAACTTGAATTTTAAATTCCAATACTGAAGGAGGAGTAAAAAAAAAAGAAAAAGAAAAAAGACCCAACTCATGGCAAATACACTTCAAAATGTAAGTCTGCCTGTGATATGACCCCATGCCCTTTGTGAGCTTCCCCAAGCTTACCTAGGAACAAAACCCTGCTGTTATCTGGCACGAGCAATATATATTCCTACTTCTGCCACTGTATTGTACCAATATTTGCACAGAATTGTCAAACCCTGCAGTTCTAGGCTGCTACACTCCTGACTACTGACTTTACACACATCTGAAAAAACCCAGTATCTGCCAAGTTGAGATACAGAGTCATGAGGATTTCATTTCATAAAAACATTAAGATTAAATAGTGTGTTTTCTTTACCAACCCCATCTTCTAGAGAGCTGTGCTCAGATCAGGAGAGGGCACAGTCTCACCTACAAATCCACATCTGATAGATCATCACCTTGGCATCTCTCTGATTAAACAGACATGAACAGAGAGCAAGTGGAATAAGGGAATGAGACAGGGAACCCCAAGCTCCCTTGCTGACTACTGAGACATGCTCTCTCACAGTGTTTGCTGCACCACTCACTCATTAGCTTTTTAGTGAGTTCCTTCTAACTTTGACCTGCTGTTTCCTGCCAGGGCTGATGAGCCACAAGTGCAGAGCTGCTTCCTCTGGGCCAGTTCCTCAGAGCAGCTTCCAGTGGCTGCCACGTGAAGTTAACTGAAGAAAAAAAATGTTGCTCTTGTTTTCGCTGGAGTTATTCCCAGGCTATCCCAGTGTTTTATAAAGGGGGCAACAGAATTATCCAGTGATCAAAGAACTAAACGGCAAGTCAGAAGTCCTGGGTTCAATTTCTAGCTTGTATTAAACCAACACTAACCATATGCCCTCTCTGTGCCTCCACACGCTTATTTGAGGGTTTTAATAATAATGATGACACTCAGAGTTACTCCTAAGCAAGTAAGAAGTTTATGAAACATCACAGAAGCACGAAATATTAAGACCATGTTTGACCCATGAGCTGTACAAAGTAAATGCAGAGCTCCATCCAACTGACAGGCTGGAAGTGGAGGAGTTCGACTCAGCTGCTATCTAGCTCAGAAATCACTGCACATTGTTTGCAAACTTATCAGGAGTGACTTGAATTGTGAATTAGCTTCAGCAAGGCAGCTGGCAGGCTGCTGAGGCATACAATGCCTGCTGAATCTGCACTTCCTGCTGGAGACGTGCGAAGGAGAAGGCAAACTATGAAAGAGCAGAGAAACCGCTCCCAGCTCCAGTCAAAACTACGTGCAGCACAGGCATAACAAGGCCAGTTGCTGATCCAGGGGCCAAACCAGAATTCCCAGCAACAGCAGTGCTGATAGTACTCAGCCCTTGCACAGAACTTGCCATGGAGGGATCTCAAAGCACTTTGGGAGGATCATGATGCTCCCCCACTTTCCCCCAGCTCCTTGCCAGGCTGGGTTAGACCATCCCCACCCACGCTGTGACCCTGCAACAGGTCCCCTGTACACAGCCCAAGCCTGCTTTTGCACCTTGTTTTTCAGTAAATATTCCAATCTATGTCAAAAGCAGCAGCAGTTCCCAAGACATGTTCTATCCAGCCTTAACCTGGGCACTCACCTGGACACTGCACCAGAGAGCAGCTCTATGGCTGGATGCTCTTGGGGCGGGTAGACATTCCCTGTGCACTGCAGGTTACAAAGCTGAAGCCACTGCAAATTCAAGATCCAGGTCTCTGTGTGCCCACAGGGAGAAATAACAGAAGGATGCTTCCTGCGTGCAGTCGGACAGGAACACTGCAGCATCAGCACTTGGGGAAAAAACCCAGTTTGTGGCACTGCAATCCACTAAACCAAACCGAAATGTGCCACAGCAGGGTCCTGAAATGGTTCACAGGGCTGGGAAAACAGCCAATGTGCAATGCACTCCAAGGAAAACTCTCTCACTGTGAGCAGGGCCTATTCATTCATTTCAGGTTGTCAGTAAATTTGATCCAAGCCCTCTCTAGCTGGGGATTGTGTTATCCTTAGGACCAAAGAGCACCTGCCTTTTTTAATCAGTTTTAAGTTTAGTAGCCCAAAGAAGTCCAAACCCTCACTCGAGGAAGTTAGTGCTGACTCTCAGAGGAACAGGTTATGTTGTGATTGCAAAGAAAGAAAAAGTCAGAAGTTTCTAGTCACAGAAGCTGAAGGGTGAGCACAGTTCAGACGCACTTCAGACACTATTACCACTGCTCACTAAACACCATCCTGTGCTTTGCAAGCCACGATACGCCATCCCGTGGCCATCCAGATCCCCATGAGCTTCCCACAGCCGGCCCGAAGCTCCCGGCAGAGTCAGGGATGTGCTGTGTGTGCCGGCACTATGTGCACGATGATCCTTATTGCTAATGCAAAGCAAGGCTGAAAATCTCCATCTGCTTCCCCCTCCCCAAACACCCTCTTGTGCAGGTTGTAGGATGTGGCTGTGGCGTGGCTGGCTTGCAGCCTTCACCCAGCGCTATCACAACTCCTCTTCCTCAGCGTGAGCCTTCGGTTGACAATAACCAGGACACTGTGCAGCAAAAACATCACTTTCTCCACAGCGTGTGCACCAGCCTCCTGCCATTCCTCCTCCTGCTCAATTACAGTGGTTTATCTGCAGTCCCTTGTCCCTCCAGGTCCCTCATGGTCTCCCACAGTGCCCAGAGCTTTTGGGGCATCTTTGTGGTATAGCTGTGAATCTATACCCTTAATTCGCCTCACATTCCTGCTCTATCCCCATGAAGAGTTTTGCCCACATCTCTAGCCCACATTTGACAGAAGCTGGCAATCCCGTGGACTGTGCTGCTAAATACAAAAAGCTGAGCTTTCAGCCTTGCTTTGGTTGTCCAACAAACACGATTGCAGCCTCCAGGGCGGATGCAAACTCCATGTGAAGGGACCAGGAGGGAGGCTGTGAAAGCCCACGCAAATTCAGTACGCCTTTGTCTCCCTCCTTGTTGCCCATTGGGTCCACCCTGCCCATGATGCCTCTCCTTGCTCACATTGTTGGATTTTAATACAGGAGGAGAAAGAATAAGGAAAAAGTAGTGGCCAGCAGCAATAAGAGTCCTCGAAAGGCAAATGTTTCCTATTACAGCACCAGTTCTTTCAGGCCCTTTGATGTCACTTCTCCCACACAAAGCTGTTCCTTTCACAGTCTGTGCTTGCACACGAACAAGATGTTACACGTACTCTATGCAGCACATCCTTGACTCTTATTTAAAGCACATTTGTCCCAGCTCACTGTACTTTGCTCTCTGTATCATTTTTCAAGCCAGTACTCATACATCATAGGCACAGAGGCTCCCTTTTTCACATTAATTTTTCCTCCAAGTTTTTGGAGGTTGTGGTCATAAGTATGAAAGTGTTGACATCTAACTAGGGTTGAGAGTGAGCTGTTAAGTTCATGGCAGTAGCTGAATTTTTCCAAAATTTTAGGGGCTTGTAGAGCTTCGTGATAAGCCAGATCTAACATGTATATTTATATTCCAGACTAGTTAACTTCCATTAATCTTTTATTCTACTTAAGCCCATCAATTCTGATACCACCTGCTTCCCAATCTGCCAGTTAGGGTCTGTGACTTTTGCATACTGAAATTATTGTTGATCATGCACTGCATTGATAAATCGTTACAGTTCTCATGACAAATTTAAATTGCAAATTATTTGGGGCAAGGAAAATATTTTTGTTCTAGCACAATAGGCTTTTCATAATCTGCATTATAAGCTATCCCAAGACAAATAATAGCCGGGAGCTTCTGCCAATGTACTCAGCTTTGGTGCAAGTTCGGAAGTGGTGGAGACTCCAGCAGAATGCAGGAGGTTTCTTTAGGTAATGCAAGGGTTAAAACAGTCAGCTTCTGAAAAAACAACCTCTTGTCATTGTCTCCAAGATTCATTTGACTCATATTGTTAAATAGGAGTTACTTCTGCACAAACTATATCCAAATGCCTTCCAGAATCAAAACACAATGGAGAATATTTCCAGAAAACACGCATTGCATTATCTGAAAAATAATCAAAAACCCCAAACTCTGTTATACCCCAATGTGAGAAACACGTAAAAGTCCATCACGAATTTTACCACAGCTGTTTAGTAAGACAGTCAAACTATGGTAATTAACAGCAAATAATAATTGTGTTTGTAAAAAAAGGTAGAAAAAATCTCATTGTCCTTGGAAATAAGATAAGGGAGACTAAAGGTATTAGAATTACTGTGCAGTGCAAGATGATGCTTTCTGGAGAGAGAGGAGCTGTTTGACAACCTGGTATAACCAAGGGGCCTGTTGAATCACAGGCAACTGTTACTGCAAATTTATTCAGACACTGAGAGAGGCCTGGCCCTGTTCGTTAAAGATGAACAAATCTTGTGGTCTTTCAGTAACAAATTCTTATTTTACAGTAAGAAGTGCTTGGAGCTCGAAGCATACTGGATTATGTTGTTCTTACTACTGATACACTCAAAATACTATTGCCTGCATTTAAAAAAATAATCAAACCAGCCAAATTTGTTCATTAAAAACAGGTGTCTTTATTCTGTATTTTCAGGTCTTATTTATTTTAAATCCACCCCCCTCCCAATCTTTTGTGATCACTCAAGCTAACATGCATTCTTTGTTAACAGCAAGAACCTACCTACTTCCCATTTCCAAACTTTATAATGCAAGAATAGCAAACCAAATTGCTCCAGGTTTAAAAAGAAAAGTTTGGCCTTGGCATGCTAATTAGAGGGAAGACTCAAACCAAAAGGCTTTCAAGATCTAAAAGCAAGTAATAAAAAGCAGCTTGAATGCAAAATGGTTTGGATTGAAACAAGAGACTTCCGCAAAGTGCCCTGTCCACTATAAATGGCTCGCCCTGAGGTACAGGGACATGTTATGGTGGCAGTGGAGTGTGTTTGCTTTTATGGAAACAGCTGCCCCATCCCTACATTCCACTTACGTGAGGGCTCTTCGTCCACAGCAGGAAGCAAACCCCAGCTATCACACTTTAACCACCTCTGCAGTGTAATTATTCCCTCAGAAAACAGATTTGCCCTAAAATGACATCTACTTTCGTTTTTTGCTTGAGGACAAAGGTCCTTGTTGTGGATTAGATAACCAGCCCTTAAGGAAACCCAGCCACCCAATCCTGGCCTTCCCCAAAACCAGCTGAAACAACTGCTACTCTAATTCTGATGGGCAAGCACAGCTCCCTCTTTTGGGGGTGGCCTAAGCAAAACAGTCCCACTTGCCCACAAGGAACCTTTTCCCCTAAGTCTGAACAGCACAAGACCCTCATGAAAAGCCTTGGTTGTTTGAAAAACACAATTTTAATTTGAAAGTTAGCTGGATAAGTTTCATTGAGGGCTAAAACTCTTAATTTATAAACACAGGAGCAAGTTACTACATCCTTCTCACTGAGTCATCTTCTACCTTCAGTGACCCATCTTATACCAAATTTGCTAAGAAATAGTTAACAGATCTCAACAGAGACTGAAATAGTGAATGGTAGGACATGTCTCTTTCCACCTACTATGGACAGCTGCCACTCATGTAACAGCCCTGGAATACAAGGGGCAGTTTGTGTAGCCCCAAAAATATTCCTTGGCCTTCACTCCAAAAAAGCAAATGCAACAGGCCTAGGACTCCATGAAATATTTTAACTCATGTTAGTTCAAGGGTTTTTTTATTATGTAGTTACCAGAAAAGTTATATGTAGATGAAATTCCTCAAGGAAAAATGAGTTCTCATCTTTGCTCTCATACAACGTTATTAGCAGGGTCTACAGATAAGACTGTGAATATTTGCAAAAAATAACTTATCCAGGCCAGTCTATTGTGTTTCTCCACCAGAACCCGAGTTCCAAAGCCTGCTCAAGTTCACAGCCCCCAAAGTGGATCTGCCTGGAGAAACACGCCAAGCTGAGGCCTTAGATTTAAAATATTTTTAGCATTTTGAGTTGTAAAATGAGTTCTCCATTCCTACCATGACTTACAAAAAAAAAAAAAAAAAGAATCCCACATTAGTGCTCTTACACAGTACAGAGTTCCTTGTGTCTCTCAAGAATGAGTTTTCCAATAAAGTCTGCAGGACTCAGATTTACATCCTCACCCACTGACAGTTTAATTACTTTCATTGTAGGAGAAAGTATTTAATCACATACAGTCAGAAAAACAGCCCCTTAAATACAGGCCTTCAGGCCCACAATCCCCCATTTGAAATTCAATGAAGGAGAATGAAACATGCACACTGTGATCCATTTCCTGATGCAGAACACTTGATATTATCAAAACATACAGAGTTCCACAGCTGACACACACATTTTTCTAAACGGTTGGTAAAATCCTTCCAGCATTTTAAGCCCACAAAATGAGGATTCAGCGTGCTCTGGGTATGATCTAAAGGCAGAGCCATAGAGAGACCAACCTTGTAATGCTGTGCTAATTAACACACTAAAAATAGCCTGTCCAAAATGCTGCTTGCATCACCTTGGTATTTTAACTCTGTTCTCCACAATTACAACATCAAAGGTAACCCTTCATTGGTGATTCTCAGCAATAGATATGCACTAATAGTTCCTTATTAAAAAAAAAAAAAAAAAGTGGAGGAAAGACAGGAATTCTCAGACACTCATCATGGCAATTCAGCAGAACTAAGTCTGGTGAAGTCATAAAAACCAATTGTCAACAATTATATGCACATTAAAGCTGACCACCAGCACCAGCTGCTATCTAACTCAGACAAGGCAGGTACCAAACCCAGAAATGCAACTTTAGGTCAGTTTTAGTCAGATGATGCTGCCCAGCCTTTGCACCGCAATATTAATTGATCCTGGAAGCAGCAGCAGCTCACGTGCAGTTAAGTGCAAGTATCAATAATCAGCATATTAGAACACTCCATTTCAAAATGAAAAGTGTTGTTACAGCTACAAGTGTGAAAGAGGATTCGGCCTGTCTGGGGCCTGTTACATGACAATGCTGATCCTGAAACAACAGCCACAGCGAGCGTGTGCATTAGGTATATATTTTATAAAAGAGCAATGTCTTGTATAAGACATTCCAAGAGTGGAGAACAGCCAGAACACTACAAAAGACTGCTGTAACAAGAGGGACTATTTGTGCGCTCGCTTTATGCAGCTTACATTCGAGTGTTTACAGAGGCCAGCACTCAGGTGAGACTCTCCACTAACAAACAGATCTGGAATACATCAATGGTACAGGTAAATCAGCCAAAAATAAGCAGTAGCTATGCTCTTCTCAAGTTTAAGAAAGCATGCAATAGGGTTCCCCCTCCTGCCACCCCTTGTTTAGATTTCGGAATCACAGAACCAGTAAAAGCACAGGATAAAGAACTGGGGCACAGGTAACAGGTGGGATTTTATCACAGACTGTTTATCAGTATTTTGCAAATGGAGAATCAGCCTTCTTCCAGCATCAGGAAGGCAGAGAAGATACAGGCATGAATAAAAAAATAATTAAGCGATTTAAGACATCAAGAATTCAAGAAATAGCACTGTGCATATACAAATAAAGTTAACATTCAACACTAGAGCTCATTTAAAAATGGCACCCATGGACAGTAGTTTACAATATGCACATTTATTTGAAGTGGGGAACTAATGCTCCACAGGTGAAAATGATAATACAAATAATAGTGCCACTGTTGGCCCATTCTGGTACTTCTTACAATTTAATGGAAACACTTTTAAAAATAATCTGGTATGTACATGTCTTCTGAATACCCAACAACTTCTTCAGAACAAAACCCCTGGAGTTCTCCCCCTCCCCTTCTAGGCAGACAGTATTGCCAGAGATTGTGCTCACTTCTAAAGCACATAATCTTACTTTAAATTCAGTGCTATTTTCTTTCAGAAAGATCACAAGTTGTACTTTTAGGTAACAAAAGCATTTATGTTACAAACATTCAAAAATGGAAGCTTATGATTCTGGCAGACAACGTTGCGTATTAAATACAAACCAGCCAGCAATTACTGAACATAAAAAACTTATTCAATCATAAAAAAATACTATAATTCATCACCACAGACTTTGTACAGAGTTATAAATAATAAATAGCATAACACAGTAGATTACAAACGGATTTATTTTGCCCCGTTATAGTCTTTAAAAAGTAAAATATCTACTCCTAACCTCAGACTGACCAAGGTACTGTTATCAAGACTACTCATAGCTCAAACAGAACTCCTTCACCAAGCAATTTGCAGAGCTCGTATCCCATCCAAAGTCTTTCCTCAGGAATCGAGCCTTGGCTGAGCTGTTTTCCCTGCTCTTGACCAACAAAGGTACAAACTCTGACAGAGCAGCTGCAAAGGGTGTCCCCTCCGCTGCCCCTCACCCAGGGCTGGGCCTGCCCACAGCACCTCGCACACCTCGAGAGGAACACTAAGGAAAGCAGCATCCACGGCAGGTAAGGGTAAGCACTCTATAAACAGGCTGTACACAAAGGACTTCCCCCACCCACCCCTCTGGTTTACATTCCGTAATTTTCTAACAATGTCCCCTAAGGCACAAAAATACTTATGACCTCAATGCCACAGGAGACATCGATGGTGCCATACGTGGTTCTCCTACACAGTAGTTTAATTAACTCAGTTATCTGCACTGTATGTCTCGGACCGAGGTGTGGGTTCGTTTTCCTTGGCCAAATCTTGCTGAATATTGACCTTATTTCAAACAATTTGTAGGATAAATGATCTGGGGAGAGAACTATGCAGCTAATTTCATGTTTGTAGAGCATCATTATTTCTTCACTGATGGCAAAATTGACAGTAGTTCTTTTGTTGCAGGGTTTTTATTTTAACGTGGCAAGAGTGAGATTTCCACACCCGTTGTGTTCTTCTGTAATAAAATGACTAGCAGCACTAAGAAAATAAAATGTTTCTTTCTCCCTTACATAAAGGAATTCGAGGCTAGTGACTGGAAAAAAAAAAAAGGCAAGAATAATTTTACTCAATAGTAGAAGTGCCAAGAGAATAAATTAGTATTTTCAAAACCTTCCAAATCAAGTTATTTCCCTAGACATAGTGACCATGATAACAACAGAAGTACTCTCCTAAAAATTGCAACACTAATAGGTAGATAGGATACCTATTCCTGGAATCAAAAAGTGTATGCAAGTTCCTGAAAGCAGAAGTTAGTATAATATCAGCAGACAACTTGTTTAAAAAATAAATTCGCAAAACCAGAACATTAATATGGTCTACAATGTCCATTAAATGGATAAATTATTAAAAAAAAATAAAATCAAAAGTCACTGGAAAGTAGCCAAGGATTACAGTAACAACAATTTTTCCTTTTAATAAACCTCATATTAATGGTTCAAGGATCAGAGTTCGTTTCTCTGTACAAGTGTACAGTGAGGGGACAGCACAGCCAGACACTGACTCAGGACTTGTAAGTCACTTGGGTGAGAAGTCATCCATCAGAATGAAGGAAGAGCAGGAGTTGGAGCAGGTGACTGGAGACTCGGTGGTTATGCTGCCTTTAGTCAGGGAATCAGAGGAAGAGCCAACACTGCTGCTACTGCCATCGAGAATGTCTGAAGACAGGCTGGGGAAAGAAGAGAAGGTTGTTTAGCACACGGGCACTGATGGCTCTGCACAAAGCCACCCTGCTTTCCCCTGAGACAGAACGTGTAGGAGACCTATACTACCACTCAGTCTTTACTGCAAGACTGGCAGCCCTGAAAACTCCTTGTTTTCTGTAGCATGTTATACATATTCCTGCTCCCCATGGGCATGAGGAGCAGAATTTTTTTTTTTTAACATGCAAAATAAATTATGAGGCTGATTTTCATCAGATGTAGAAAGGAGGTGAAAACATTTAATGAGCACAGAACTTTAAAAGCTTACAGGAAAGGAATAGTAATAATCACCAATGCAGCAAAGATGTCACTAATTAACCAGCACTCTCTTTAACATTGTACTATTTAAAGCAAGGTTGAAATCCACTTTCCTCTTGTAAGTAAAGAATTCCTGTGTTTGGTTTTGAAGCCTTGATACAAGATCCCAGAGGGCACATAAATTAAATTGATGCTTCTGCAATTTAGTGGGAAGCAACAAGAGAAAAAAATACAGGCAGTTTCAAGTCTGTAGGTAAACTAAAATTACATTAGTACAGCTGATATTTTTCAATGCCTAGTATCAGACTCAACACAAAAACAACAACAAAAATATGTATAGGGGCAAGAATTGCTGAGCACTCAGACACTTTTAAAGTATTTAGGGAAGTACCACAGACTGTATGACCACTGCCCACAACACACTGAAATGATGAAGGAAAGTAACTGCTGATGGACTAACAGGGATTTGTAACAATTACAGAATCACACAATTAGTGTTATATTCAGTATAGAAGTTTTGATATATCAAATCTAGGCTAAAGTCTGCTTAGGAAGAATTAACTGAAAGAGCAAGATCACTGTCACACTACACTCCCACGGGAGGAGTTCCCAGTAATATACATGCATGAGCTACACACAAAGTACCTGTCACCTGGAGGGGAAAGAAACCCAACAAAACCAAAACACCAAACCAGCAAGCTTACGATAAATGCACATTCCCTGTTTTGGCATTTCAGGGCACATGAAATATTTTACCATGAACTGAGATCTGTCAGATGTGTAACATCTGGAGAAAGCATGTTGGTTGTTCCCTGGAAAAGTCTCTTTGGCTGACTTTCAGTTTCCATTTCACCTAAGGAAAGCAGTGCAAACAATCAAACTCACTTGAGTCACTGGAACATCCTTTTAATATTTGTCTGCTCTGAAAGAGAGGTTTGTCCCACAATATTCCAAGGTTGCACTGGTAACATAAAATCTCTAATTCAGCCAACCAAGAACCTGAGTAAGACATTAATTTGATGCTGCTGTTTAGTCATCCAGTCATCCTTCACTTAACTAATTCTTCAGCAGTAGTTAAGGGGCTGCAACAATCACAGAGACAAAAAATGTGCTACTTCTACTGCAGACAAAATAATCTCAAGCAAACTAATTACTGTCACTTAATTTTAAGAAAACAGCTGAGTATGAAGTGACTGACGTACAACAAAATATGGAGATTAAAATCCTTAGTGATTTTGGAAATAAGAATGCAAGATTGGTTCAGTTTCCCCCTCCCATGCACAACAAATTCTGATCCATGTGGACACTTTGACAGGAAAGCTGAATAGAATAAATTTGTCACATGGAACCATTTCCACTTACAAAGGCAGTCTGGTCCATAATGAGTATCTGTAACCATCTAGTGACACTAAAATATGATATTTAATCTGTTTAGTATGTATGATGTGCCCTGGCTCATTGATAGCTGCTGTACAACAGACACTGAAAATACCATGGACTTGCAAAGAGCAAGTTTTAAAAAAGAAACCTCTCTCAGTTACAGTATCAAAGGCTAAATGTAAGTCTTGCACAACAGAAGGACATGCTTTTGGTGCCGTTGGGAAAGCCTAAGTTAAAAAACCCAAAAGGCAGAAAGGGTCAGCATAGCCAGTGGCTCACTTGTAAATAACTCTGTTACAGTTCTACTACCGAGACTCGTTCCGGGGTGTAATTTGAATATCCCCGACATGGAATAGCTCCAGGAAAGAACACAGGAGGAAAGGGCACTGATCTATTCCATTTCTCTAAACACTCACCTTCTGAACTTTTAGAGTGAAAACAAACATTCAGTACTAAGTTTAGAAAATAGTGCATGATAAGCAACATTCCTAAGATGATCTGAAGGGTGTGCACTGTTCAGTGGTACCCGTAGGAATGTCAGGTCTCACAAATATCAAAATGTTTCATTTGATGCATAATTGACTCTTTCAAGAAGTAGCTGATTTTAAAGTTTTTCATTCCTGTGTTTTAGACCAGCTACTTTCATTGTATTTTTAAGTTATGCCTGGCAAATTCCAGTTCCCTGTGGATACAAGTGCATTATATTTACAGAATAACAAAAAAACTTATCCAGCTGTAGATCTACATACACATTAAAACATCTGATAAGGTAAATACACACACCTTTTCTTTTAATGGGGCCAAGAACACTGGGCCTGATACAGTTGATTGGACTTTGACTCCTCCTGCTAGAGAGAAAATATTGAGAATCAAGCCTGTAAATGTTCCCAGTTGCATCAAACCAACACAACCACAGTGTGTGAAACACTCTTCAAAACTATTCCTGCACAGCCTGGAATTCTTGGGGAATCAAAACTCAAAGATGACAAATAAATGCTGCCTATTAAAGCAAGTTACCTGCCACAAAAAGTTGCAGTAAGTTTTTTAGGGTTTTCTCTTTCCCTCTGTGTATCATGTCTTCATTTCAACCCATTTATAAATTAGGTGTATCACTCATATAAAATCGATCTGCTGAAAAAGCTGTAGGAACGAAGCCTAATTTAAAGATGACACAGGTTCTTTAAGAGCACCCACACAAAGTTACCATTGGTAAAGGCTGAGCTTTCAGAGCATTTTTATCTGGCAATGCTCTGGTTACTGTAAAACCAAAGTCTCTTAATGCATTAACATCAGCGTTAATTAATCTTTGGCTTAACTGCCAATGCCAGCACAACACACACCTGTCACTTGCACATGTCACTTACCTGCAGAATCGCCTGGTTGGACTGGGAATAGGACTTGGGGGTAATCCATTACTGCTCACAAACATTTGCAATGATGGTGAAAAGCATTGCTGCAGGCAAAAAAGAGGTCACATTAAGACACTTGAGAATTTCTTCTAACATACTCAGATGTTTTACCCCACCCTCCAAGCCAAACATCCCCACATAAAGAAAAGCTAACGACAGATTTAGGCAGATGATCAAACACAACCTCAGAAGTATTAAAACTTAGCTTGCAAAAGCAATGGCTCCTGCAATTCTGCTTAGATTAACCTAAAACTGAAACCCATGAAAAATGTGAAATTGAAATAGACACTGATCTCTAAACAAGACAGTTGTTTCTGTTCTTTGTCACATTTAGAAGCAGCAGCAGAGTTCTCAGGACTTACCTTTTTCAAGGGGCTTGTTGAACAAACGAGTTGAAATTGCTCAAAATAGGCCTGACTGAAAACTGACAGTATTTCAGAGCAGAACAGGATATTCATCTTACCTTTCCTATTCCCCTTGTAGGTGAAGGTGCAGGCGAAACTGGGATGAAGTCTATTCTCTTTGGGGAAAAAGATTTCTCAGACTTGTCCAAGTCATTGTCGCTCTGGGAATACAAGGTTTCAGGTTTAACACTGGCACAGGACACTACCTTGAAATCCAAGGCACAACCTTCTAACGGAAAGTCATTGGGTCAAACGCATAAAATAGCTAAAGCAGATGAGCTTAAATTCTTCTTAAATTATTTTCACAGTTAATTCCTCTCTTTCCCTTAAATTTGTCAGTTGAGTGTAGAAATAGAATTGAATAGGAAACATCTATAAAGAGATTACCAGGCTCAAGCTTTCCTCCCATGACTGGCTTATCTGCATTGCTGTCTGCACTTCCCTAGAATACAAAAAACCCCATCAGTAGCTACAAAGAGGATAACTCTGGCTATTTTATCACCTTCTTTCAATAACACTCACCTTTCATGTGCTGCTTCTCTGTTCATTAAATCCACTCCTTCCTCCTGCAGGAGACAAATGTCCTCAGTTTCCCCATAACATTTGATTCATCACAGGTACTTGAAATAACACTTGTGATTCAATTATTTGCTATCAGAATTGAAATATCAACAATAGAACCTCTCCAGAAAGACAGGGCTGTTCCCAGTTCAGCTCACTGCTTCTCTTAAATTAAATACTAAAAACCCATAACAATAAGCCTTGCAAGGACACTTCCTTGTTGAAACTAAGTTTTAAGAAATAATCAGTTTTCTCTAGGACTCCAAGAACTCAATAGGAAACAAACTCGCACTATGTAACCACTTCAGTGTTATACAATTCCTTTCATTCTGTTACTAAATAGACAGATACACTTACCCTTCTGATCTGATGAAGTCGGCTGCTGGGAATTCGGATAGGAGATGATGACAAGAACTGGGGAAAAAAAGGTGAAAGCCACAATGATTAAATCACACTTAAACTGCTTGCATACATAGTATGTATTTACCAGCAAGGACATTCTCAGTGACTTAAAAATGAGCTGTACAACTACCTGTGGATGACTCAAACAATGTTGCAAAAAGCAAACACCGACCTTCAAGAGAAAAGTCTTGTTTTACCACTTACAAATTCCTCGTATCACTCAGCAAGTGGCACAGAACTGACTTGCAGGCAGATACTGCTCCACATCTCAAGTACAACCAGCTACAGATGCCATTTAGACAAGTGAGACACTACAAATGAAACTACTGATTTTTACACAACTCCTCACTGCCCAGAGCAAGATGACAAACCCCTGTAGTGCCTCACTCAGCTGCCTGGTATAAAGGAGAAGCCTCAAGGTTTCAGCTCAGGCCTGAACAACACTCCCTAAAGCTTCATTTCTGTAAGTCTAATTTCTCTGGGACCCTGACTACCATCACATACAAACGGGCCAACAGTTCCCACTCTGGATGCCCAAGTGTCCACTGCCACATCTACAGATCTGAGCTCCAAAATTTCAGATTCTTATTTTAAATAAGTCTCACAACTGATGACTTTGAATTAAAATCCCATCTCACCTCTTCTGAGCAGAAAGCACAGAGAAAGCTTATTTTCAGACTTTTAAGTTCCACGGGTTTTGAGTAAAGCAATACTTAAATCTTCAGTGCCCTTAGATGGGGCAGAAAAAATTCAGTGAAAAGTGCAAAGATCACTGAGTTGACAAGGTGGGAAAAAACGCAACATCTTTGAAATGTTAAACAACTGCAGCACTGTGAACTACCAGGTTTGTAACAGAGAGCAACAAATAAATCACTCTTGCTCAAATGATTTTCTGAGGTCTAGTGTTCAGCCTTTGCAAAAGAAAAAACGAGCACCGTGTCAGACAAAGAGGTCAGCAAAGATGTGTGACTGTCTTCCATGTTCACAACAAATTAAAACACTCTTTCAGGCCTTTAATTGTGACAACGTTTTTCTCTTCTAACTCACGGTCAGGTCTAGATTTTAAGGCTGCACTTAACACTGGGAATCGCAGGTAACTTCAGCTACTGTTGTCTCCTTGGGGACACATGGTTAACACACCAATACTATCTCACTGTAGTTGCAGTTCAGAGGCGAAAAAATGCTTATTCCGCACCCTGGAAGCTTGCTGGGATGCTTAGTGCAAACACAAATCAAGATTAACTTCACTTTTCTACTCCGGTTACCTCGTGCTGTGTATAAACACGAAACGCTTAAGATTCCTCACCATTCCATGGCGGCTCATAACTGTGGTGCTGTTCCTGCGGGTCCGCAGCACGTAAGGCTGAAACACCTGGGAGTTGTCACTGCAGGGGGACAGAAGAGAGCTCGGTGAGCGGCACCATTTCACTGCGGGAGCCCGGGGGGCACAGGGGACACGGGACAGGTGCCGCGGGCCCCTCACCTGAGCCCGTGGATGAGCGGGGCGCTGTTCGACCTCCTCAGGCCGCCGCCGTCGCCCGGGGCCGCGGCGCTCCCCGGCGGCAGCTCCAGGTCCAGCTCCATCNTTGCGCTGATTGGCCGCGGCCGCAGAGCCCGGGTTTGAAATGGCGCAACGGTCGCTAGGACGCGCGCGCCGCGGGGGGCGTGGCCCGGCCAGGGGGCGTGACCTGGTCTGGAGCGACTCCGGTTCGAGTCCCACCGCCGGCAAGTTCCGGGCCGGGCCTGTCTTCCCCGGTAGCGGGTAAGAGGCTTCGCGACCTTCTTCAGCGTTAGGTTCTCTCCAGTTTAAATCACTCCGCCTTTCCCGGTGTCCTCCCCAGCCTCCCTGTGCTGCTGAAGCACGTATGGAGGCTCTGACGTGCAGTCATGGTGTGAGCCTCTGCACAGCTGTCAGAAATCCGGCATCACATTCATTATGAGATGTGTCTTGTATCTCGGTTTGGGGCTGGCCTTGGCAATTCCATTCCCAGTGATCAAAACGTCAAAGTTTGAGGTTACTGATTTTATTTGTAATTTTTTTCTACAATAACAATTGCAACATACACATTTGTCTCTTAGATGGAGAAGGGCTTCAGGGTCTTTACCAGCACCAAATTTAGAAAGGTCTCAATTTTCTCCTGTGTAAGTGTCTCATCAACTGTTTCTGTTGATGCTCACATTTCTTTCACTGAACTGATGTTACTAGTGAAGAACTTTGTGCCTATAAATACCCAAGATAAGTTAGAAGACCCACAAGATTACATTTTAAATACTTACAGGATTTTTCTATTTGTATTTATACGTATTGCAAAACCTGGAGAGAAAGTTCCTTGTCTTGTGTTGCTGCAGAGGGAAAACATCTTTCACAGTCCCTGCCCCTGCTTACACTGTGACATATTGTAGCCAGTAACGATACGTTTCTGTGAGATGATACAGAATTGCAGCTCCTGCAGAGGGCAAGAAGGTAAATACCTATTTTTTTGCTTGACTTCTAATTAATTATGATCAGTCCGATTCACGGGAAAATTAGCAGTTGCTGCTGGAAAAAGGAAAATGCTGTTAAATCACCTTTCACTGCCAACATTTCCTCAAATCAACACCACACTTTTAATGCAGAACATGCACCATTCTCTTTATCTAGTCCTTCAGCACAAGCGTTTCGTAGCTTGGAATAACGTCCATACCTTCATTTTCCACGGCTGGAATTGCCTGAAGGGCAATTTGGGTGACAGCACCTAGCAAAACACTTAGCCCTGAATGAAAATCTGCTCACACATGTGCTGGCTCTGTTAGCACAAAAGCCACCTGCAGAATGTGGCTACACCACTAAACCATGTGGATTTTGCTCTTTGTATTTTTTGTGGAATTATTAGATTACGTCCTTGCCACTAAGAACAGCAAGGAGGTTCAAAAGCCGTGCACCAAAATACTGTTAAGGGAAAAGCCAACAATATCCAATGTGCAGCTGAGAGATCAAATTTTCCAGCACCAGACACATCATCCAACTGTCCAACCAGGGTCTATTACAGCCAAGAGAACCTCAAGAGGAATAAATACACAAGAGAAAGAGGGAACTATCAAGGTGACCCTCAAGAGGCTGAGGAGGGTAATGAGGCAGAGAAAAGGGGAGGGAACCGTGGGAGAGTCGTGCTATGGAACAGAAGGATGGAAATGAGGGAATCACAAGTTGTTGAGTTAGAAAAACAGCATAAGTGGTCACGGAAAGAGGGATTAAGAAAGGAGAGAACGTGTTAAACAGAGCTTTGGGAAGATACAGGAGAAGGATGGCGATTCAAAGTGGGGGGATGGAGACTGGGAAAATGGGATAGGAATGTACAATGATACAGAGGGACTGATGAACATGAAGTCATGGTGAGGGTGATGATGTGGGAGATGTTTGATAGCGTCAGGGAAATACTCCTGTGGGTGAAATAAACACAGCCAACCAAAGTTACAAAATACCATCAGACCTAGATAAATTAGCAACACAGATAAGTGAAAAAATCTTTTCGTGCTCTATAGTCTACCTTTCTTCTCTGGTTATTTCTAGTCTGAAAGACTGCCCAAAGCTCTCACCTGGAATATAAACAGATGAATAGATGGAGCATCTCTCATACAAGGAAAGGCTGAGACAATTCGGATTCTTCAGCCTGGAAACGAGAATCTTCTGAGTGACCTAATTGCCCCTTCCAGCACCTGAAGGGTGCAGGAGAGATGGGAGAAAGACTATTTATAAGAGTGACAAGAAAAGGGGGAATGGCTTTAAACTATGTAAAAGAAAGTAGGTTCAGACCAGGTATTAGGAGATTCTTCCCTGTGAGGGGGGGACCCCTGGCACAGGTTTCCCAGAGAAACTGCTCCATCCCTGAAAGTGTTCCAGATCATTCTGGAAAGGGCTTGGAGCAGTCTGGGATAGCGGAAGGTATTCTTGCCCAGACCAGAGGGGTTGGAATGAGATGAGCTTTAAGGTCCCTTCCACTCCAAACAATTCCATGATTTTATGATTCATTACCAAACCACAGGGACTCCCCACTTCTTCCCCAGAGCTAAGACCCTCAGCACCCACCAGCACCATTCATCGTCCAGCCTACTTCACAGAATCACAGAAAATTATGAGTTGGAAGGGACCCACAAGGATCATCTAGTCCAACTCACCATCTAATACCCGTACAGCGACCAAGAGCACATCCCAGAGTATAANGGACCGACTGACCACACTGTTCTTGATGCAGGCCAGGATGCCATTGGCCTTCTTAGCCACCTGGGCACACTGCTGGCTCCACAACCTCCTCTGGGTATAAACTAGGAACACATGCAGCCGCCAGAAGTTTGGCGTAGTTTTGAAAACGTTTGGTTTCATTCCCCTTCATCCCCTAGAGCTGCCTGGGCCTGCACGGAACGATCCGCTGCCGCGTATTTCTGAGGGCGACCCCGGCTCGGCGTGAGCTCAGACACGGGATTTTCGACACCCCAAAGGCAGCGCAGGAGCCCTGGGCGAGGGAGCAGCCGGGAACGCGCTTCAAACGCCGAGAAACCTCCGGCGCTTGTGGCTCCGCGGTGAGGCCGGAGCGCTGNTCAGGTGAGGGGCCGGGGGGGCTCCGCTCCCGTCCCGGCCGGGCACAGCCCCGGGGATGCTCCGCGGTGCCCTGGGGGAAAGTGGGTTCCTGAGCGCTGTCCCAGGCGGGGAGGGGTTCAGGAAGGATATGTGAGTGTGGAAGGGCACAGGGAAGGCAAGGGAGAGGTGATTTATCTTTGCTAAACCGCTTTGTTTTCGTCCGGGTCTGCTGTGTGTTGTGTAGCTGAGGAACAGTCTGCAGTGGCTGTTCTTACAGACAGAATAAGAACCGCGGTGATTTCTGTCCTGGTTCACGTCTGAGCGCATTAAATCGATGCCCCGTGTACGATTACCACAGTAAATGCGCCCAGGGAGATTCGGTGAGGGAGGTCATTTCACGGGACCTTGACAAAAGTTTCACACTTAGTTTCAAACAGAGTGTTGGGTGTCCAGGAATGTTCCTGGGTGATGGTGACGTTTTCAGTCTGTGCTGCTGGGAGCAGCCCGAGGCGGTGTGTGGGCAGGTGTGCCCGCATGTTGCCATCAGCCTGTGGCAGGTGCTGGCTGCAGGCAGGGTCGGGTGTTCGCCAGGTCTGGCTCTCCTCAGCCGACAGGACACAAAGTGACCATTCCAGGCAAGGGCCGGGGAGAAAGCTCTCATATAGGTAGAGTCTGTTGCACAGTTTGTGTTTAGGTGAGTTTATAGCCCAGGGTGCTGTTCCGTGTCCCCTCTGGGCTGTTGGGAAGTTGGGAGATGCCCCATCTACTGCGTGGAGCGGGTTCCTTCCAGCTGAGGTGGTCCGTGTGCTGCTGCTAATAGTGTGTCTGCAGTCAGGGGGAGAATATCAACAATAAACTTTATAAAACATAGGGTATTGTAGGATAAGCCCTTCCTGGTCGTTTGTTTTTTGGTTTTTTTCCTATTGTGTTTCTGGAAGGAACTGGATACATATCAAGTAACAAACAGATCTCACATACCTCTGGTACCAAAATGGGTAACTGTGCCTGACAGTTCAGAGGAAATACTAATTCTTGCCTATCCTGCTATAATGTTAAGCAAATGTAACTGTGATTCTTTTGCATAATGATAATGAAACATCCCCCATTTTAACATTTCGAGGTAGCATGTGCTGTGTATGGCAGCTCTCCCCAGGGGGGTTTCTGAGCAGGTAAACTAATTGTGTAACTGGGACAAGATGTTTTTATAATCTCAGCCTTGTGTAAGTTGTTCCTTACAAACTGTGAGACCGTTGGCTCTTAAAAAACCCGAACAAATTCAGGGTTTGGGCAGGTAGGAGGGTAAGCCTGACCCCGTGCCCTGAGACTGTACATACACTGTATGTTAGGTGTTCATAGGAATTAAGCTGAAATGCCATTGAACTAATTTGAGGTTGTTGCAGTGGTTTGCCTGTCAGTTTGGAATTTTCCATCAGAATACTGTTTTTGCAAGATTGCAGCTCTTGGCAAGAAACTTCAGTTTTTCCCAGAATGGCTTTGTTGGGTAAACTGAAACAAAAGCTCTTGCTCTTGCACAGCTTGCTTTTTCTCCTCTGCCTCCTGTTTTGACTTTTTCATTAACAGATTTAGTAAGAAACTTGGAGGATGAGTTGCCGTAGAGCCAGAGAACATTTTAAACGGAATATTTTAGATCATAGAAGTTGCCTTTCACAGAACTTTTAACTCTTGTCTTTGTGCCAAATAAAATTGATTTTTAATGGGAACTGGAAGTGTTTTCTGTGAAAGGTAAGCATGAGATCTGACCAGCTCCGGTGTTTTTGCAAGGGAGATTAAAGGTAATGGTATTTGTAGGGGTTTTTTTCTCCCTCTCTGCTAGCTAGAACCGGGTGTTGGACTCAGCCTGTGGAAATGTGGTGCACAATCGTTCCAACCTGTCTTCTTGACTCAGACTCTGGATCTCAGGATGTGCTGTTTGTGTTGTGTTTGCATGCCAACCAGTACACTTACACTGAAAAGTATTTGTAGCTATTGGCCTCAGCCAGTAAATCTCATCTCTAAACATCATGTCATGGATCCCTTAAATTCCTCCAGCTCTGCCTCCTGTCAAATGGCAACTGTTTGATCTCTCGTGGGTGTGAGCTGAGTGAAACTTCTTGGAAAAATTGTAAATGATGTCTGGTCCTATGTACTTGGCACTTTAGGGAAGGAGAGTCAATGCATTTTTCTTGGCAGAAAGTGCAGTGCTCATGCCAACTGCAGTTGGCTTTTATTTCACAGTATAATCTTTGTTTGTTTTTTATTTACAGCTACATAAAATCTGTCTAAAACTTATGTGCCTTAACTGGTATGTTTTAAACGGGAGGATTCTGATAATTATGTGTCTTGAAAGTGCATTGTTATTATCAGTCCTTAGAACAGGGTAACATTGTTGATCAGGTTAGTTTTGTTGTTCATCCCAAATCAGCAGCTGAAACAAACCCAGTGAATTCTTGTAATTTGGATCTAATCACAGTCTTGCATTTGGATCTGTTCACCTCTGCAGTTACTCATTGATTTTTGAGGCATGGGGATTGTAGAATTACGGCTCAAAATTTTTATTCTAGCAAGCATATAATTTACTTAATTTCTGCAGTTGCATTCATTAAGTGCTGTTCATTGGCCGTTGATAACACTGGTGATGACATGACAAGTGAAAATTGCTTTAGGAGTCAATAGAACTAGAGTTGCCTTGAAGAAGGAGCTAATTTTAAATCACATAATAATCCTGCACTACGTATTTAAATGGATGCACTGCTGTGGGGCTTTAAAACTTATTTCAATGTATACTGATAAGATTTATGAAGATACTGTATTTTTCAATTCTGTTTTAACTCTGGGGCTGAAGCTGGTTTCAGTTACTGGTTATAAGCCATTTATGCAGTTGTTCTGTTGAATGACATTCGAATCAATATACAAACTGCAGCCATTCCAAACATCATAAATTCCCACAGAAATGAGCAGTCTAAACAGTTTTTCAGTCATTCTGAAGACTCAGTATGATTAATTAAAATCATTAATTGAAGTAGCTGGGAATTGGAGGATGAACAATTTGATTTACACTCTCTGCCAACGAGCTAAAAGGGTTCTTACATACCTGTCTCGGGAGTGCTTTGTCTTGACATGACAGCTGTCACAGCATTTGAAACTGAGCTTATATTAAGAGGTACTTCTCGATAGGAAGGAAATGGCTTTTGCATTTGACAAGTGTTTCTTTTCACAGCGATAATTCACAGGTGTTCCAGGCCAACGTCTTGCGAACCCGCAGGAACAGCACCACAGTCATGAATCGGCACAGCCTGGTAAGAGAACTGTCGGACCGGCCCCGTTCGGTGCAAAGCAGAAGTGTGCAAACAGCAGGAGACAAAATTAGATTGTAATTTGTGAAACCAACACCTCAGGCTTTCAGAAACAAGGCTCTGGAGGTGACGTTAATACGCCGTAGCTGCAGTGAAATGTTACTTACAGAGCATTTGGCCTCAGAGAATATCTGTATTTCATTGTGGTCAAAACTTGGCTTATAAAATATAAGCAGGTGCTCTGAGATGGAGTAAGAAATGTAGTTTGCAGAGAAAACTAAGTACAGAGCTGATCAGTAATCAGTGTGTTAATGATTTGTGGTGCTTAACAGAAAAGGGCAGTGATGCTCTGGTCTTAAACGGTTTTTATATAGTAATGACAGAATAGACTGCTCTAATCAACAGCTGCAGTAACAAGTTAGAACTAGCTGACAGAATATTCATCTCGGGACTTCCAGAATGAATGATTTCATGTCTCTGAGACATTAATTTTTGATTCCAAATTTTGTCAGACTTCTGATGTTGCAGCTCCCCAAAGCTGAATTCTTAAAATATTAATCTAAACCCATAGTGCTTCAACTCAGAGAAAATATTGCATATCTTGTGTGTTAGTATCATACAGATTTTGGTAGAAGAGTGTGATTTGGGTGATTTAGATCACATGGACAGCATGGTTTGCTGTCATACACATTTTTAAGGGGGCAGCTTAAGGTAAGTTTGTTAATGCTTGTGGTCCAAGGAAAGGAGAAACAAATAAAGGAGAAAACTCAGTTTATTGTGTTTACTCATGAAGATCCTCAATCATTAATTCATGTTAATTCATTCTGGGCATTGCCCAGAACTTGCTGGGAAGCAGTTTGTTTTTCACTGATGGGCTGGCTCTTCTGGCTGCCCCAGTAGACATTCCAGCCTTCTGGACTGAACCAGTGTTCCCACTTTCATGGGATGATGTTCTCAACCCTTCCCCTCACATTAATGTTACATATTAAAAAGTGTCCTGAAAGTTAAATGTCTTCTTCACTCCCAGCATAATAAAGTTTAAATTTTACTTGTGCCCCACTGAGTGCTTTGAAATACTCCATTGAGTTATGGTCTGGTTTGTGGTTCTGTTGAAGAAGGCAGGAAGGATGGAATTAGAAATGAGCCTTGGGATTCTCATCCTTCTGTGGTCTTAAACCAGGGTCATCCACAGATAAATGATTTTGTGAAAATAATTAAACTGTCAGCACTAAGGACCCTAAGCAACCTCCCCTGGTATTCTTGCTAGAGCAAGAAATACGTGCAGCTTTATGTTAAGAGGTATTCTAAGGAGCTGGATCACATGCACTTTGGTAAATTAAATTTTACATTCAGTAGGTGATAAGGGTGTACTTCAAAACCCCACGTTTTTGTGTTTAAGAAAACTGACCCAGGTTTTATTGCAGTGTAAGCTTTAATAAAGAGGGTTTAACAGATTTATGAGTGACTGAAGCTGTGCTAGTTTAGTGTTATAAGTAGAGATAAAGTTTTATGTTTTGTAAACTTTGTGGGAAAAAGTTGATTAGTATTTGTCTAATCTGTGTAGTTAGTGTTCACTGTCACAGGAACAGTGGGAGTTGCTAAAACCTCAGATAACTGGAGGTCATACTCCATCGTCAGGGCTGTGGTGGCCACCCCAGTTGCTCAGCTGAGTTCTAAAATCCATTTTTTGAGAAGCTTCTCCAAGTCTCAGACTGCAGCTGTTCTATAAGGATGACTGCAAGGGCAGCTCTGCCACTTGGGCTGGCGCTTGATCTGCAGTTTTCTGGCACTACAGGATCAGCCAGGCTCAGTATCTGCTGTTTCTTTCCCTAAGAAGATTTCAGTGGCAGTAGGGAGTAAATGTTTTGGTGGGGGGTTGTTTTGTTTTATGTGGTTAGGGGGTTTGTTTGTTGTTCCAGCAAAACATTTTAGTGGTTAGAAGTTTAGGTGCTATTTCAGCAAAAGTTGACTTTATTTTCATTCTTTTTTGCTGTTATTTTATTTTCAAGCTGGGTGATTTCCCTGTTGGGGTTCAGTGTGGCCCCACAGGTGCCTGTGCTGGCAGGAGGCAGAGGGCACTGCAGGGCAGGGCAGAGGCACTGGAGCTGCCTGTGGTGCCTCCAGACTGGCACTTTGAAACTTTACCTGCCTGTGGAAAACATTATCTGACATACTGGGGAAGGGGAGAAGGTGTTTCTCTTCCCTCTGGTAGGCAAATAGTTTGTAATGTTTTTATTAAGCTTTGTGCTCTCTTAAAACCCTGGGTTGTCTGTTTGCAGGGATCCTTTAAAAGTGACTGAGTTTCTGCAGTAATTAAAGGTTACAGACAGAGCAAAAGTGAGTTTTAAACATTGAAAAAGCAAGGGTTGGAAACAAGATGTGGAGTCCTCAGAGTTAAGCTAGTGCCTTAGACCCTGCAGAGGAACACACAACTGCCTTTTTTGTAATTTTTGTTTTACACTGCAAGCCACTGGTTTTGTGCATATTCTATAAATGTCGAATGTTAAAAAGTATGTGGATCACAGTCATAAAATTAGAATATAATGAGTGGAACAAATGCATTTCTACTGTGGAATGACAGAGTGAATAGGCAGGAATGCACTATTGTCCAAATCCTTTTCTCTGTGTGAGAATCAAGGTCAGCTCAAGGTCTACATTGGCTGGTGCAGCTTGGAGGAATTTTTATTAGGTGTACAAGATTTTTGGGAGCCCAGCATAATAATAAAGCTGACCTAAACTGGACTAAAAAAGAAGCAAATCAAGATATTATAGCTGCTAGACTTTAGTACTACGTGTACCTTATGATGACTAAATTCTGGCACAAACAGAATCCTCTGTGTGAGGCTGAATTCTTTTGTGAGAAAAAGGGGGCGATGTCTTAATGTCTGGGGGTGTTTTTTTTAGAAAGAATATTCTGGATATTTGAGGCATTAATAGTCTGTAATGACTTACCATAACTCTGTGTCAGGCTGCAAAATCTTCGTATTCTGTGTGGCACTGATTAGAAAATGGTGCAGTAAGAGTTAACTGAATGGTTTTTAGTTCTCCAGCTTTAGGATGATGAAAAGCTCCAGTGGTGTTTTGTGAAGGGGATGAAACCTTATACTGCATAAAGTATATGAACACGTATAACAATGCAAACCTTACTTGCTGAACACATCCATTTTAAGAGACACCTTGTGTTTTGGAAGGATTGTCAGCTTGCAGAGAAGTTAAACCTCTATTCAAAGCTTTAGCTTAGAATTTTGGTTCCCTGAATGGCTATGACACAAATCAGTTGAGGGTTGACAGTTTGAGGGACGGGAAATACATTAAAGAAAATTATATTTTGAGAAAATAATCACTTTAAATTACTCGGTTTGGAGTGTGCAGTTTTAGATCATAGTGTTCCAGTGAGATCTTGATGCAGAACTGTCAAAGTCAAGAGAAGACCATCTTTAGTGACGTCTTCTCTGATTTCACCCAAATTGGTGAAGCTCTTGAGAAACCATAAAGGAAGTGTTTAACTCTTTGTTAGCCTTCTGAGGGCTGATTTTTTTCACCTGTCAAAGTGCTCATTTATAGGCAGACAACAATCCAGGAACCTCTATGTACAATGTGTTGTTCTGGCTTTGTATTTTAAAGGACCTATTGGGGAGCTTTCTGGATCCCTTAAAATAAACATTCTGAGTCACATAAAGGAAAATGTTTATGCCACGGTATGTACCAAGGGTGGCAGTGTGCTAGTGAAAAGCAGCTCCATTCTGTAGAGAAGGCTGTCAGTTCTAGTTGCCTGGGAATAGAATGGAAGCCAGGCTGATACTAATTAGCATCTGTGAGCACACAAAGCAGTGTGATGTGGAAATACATATTAACATGTTCTTGCAAGTGAATAATGTGGCTTATATATACTGAGAATGTTGTAAGTGATTTTTTATAGTATTTTTTTAGTTTGAGATAGCTCTGCAGGGTGGTTACTAACATTCCTGCAGCCCTTTTCCCTCCCTTCTCCTGTGCCTTCAACTGCTTGTGACTTTGTTTTGCAGTTTGTGCCATCGTCTCCCATCCGTATTCCCAGCAGCCGCCTTCATCAGATCAAACAGGTAACCACGGATCCTGATGCTTCTTAATTTTACGTTTTTTATAAGTAGCTTTTTGCAGTTGCTGTGTAATGTCCTTCAAATGGCTGTGAGTTTAATTTTCTAACTGCTTGCCCTGCTCCGTGCTCCATGAGGCAGAATGCATCTCATAGTGAGAAGAAGATTTGAGCAGAGAGAGAAAGCTCAAAATGGATATTTTAGAAAGGAAACCTTTAATGTAAACCCTTAGGGTAAAGTTTCACCAAGTTTTTGGCAGTCGTGCCAGCATAAATATCCAGGGCCAATAACAAAGTGTTCCTTAACTTGTTTTGGCTCAAGACTTTCATGCAGGCAAAAAATGAGCAGGATAAGGAAGCACTCTGGGCTAAAAAATAGTTTGTACTCTTCTGGCTGGGCTATTTTTCATCTGTATAATTTTCTTATCCAGATCCCTGTGCTTGTGCTGTCACAGCACGAGTGGAGGGGGAAGGGCACCAGAGCAAACACGTAGGAAGGGGGGTGGTGTGGGGAATATCTGAGCAGGCTCAAATGGCTCTGCTCCCAGCCAGCCACCGCAGCCTGCAGGCTCCAGCTTTAAAATCAACAAGCTCAAACTCTCCTGGCTCCTTCCTTCATTTCATAGCTCCACTTTTTGACAGTAGAGTGTTTATAAAAATGGCTTGAAGGTGCTTGATTTTTTTTATAGTATAATTTTACTTTTTTTTTCAGCGTGCTAGGTTTCAATGGATAGACTTGATTTTTACAGAGTAAAAACTTAAGAAAACGATTTAGTGCTTCAGACAGCATTTTTAGGCTATGGTGTCTGAAGTAGTGGAGGGCACTTCTGCTTGCCAGCTCAGATATTTAAGGTACTTGCACAGTAAGCCTGTTTGATTTCATTATGTAAATAATTTACAGGCTTAAAGAGACTCTGAATCACTTGGGTCAGTTGTAGAGCTGTTTTTATCAATATAAAAAAGCTTAGGATTAATACATAAATATCATAGAATCATAAATTAGTTCAGGTTGGAAATGACCTTTAAAGGTCATCTGGTCCAACCCTGTGCAATGAGCAGGGAGATGTAATGAGAAATATGCTGAGAGCAAAGGAATGAACTGCTGTGGCTCTGCTGTGTTACATGAAGTAAAGTTTGATAATTCAGGGGATTTTGGAAAATACTTCTGCATTCATATTTATTGAAGCAAATAGTGTGTTTTCCTAATTAGTGTTTGATCATTAAGTTCACAAGCCGGAATAAATTCCATGGCCTGTGTACTTACTGAGAATCTGTGTGATTTACTTCTGATCTCTTTCAGATCTGAGCAAATTATCACACAGGTGAACTATGTAGACTCTTCCTACTTGTGACAATAATTGTGAAGATGCTTCATTGAACCTTTATTCTTGAATTGGACTGAATTAGGAAATCTGTTCATTCACTCAACAGACTGGGTAGCATTCGGTTAATTTTAGGGAATGATGTCTACCTGAGAGGAGATTGAGTCAAGTTTGAAGTTAATGTTTAGTTTAATTTTACATATTTCAGCAATTTTAATAATATCTCATGAAGAGCTTTGTAGGGAAAAAACCCAAGCACTAAATGCCCAATTCATTGTGTGCAGTGCAGTGTATTGCAAATGAGATGCTGACAAGGGTCTGGTTAGTCACTAATCCAAAGAACAAGGTAAGAATCCAGCCATGCCTTTGAGGATAATCTATAGTAGTGTCCACTTGAAATGATGTTATGCAAGACTGCATAAAGATGCTCTGGGATATGCAGAGTTTTTGGTTATATATTATCTTTGCTTAGTTTTGTAACTACCTCTTGGGTGGTAATGAAAATAAATTTCATCACTTCTTGTGTGATGATCTCTCTTGTTACATCTTTCTCATCCCTTTTCCTGTAGTGAGAACTTCAGGTTATTGTTGCTTAACCAGCTGAATTAAGTTTTCTGCATGACAAAGTGAAATGAGACCACAGCTTTTCTGATTTGCTGCAGCAAAGTGCTTTTTTTTGATCTCATTTTTTCATCTGCAAATCTTTTAGGAGGAAGGAATGAATCTGCTGAACAGAGAAACAGTTCGTGAAAGGTGAGCACTAAGGCAGACTAGAACAGTTACCTCAGCTGTCTGTGGGCCCGGGACAATACATTTCTTTTCTTCTTTATAGAGAAGTGCAAGTAGCAATGCAGATGAGCCACTCATGGGAGGAGAGCTTGAGCCTGGTAATGCATTCATGCTTTAATTTGTGTTTCTATCGTCACTATCAGGACACTAGAGACTCATGTCAGCGTTTTCTTTGATAGCTTGACCTACAATTAAGGTGTTAGTATGGCACTGCTTTTGATCAGCAATTTTTCACACTAACAAGGCATAGAATTATCAGTTGTTCAAGGTACATGTGGGTTCTTTGGGCTGGTCTGTCAAAAGGAAATTGCCTGTTCAAATTTTCTTCCATGTCCTGATACCCTGTAATGTTTAAAGCTTTGTTTTTGGGGGGGGGGTTTGTTAAGCATAAGCTCATAAATGGCTACCTAAAAATTACTGGTATAATGGGGGATAACTTTGGAATGTCACAACAATCAGTCCCTTTCATGTCAAGATACCCTCTCATAAGATTAATTATCTGTACTATTTACAGAGTGACAATGATTTTGAAAAATCACTATCACCAAAGCAAGTAGACTTCGTTCCAGTTTCTCCAGCTCCTTCACCTACAAGAGGAATAGGGAAGGTGAGCAAAATATGCTAATAATGGTGTTATCTTCAGTAGAGCTAAATAAATTCAACCAAATTAGTAGCAAAAGATCAAGCCACCTGCTCCTTTCTACCTCAGCTGCAAAAAAGAAACTAGATAGTGAATGAAACCTCCTAAAACCTCAAACCAGAAAATACCAGCTAGCAGCTGCACAGCTGGTGGATGTGAATTTCTGTGGAGTGTTCAGCTGTTGATCTGCGGTTAATAAAAAATAAACAAGTCTGTTTAACCAGACTGTGATGAAACAAATCTGCATGAAAACGGAATATGCCCAATTTTTATTTATTTTTTTTTCTCAGTAGCAAAAAGTGCTGTCTCAGGATAATCAGCCACAGTGACTAGTTGCTGAATTTGGTACTGGGTTTTTTATTTCTCTGCACTAAGGATCAGTTGTTACCACATGGGAGTGATACAGTTTTTATAAGCAAATAACACAAACTATTTTCCTCTCAGCAATGTTTCTCACCATCTTTGCAAAGTCTGGTCAGCAGCAGTGGGTTGCCTCCAAGCCCCAGCCCGAGTCCAACGAGGAGATTTTCGAGGTAAGTACCAGATAATATCAGTGATAGAAAATTGGCACAGCTTTGTTCACATTTGGCATTTGAAATACCAGAATTTTTTATATCCACAGTTGATTTCTGAGCACAAACACAGCTTCATATACTTGTGTAAATTTAGATTTTACAGTGCTGTAAAACATTTGTCAAAATCCTCATGTCATAACATTGGGAAAGTGGGCTGCATTGTGGCATGTGTCTTCTCAGTGTAGTCTCTATATTGCTCTCAGTCACATCTCAAGTATTTGAATTCTAAGGGGAAGAAAACACAAACAGATTTAGGATTTGTTCCTCATTCTGGTTTTAGTTGCATTGACTGTTGTTTTGAGTGACGTGGGCATACAATTAAATTTCATGAGGCTCTCACAGTTCAGCAAAGCACTGCCTGTCAGCTGAGCTGTAGTCAGTGCCTGCGTGTGAGCTTTGAGACAGCCCCAGTTGTGAAATTGTGTGATTAAACTTTTCCTGCTCAGTTCTGTGTTTCCTTGTCCTTCTTCAGTGGCGGGTGGAGGGGAACGGATTTTGTTCTGTACGCTGAGTTACTGCCTATTTTCTTAGTGTTTTTCACTCAGTTTAAGTGTTTTCTGAGTATCTTTTGATTCTTCATATGTTTTCAATCTTCCTTTTTTAATGGTGATCTCAGTATAGAGTATGTCTTCTTTTAGCAGGAGAAGCCAGAGTCCAATTAACTGCATTCGACCAAGTGTTCTTGGATCAATAAAAAGAAAAGGTACAGTATTTAGGTTTGGCTAATGTAATAGGCCAACTTATTAGTTATATAATAACTCATATAGCTTTCTTCATGGTTCTGTTCTATCGGCTGATACTTCAAAAAGTGACTGGAAATAGAAAGTATTACAGATGATAAAATAGACAAATCATTAAATTAGATTTTACTCTTTCATAAAGCTGAGAGTTGTTCTGTTCTAATGCCTCCCCATTGCTGCAGTTACGTAGATATGATAAGAAACTGATGTAATCTGCTTAACAGAACAAGAAATTCAGCTCTTGGTATATTTAACTTAAAGAGAAAATTTTGAAAGCCCTGGTTAATTGAAGCACACATGCACTGTACATTTAAAATCTCTCTTCTAAACCAAAAGCTGATGCAGAGGCCTGATAGACACTTTGCAGCTTTATTAGGAAATGTTTCTCTGTCTTTCTAGATTTTTCTTCAAGTTTAACTTCTGGCTATTTTATTGCATCTGTTTTTATATCTTCATGCCTCACTTTTGTTACAGAACACTTCTGGCTCTGAGACAACTCCTGAAACACTTTCATCTGAATTCTGTCATAGCCTATTTAGGCATAGATCTATCCTCTCTTGTTCTAGAGTATTTGAAAATCAAAGTCGATATAGAAGTTTTGTGATAATCCTGGATCTTGTTCTTTTTCCTTGTTCTCAGTTTCTCTGCTCTGGTGGAGCTGGTCAGAGAACTGATAGCTGGATAAACTGAAACAAAAAGGTTATTCTTCGGTACTGAAGAGTAAATATCTGATATCTAAACCTCAGTTAGTAACTCACTAAATACTGGAGTTTGGTCTAAAATGTTTCCAAGAAGCAGTCTTTAAAACTTCAGCATCTCAATTCTATGTTTTACATATAAAATAATCTATTTTAGTAAGTTTGAACCTCTGTTCTGTTTACTCTCATTGAAAGCAGATGTTAGTTTAAATGAGCAGTAATTTTTATCACTCCTTATCTCTTCCCAAAGGTGTGACAGAGATGGAAGATCATCCCAAAAGATTATTCCAAGGATCCACCAACATGCTTACCCCTGAAGCTGCACATCAGGCAGACCTTGGGGGATGGTAAATGCTGTGCTATTTATTGTCTCCTTCATCAGCAGTTACAAGTCTTTTTTCTTCTAGCAATGATTATGCTTGAAGTTGTTTTTGTTTGTTTGTTTTTAATACAGACATAATTTTGCAGCACTGAAAGTAGCAGAGTAAACAGGCAGCAATATTCACCACAATTTTACAGGTTTTTAGGCGTGATTGATGAAATGCTTCACCTGGATGGGAGCTGAGCATGTTTAGGAAAAGACACCTCATGGCTGACATATATTGGAGGCTAGTTTCAAGATGCAATCAAATGTGAATGAATGCTTTTGGGTGGAAGGGGTTTTGCCTTTTTCCCTTGCTATTGTTCACAGAGGAACATGAGCCTGTCTGACCCTCACTGCAGGGAGGAGAGAAAAAGCACTTTGTTAAAAATGGTAATGACACGAAAGGGAAATTGATGTAGTGTTTTAGTGAAGAAATGAATAATACACAGGGTGTGCCCACACAGCATCCAGAGAGGGTTATTCACAGTACTTCTGTCCTTTTGCCTCTCAGCTGTGCACAAGCTTCGAGCAAATTGCAGTAGCAAAATAGGTGTTTTAAAGGTACTTTAAAAACATAACCTGTTTTGCACACCCTGCTTTCACAGTAGGCATAGCAGTGCAGGTTGAATAGGAGATGGCAATTTAAAAGAAAAATCACTTTGCTGCTATCACTGATGATAGATCAGCTACAGTTACAGGTTTGTGTCCTATGAAATCTGTAGTACAGTGGAGTTCACTGTTGGCTGTCCGGGCAGAAAGGCCTCTGGCTGTGTGCTGGCCCAGGGCCTTGTCCTGGGGCTTCTGCTCTGTGCCCCATTTCTGTGTGAGCAAAGGAGGAAATGGGCAGACTGTTCTGTGTCTGTCTGGAAGTGACTGCAGGGTGTGCAGCTGCAGGTGTATTTCAGGTCATGGGGCTCAGCGCTCTCCAGAGATGTGTGTTTGAAATGGCTTTAGAATGAATGGAGCTGGTACTGGGGGCTCCCCAGAGCAAGTGCCTTGTTTCTCACATCCTGGTGTTGCTCCCTTTTCAGTCTGTCCTCACATGCCCTCGATGACAACAGGAGCAGTGCAGGCTCCTCCTGTGACTCCCCAGCTGAAGTTGGCACCAGCACAGACTCTCCAGTCTCGCTCTCTGACTCCAGATCCCCGTTTTTACCAGTTGATCTTACGGCCAAGTTGCCAATTAACTGAGGAGCAGGAGTCTGCTGATGGACACCAGGAGACAGGCTGGATACCCCCAAGACTTTCTGTTGTGTGTAACCAATTCTGTTCCTCATAGGAACTTCCAGGAATGTCATTATTTCTAGAAAACTTCCAGAATAGTTCCTTGAGGAGGAATTCACATTTCTAGTGATTTGTATGACATGGACTAAAATACAGCAAGCATTTGGGTTGCAGACCCCTTGGATGCTCACATTAGTCAGCAAGATGTTGGTTTGCCATGGATATTGTCTCCTTGGCATGAGTTACAAACACTGTACGTGCGTCCTGCTTGTGGAAGACTTGGTTTGCCAGCAGCCAGGGTCCTCCCTCATACAACGTGGTGCTTGTGTAGGAGCAGATAACTGTCACATTTGTCCTCAGTCTGAAATCAATGAATCAGCTTACTAATTGTTTTTATTCCCAGAGTGTTAGATACTTACATTTTTTAGTTCTTCATATGTAAGGGAGAGTATTCGGGAAGGGGAAATTGATTATTGTGTTCTATTACGATTGGCTCTTATTCAATTCTGTGTTCCAATGGATGTTGAAAGAATAAGTTGGTGGATTGTCAAATGTATGTGTTGGATTTTATACATCATGACTGCTGTTGTGACTAAATCTAAATTAGGTGTGGAACATTCTTCTGGGGTTTTGTATTATTTTCTTCCCCATTTAGATGATGTATTGCGGTAGTAGATGTTCTGTTAAATGTCTTTCAGTAGGGAAAAATAGTGATAATACTTGGAACAAAACATTAAGTCCTAAGGTTTTGGTATTTAGTACTTCAGAACTCCATTATTTTAACAGTAAGTATTTGTCCTCATATATGACTTGTGTTGGACAGACACTGTGAGGAATCTTGAATGTCTTTTTTCAGGCTGAGGTGGTCAAACATGTTTATTCTCCTGATGTCGCTTCCTCAAACAATGACATAAAGTCATTTCTGCTGTTGAAAACTTCAGATGCTGATTGGAAGCATTGAATCTGGTAATCTGAGATGTTTGAAAAGTCAGTGTGTTGAGCCATCCTGATCTCAACTCTGAAGTTCCTCAAACAGGAGAAAAATTTTGCAGACCTCGCTGCAGATGGCTCTCTGAGATGTTCCAGTGGCAACATCATTTGGGTTGTGGGCTCCTGTTGTGCAGCTGAACTTCCCCAGCTGGGTCCCCATTTGTACATGTCTGTGCTATGTGGTTTCAAACCTTCTCTCCAGAGAGGTTAAGAGCGAACCAAAATATATTATTTTTAAACACTAAATCTTTGTAAAAGTGTGGAAACTTCCTCAAGTAGGAGAAGAACCCACCCTGAACTCTGCTGTGAAAGATTCACATGGGTGAAGCTTTGATTGACAGCAGCCATCAAAATCAGAAGTGGATGACTTGGAGTGCAAAGACCCAGTGACCTGAGGGCCAACGACCCGTTTCCGTGTGTCCTTATTGTAGAAAGGAAATAGAATGTATTTAATAGTCTGACTGTTCTAGTAAGATACAACCTGGTTTACTTCTGATATCATTCCTCTTAAATTATTGTAATAGTCCCCTGGCTGGGTGCAGTTCCTTCCTGAGTCCAGCTGCCCTTTGTCCCCTTGCAGACAGACACGAGTGTCTGTGTCTGTTTGTCTGATAAGGCAAAGTCAGGTATGTGCCAAAGAGTTGCTGTGCGTTCACTCTTCTGTGGTGAGAGCAAGACTCTTTTTATTTTAAATCTTGCTTATTTCTTAAGAATGAACCTCCTGGTGTCTCTTCCAGTCTTTGTTAAAGGATACATCAGTGGAGGCGTTTCATAGCTGCGTGTGGGTCAACTTGTCTCTTTTCTGTTGAATATTTATGCTATTTTTCAAATAAGTGCCAATAAATGGAAGCATAAATGTGTTTTGCTGTTTCTGTACTTTCTTTGTTAGATAACCATATTCTTTTTTTTTTTCATCTTGGATTAAATGCTTCCTTTTAAAATCAGGTTATCTATTGTATTTTATTTCTACGCAGTCTAGTTTACATTTAATTTTGCCTCAAAATCTGTAGCAGATTTACCTGTTTTCCTGGTGCAGTGTTGTCTGTGACAACTCTTGTGTTAAAGGAGAATAAAGACAAACATGTTCAACATACTTCAGTAGGTTCAATAGGTTCACATGTGCCTGGTTTATACCTAGAGGAGGTTGTGGTGAAATAGTTTGGAAGACAGAAGCTGGGGGAAAGTACTGAGGGTCTTGGCTCTCGGGAGGAAATGGGGAGTCTGTGATTTGCCTTATTAGGGCAGTTAATTGTAGAATCACAGAATGGTTTGGGTTGGAAGAGACCTTAAACATCATCTCATTCCAACCTGCCATGGACAGGGGCACCTCCTGCTAGACCAGGTTGCTCGAGACTCCATCCCTCCTGGACTTGAACACTTCCAGGAATGGAGAGTCCACAACCTCTCTGGAAAAATGCTGTTTGAGAGAAATGGTTGTTTATCTGCATCTGTTGCTTTGAGCTTGTGTAAAAACATCTCAATGTTTTGCCTCCATGTCACTTGCCCTGTGGTGAGGAGAATGTATATTCCCCCCCGCCCCCCAAATTACATATTACATTTTTTAAATTAAATTATCCTGCAAGATATGTATCTGGATTCAGGGAACCAGGGTGTTATACAATGCACATAATCAACCCTGTACTTGTGTAGTGACTCATGCTGTTAGTATTGCCTCTGCTTTCCTAATTCCCCATTTACCCGTGATCAGTGAACGCTGAAGCTTTGTTTGACTCCATGTCACTGTCCCAGGGCTATTGCATGTGGTGTCCCTGGACTGAGCTGAGTTTCTGACAAGTGTCTGAGGCTTTGTCTTCTTCTGAGAAGAAATTAGCAACTTTCTGAGCTCAGGCCATATTGGAAGTATTACGATCATATGTATTACGATATGTACATGTCTTTATTCTGCAGCCATTTTGGGGCACACAGCTGCTTCTCTCCAGGATTCTGCCATGAGTGGCACCTTCTGAAAGTCACACTTGTGTTTGGCACTTGGTTGCTCTGGTTGAAAACTATCCTGTAGGATTTGTTGGCAGTTAAATCAGGTCTTGGGGCCCGGTGTCTTCCATGACAACTGATTGATGATTTTCTTCCTTCCACCTTCTCCAGAGTGACACAGTTGCTGAGGGAAGGTTGGTAACGGTGCCAGTGCTCAGGGGGCTGTATTTTTGGAATGAGTCCTTCGGTGGTTACTGCATTTAGCAGAGGGAGAGATACTTCACGCTGGAAGAGAGGTACAGATGCCAGGAGAAATGAGCCTGTGCCTCAGCCAGACTGACTTGCAGGGTCTCCTGTGTATTGTCAGCAAGGTGGGTGACCTGAATGCTCAGCTGAACGGCTGCCCACGGTCCTCCTGAGATCAGTGTAAGAATCTTAAATTCTTTCTTTTCACCTTGTTTCAGGAAACTTGAGTGGTTGAGTCGCCAACCCTGGACGTGTTCAAGGCTGGACGAGGTGCTGAGTGGTATGATCTAGATGTAGAGGATAGGTTAGTTGGATTATAGATTGGACTAGATGATCTTCAAGGTCCTTTCCAGCCTTATCTATACTGTGATACTGTAAATGATCACCAACCTGTACAAACAAAATGGGTGCCTGAGTTCTGGTGAGATGGAGATTTGATTCACAGTTGTGGTTCCAATATCTGTGCTGTGTTTGTGAGTCCAGCCCTGCTATTGTGCAAAGGTTTGCCAGGGAAGTGAGTGAAAGCAGGAGCAACCTCTGGCACTCCATGAGCTTGGGAACAGCTTGTGCCTCCCTTAGCAGTCATCATTTCAGAAATGTTCACTTTATGCTGTTGTATTCCTTCATATGTTGGAGTCATAATTCATTTACTTAAAATAGAGAACTTCAGGAGTCATAATTAAACTGTGTGAGCTCTTCCTATCCAGTTTTAAGCAACCTTTCTCATCACCAACTGCCAGATGGAGTTTGATCCCTCTTCTCCTGGAAGCAACAAGTTAAAACATTTGTAAATTCAATTGAATGTTTACAGCTACAGTACAATAATTAAAACCTTACTGACACGGGCGTGCTTGGCAAGGGTCCTTTTCAGTAACTGCAAAAATTATCAGCTCACATTTGTTTCCCAAGGGTGTGTCCTGGGTGATTGATTGTTCTGCCTGTACCGGTGGAGCCTTCCCATTTCTGCTTATCTGCCGTGAGCATCCCTGTTTGATAAACTGGGGACAAGTTGCCAACCAGCCCAGGCCTTTCCTCTGTCACAGAGCAGTCCCAAGCAGACACAGCCACCCTGCAGCCAGAAGCCCCAGACCCTGTGCTCATGCTGGAGGGGTGAGATTGCTTCCCCTGTTGGGGTTTTGTGGTTGAAGCATGACAGAGGAAGGGAATAAGCAAACCACTGAAGGAGAATAACCTTGTTTGACTTTCAGTAGCTGGCTGGGGAACAGAATTTTCTGAAGGAGGGAGGAGTTTAATGCATTTAAACCAAAACCAAACAAGGCCTCTACATGCCTTTGTGCTGGCTCCCCTGTGTCTCTCAAGGAATTGGTGAGACATCCTCAAAGCCACAAAGATTCCTCAGACAAATCTGGCATTTATCAAATTTTAAATTCTTCTGATAGTTTCGTTTCTTCATCTTTTACTTGTCTCATAAGAGCCTTGGAAAATGATTGCTATTTAAGATTTCCTTCCATGACAAATAATTGTATGTAAATGTTTAGAATTTTGCTGGATGTCAAGCTAAGTAGGAGGAGCTGCTCAAGAGGGAGCAGGTTTTGCTGCAGGTACTAATCTTTTGAAATGTGGTTCTCCTGGTTGCTTTTTACCCTTGTGTGGAGAAAAAAGCATGTGCATAGCACACACTGGGGTTTGTGGCACAGAAATTGGGTACTGTGTTGTCTTTCAAGCTGGTTTAAATAAAACTGACGCTGAAATCCCTGCAAGAAGCTTCCTGCTAAAAATACACCAACATGCTTTCATTTCAAGTGCATTCACTTCAGCAGTCGGTTTGATGGTGGAGATTCCTGGCAGATTCCTGAGGGAAAGGCACTAATGGGTTTGGTGATGTTGATGGAACACGGGATTCCAGAGCCTTACTGCAAGTTTTATTTCTCTCTTGATGGTGGTTTCTTGTTTGTCAAAGCACAGCCTTGTCTAATGCCTTGATGTTCATACCTCAAGACACCCCAGTGTCTGCACTTTCTAGAGTAGAACACTCTCATTTTGTTACTGTAAATCATATTTTGCTATTGCAAATCTTATTGCTAAATTTCTTTTTTCAAGCTGAACATGTGGACTTAAGTTCCATTACAGGGAGGCTGTTCCTCAAGTTGACCTTCTTAGTCACCTTTTTCCTCACAGTTGGATCACTGTGGTGCTGTTATCATGGCTGTGCTCTTGCTTAAATTACTGCTTTGCAGCCTCTGCTGTTTCGAAGACCAGCACAGTTACTTTGCCTGCATGTAATTCCACATTGTATTGTCAGCATGGCTGTAGAGCTTTGAAAATTTTTGAGAGCTGATGTGCATTAGCTACAGTTCATTATCCAAAGTAAACAGCTCGTTAGTGTACAGTGGAGAGCTTCTATGGAAGACAAAAATAAACCCAAAAGTGAGTGTATCCCCTCACTTGGCTTTAGTTGTTACGCTGTGTTGCCTGCCCGTGTTCATTGCTCCAGCGCTGGGTTTTTGAGGATACACTTGTTCTCTGGGCTCTTTTCATTTGTACAGTCCTTATCTCTAAATGGCTCTTGCTGAGTGTGTAGCAGTGGTTTCCCGATCCTCACCAGCTTCTGTGGAGCAGTAACAAGTGAGTGATGTGCTGCTGGCAGCAGCGTACTTCACTCTGCTTCAGTGGTTTCAGTCTTAATTTAATTTCCTCAGGCAGCACATTATTCCTGCAGGGAAGACTCCAGCATCATTACCTTCAGATGTTTCTCCTCCTGCTCTAGGCAGAGATGGTGCCTTCCCCACACTGCCATGAGTGTCCTGTTCCATGGGGACACAGGAGGGAACCTGTTTTCCGTGGCCCCTCAGCCCCTCTCCCTGCATGCAGCCGGCAGAATGATCAATACCAGGATTGGTCAGCCCCACCTTTTGTATGGCTGGCTGGTCCCTTCTTTTTTCTGCCCACATGGTCTCTTGCAAGGTCACAGGGCAAAGCCCCTGAGCTTCTCTCACCCAGGAACGCACACTGCCACCTGGCAGAGAAGGTCATTCAAGATTTGGGGGTTTTTTTAAGACCTCCTGGTCCCAAAATTTGTTGTTGCCCTGGATCACCATGGGCCCTATGAAGCACCTATCACTTGGTACCTGAGAACTCTCTTTCCCATAAACAAAACATTCCTGGATCTGGTTTACTGGCTCAGGCAAGTTCCCTTCTGTAGCCTTGCCCTACCAGAGAGGGGATTACCAATAAACAAGCCTGAAGTATGAGACTCACACTCATGACAAAGAAAGGGATGGTGGAACTTGGCATTTATGAGGAAGGCAGTTACAAGGAAAGTGAGGCACCTTAAATGTACATTGACAAATGAGGACTAAAACGCAGTGATTTATTGCCAAACCTATTTGGCAGCCTCTTTCCAGTTTAGGCTTGTTGGTTATCAGATACTTCCTACATAGGAACATAGTACGAAATAACAGATGATTAAGAATTCTTAACTAGTTGATTGTGGGAAGGATTTCTCTGCTTTGTTGATGAAGGCACAGTTCTGGGCATGGGCTCCTCTTGGAGCTGCTGGAAATGCCCCTGTGGAGCTGTTCCAGCAGGAGCAGTGACGGTTCCCAGCTGACAGCACATTCCTTTGTCTTCCTGGGGCATGCTTTGAGACGTGGCAGCAGCAGCTCAGCATTTCCCTCTGGAGGGACTCAGTTGTTTCCAGGTGGTCGCCATGTGAAGGGACTGGAGCCCCTCTCTGGTCTCGGGGGCTCCATCACTGCGATCCCTGGTGAATCAACTGATTCCCTGAGAGCCTCGTCTGCCTCTGGAGCTCTGAAACAGCAACACCGGATCTGGTGCAGTTTCGAGCATTCTGTGATTCACTCCTCCATGAAAAAACAGCATCGTTTAAGCATTTTCTGACCCAGACAAGTGCAAACACCTAGAGAAGATCATGTACCAAGCCTACAGCGGTGGGAGCGATCCCGAAAGCCATCTGGGCAGGGCTCCCCTTTCCTGCTGCCAGCAGGGCTCATTCGAGACATCAGTGCCATGGCAAGTGCTGGGTCAACACGGCGATTGTTTCTGCCGGGTGATCTCAAACCCTCCCAACTGTCTGCTGAAAATACTTGTCCATTGCAAGGAAATGACTGTTTGTGTTAGGAGTCAGGAATGGGAAATGACGTGAACACTTAACCGTTTTTCCTGGTGTTTCTAAGAGCCATACTCACTGTCTTACTTCCAAAGGCATTCAGTGTTTTCCTAAACCCTATTAAGCAAGTAGTAGAGGTGTGTGCATGCACACATATATAAAAATGTATATAAAAATCAGGAAATATCGTATAAATCTTGTGTATCCACCTGGTAAAATTTTACTAGTGGCCCTCTGTGACCATGCTGTAACATGATTTGACACATTCCCCCTCAGTGCTGAAATGCAACTGTCCTCCGGTCTTGTTTTCCCAGCACTGGGATAAAACTGTGATCCTGCAGTGTGCTGCAACCTCCCTGAAGTAGAAAGAAGACAGAATTCACACTTGTCATCCCTATTTTGCCCAGGCACCACTTTTATCTGAGTCTGCTGAGTTACACTGTGCATTTTGTCTTTTTTTATCAGTATATTGCTCCTTGCTTGCCCCTGACAAAGAAGTGGTCGAATACTTTAGTCCATTCTGTGATTTGGTTGACGATCACGTGCTTGCCCCTGACAATGGTCAAAGTGTTTTTCTAAACCACTGGTTTTTTAGATTCCTTGAAAACCAACACTGGCAGTCTGGGGCCAGTCCTGTGATCTCCCTTCCTTGTGCCCTCGCTGTCCTGCAGGACTGAGGCAGCTGCAGGTGTCAGACTTGGTTACAGTGACTGAACCCCTGTAGGTGAGATTGGCCTCTTCAGTGCTCCTCCAAGTGCCTGGCAAAACACGATCCTGCTCTGTGCCTGGAACACCAGGATATCGGGGGGAAAGTGGGTGTTAGGCTTTTTCAGTTTGCTTGGGCACAATAAAATGTTCAGCCTGACTGTTGGGTGGAAAGATAAGGTACCACATGGCAGCTTTATCTCCCCAACTTCTGTTCAATTCCCTCGCCCTTCCCCGAGCAGCAGCACATTAAACCACCTTGTGAAAATCGGAATTAAGTGTGGGTACTGAAGAACAGTGAAGCTACACGAACACAGCCCTGCAGCAGCAGGGAAACACTGACCCAAACACGAGCTCAGTGTTGGAGGCAAGCGCTGTGCCTGCAGCAGGCTCTGGCACTCGACCTTCTCAACCAGTTAAAAACCTTTTTTAAAAAATTTATTTTAGTCAATGTTAATTTTTGACTTTATCATGTGATACTGATTGATGACACAACCTCAGTTCTTCGGAGAATGAAACTAAAGTAACATTTTATTGCCCTTTAAAGACTTACCGATATATAAGAAAAAAAAGTAGTGAATAACAAACTGAATTCAACTTTTCTTCTTTTTTTTTCTTTAGAAACAGTTTTTTCCTTGGTTTCTTTGTACTTCCATGCATAAACAGAAAAGGGACCCATAACATGCAGGGGGAAAGAAGGTTTCATTTCCAAATTTTTTATTCATATCAGAGTATAGTCTGTAGACTTCTTATAAACAAGGACTTGTGTGTATGAATCAGACACAGTAAGAGCCGGCCTTTTAAAATTAACATCTCAACAATGAAATGTCAAATGAAGGGAAATACTTGTTACAAAATAAATGTTCCCTTTGAATAGAAACAAATTCCCTGTGGTGGCTGAGGGGGGAGGGACGGTGCAGAGAAATGCCTTCACTGTTACACTTAGTTTGGTCTCTAAAGGAGAAAAAGTGTTGAATTTTGTTAGTGTGCAGTGTGAGTCCAACTTCATTAACGCCACTTCCATGCATCCCTAAGAAATGAAGGGATCTGATTACAGAACTTGTCTTTATTGTCTACAATTGTGATACAAAATGGCTCTCGCAGAAATTATTTCCCCCAAGTAAGAAAACGAGCACTCAACAATATATTGGTAATGATGAAGTAAGAGATTTGAGAATTACTTCTTCACCTAAAATTCATGGTTTATTTCATAGTTTCACTGATGGAACTTTTCATTTTCTTCAGTGACCAGTCGTGACTCTCACCCCCCTGGTCTGCATACAGAAGTGTTATGTGCCAGCCTTGGCATGTACAACCACAAACCAAATGAACGTTTTACAGAAGACAGGTTGCTTTTATAGTGATCACGCACTGATGTGAACATAGACTAAAAATAACAAATGTCGCTTTAATAAGGATTTTTTACAGTAGGCGTAGATATAAAAGTTTTTCAAATTATTTTCACAGGTATCACTGAACATTTCATAGCTGTCTGTTACAGAAGCACCGCAAAGTGCTTTGAGTCTTTCATTTATTATACACAGTTAAAATATATTACACTTCTGAAGGTATCTTAAATCACTGAACAGTTTTGCTAGCATCTTAATGAGCCAAATGGGAGTAAAAGGCAGTCCACATTCATGATGTGAATATACAGTAAAGGTGTTTGACATCCTATGAACTCATTGCTCATGTTCGCAAAATAACCATGGTGATGAGACCTGAAAGACAAGAATTAAAAACTAAACACTTAAATGTAACTCAATAAAACATTTAAAATGCAGGTGACCCAATCACAGCCCAGAAAACAAGGTAAAAGTGTGTAAATACATGCAGAATGCATTAATAAACACACCTAAATATTAAAAGTATTACTCCAATTTTTGAGGTAGTCAAAATCCAACACTAAAGTGCAGTTTATCTAGCAACTGAATGTCGAAGAAACTATAAGTATTCCAAACAATTACTGAACTCAGTACTGGAAAATCTTAACATTGAGATTTTGACAGTAACAGTAACAACCAACCCCCAGTTTTCATGAGGGCCAGTTATGGGCAGTGTTATTCAAATGCTGAATCATCAGAAAGGCAGATTAGTTGAAGGCTCCAAGGCTTTTTTTCCTGCTCTGTGCAGAATAACTGATCAAAGACTAGTTTTAGACAAAGATGTTAAGCTTCCTTGTCAGTCTGCAAAGGGAGCTTTCAACAGACTCTTTGTTGTGACCTTTGAAGAGGGAGAAAAAAAGAAAGAACTGCTCTGATAGAGATTAAAAACAATTAAAACCAGAAGAAAGCAGGAAATGTGGGACTAATAAACCTACTCATGACACACAGAAAAGTTGACTTTAATTATGTGCTGATTCAGGAAAAAGGACAAATCTACAAGTTCTTAGCCATGGTTATACGTATTGCACAAGGCAAGGAGCTCTGTGGAGGAACATTAAGGCTCCTTGAATTCCAACCTTATGTAACATCAAAATAATAACTTATCAGTTCTTGGGCAATCTCACTTTCTTGCAGCCTCAGATGATGTCAGTAGAGTGGCCTTTCACTGCAGAGAGCTCAGCTAAAGCCTACAGATCTCTCCATGGATAAAGATGTTTCTGAGACTCTTTTACTCTCCTGCCACTTCAGTGATTTTAATTATTAACTTTATGAAGACTGTGAAGACAGAAGCATGACAGAACAGAGCTGTAATGCTGCCTTCCATCAGACCAGCAATTTATCCATTAAAGAAGAATTACAGCTCAGCTATCCCTTAAGGTCTGTATTGGCTCAGACATCAGTGCTACCACAGCTGCTCGAGACCTTAATTTGGATTAATTCCATCATCACAGAGTAACAACAGAGGCTTCTGGAGCGTTCTACAGGACAGCCTGTACCCCTTGTACAGGGAATAAAGGGTTTAACTCATTTCTGTAAATTAGATACATCTCAAATGTCAAATAGCCCAGTTGGTGTGGTATTAACAACCCCTTTCAATTAAATGCTCCACAATCCATTGTACTTCCTTTTGGAAGAAAGTGGCTTCATCTTCTCAAGAGCAATCGACTTCCTACACAAGCAAGAGATGCACACAAGAGAATCTGCCCACAAACCCTAAAAATGCCGCCACCAAAGGAACCAAAACCTATCAGAACTTCATAGGGAATTGAGAAACAGGTTCACTTTTGTAAATGTATAAAGGCAAATGGTTGAATACTGTTGTTTCCACCAGCAGAACCTGGAGTAATTTTCAAAAGCAGAGATAAAAAACAGAGTGAGGATTACTGCAAAGTCCTGATCTCAGAGTCCATCAGCATCAGCTCGGGGAAAGAGCCACAAGTGAGATTTCAAACCACTTCAGCAGATTGACCTGTGTGAGCCAGCTGAGTGTGCACAGACCATCGAGAACTTGCACCTTTCCCCATCACTACCTCACCTCTAGCTATCAGTTTGAAGCTGCCTAGCTCGTTTCCTGTAAATCCTCATTTCTGCCAGGTAGTGGGACAGGAGAATTGAGTTTAGTGACTGTTCTTCAAATCTGAAATAGTTACAGAGAAATAATCATAACAAATGAAACGTGCAACTTATCTATCCTTGCTAATGCAGGAGCAAGGTAAATCAGGAAGAACTGCGGATTAGAGTGGTCTCTTCTAAGAGGTTTACAGTAACTTATTGTTACACATTTCAGCTGCTTATCAAGAAGGTGATGAGAACAGAGCCTTACAAACAGCTCATCGGGGCTGGAGGGAGAAACACAGTAACACCAGCACTCTGCATTCTGCACTACAGTAACTACTGCAGAGCAAGAATATGAAACCAGCAGGTTCCATTCACTTTTGCTGGCAGACTACTATGGCTGGCCCATCATCAAATGAAGGTGAAATTAGCATGGAGGGACCTAAATGTAATAACTATCAACTCAAATCTGGTCTAAACCACTTAAAATAACTAATTTATCCTGCAATCACTATGGCTGCAAATTAAGATATGAGTGGAGATGGCAAGGTATTGTGGTGCTTTGTCTCCATCCAGTTTCCTGAAGCCACTGGCAAACACAGAAGTTTTCCAAACCCGCAGGAGTTGGCCAGAAAGTGTTTACAAAATCCAAAGTACTTACCTAAAACATAAGCAGCTACTAACTTTTGATTCACACTTAAGTGGAGGTAGAGAGGCACCAGGGATTCCACATCCCCCAATGTAGGTAGCATTAGTGCTGCGACACACACTATTCCCAGGAAGACTGTTAGTAAACTAGGTCCCGACGAGGCAGTTCTGTTTTCTGAGAAAGCAATACAGAACCAATTGTAAAAACATCTCACCAATATAAACATTAAACATTTTGCAAAAACATTTGCGGTGCCCTGGAACTACAATACCCCGAGATTTTCCTTTTTCCCCATTGCAGTTTGGTGGAAAACAACTCTTAAACCCACCCTTCTAAAGCTTCTGTATTTTGCAGCGGGGAAGGCTGCTCCCTGTTGTGATGCTGGAACTTGTTTTCACATGACTTCCCAAACCCCTCCCTTGTGGAGGAGCAGAGCCTGCCAGGCCCAGGAGCTATATATACACACCCAGGACAGCTGATGTCTCAGCAATGCTTGAGGTCTCCCCCATGCATCCTGACTCCACTCCTTGAACTGTTCCTTCAGTGATTAATGAACAATTAGAAAAGAGCACCCAAAAGAGCTGGACAGGCAGCTGACTGATTGCCCCTCCTGAACAAAATCTGGCCACAGCAAGAGCACAGCTTCTTGGGCCAGGTGAGTTCCCCTTTTCTTTAAGGGGTTCAAGGGCTGCACTCAACAGAACCAATTTAGATGCCACAAATCAGTAAAATACGAATCTTCCTTTAAAAACTGTGAGAGTGAACCACTCTGACAGTCCAGTATCACCAGAATAAGGAAATGCAAACCACGGACAATAAACAGAGTCCTTCATACACTTTATTGTGCTGCACTTTAACAGCTGAAACCTACTCAAAGGCCCACTGTGTCATCTTTGAAAAGAGCTGTTAACATGTTAGCTGAATACCTCCAACCAAATCCCTAAGTCTCACTGGAAATTAGCCAATGTTTTTATCAACTTTTTCTAACCTAAGTGCTCTGTTTTCATTCCATAAATCTCTTATTTCCAGGCTGCAGGTTACATGCAAGGACTGCAATTGCTTTGTTTACTGCTTTTCTTTAAGCGAGCAATACAACGTAGTCAACAAGGCTTTTAGGCAGAGAAATAACATTTGGATTAAGACCAATATCAGATTGTTCAAACTCTCTGCCCTCGAACAACTATCATAGGAACATTTTGTTCCGTGTCCAGAGGTCTTTGTACCTTTGCTTTACCTGAATCCTACTAGTATCTATCAAGAGAGTTTTTTAGTAAAAGGTTTTTCACCAGCCAAGAAACACTGTATAATAGTGAAGCAGATTGGTTTTAACAAGAGGAACACTCTCAAGAGGTTAATCTATTTTCTGGAATTGATTTTTGTTGTTGTCATGAAACATAAAATAGTGACAAGAACATTACTCTATAAATCAGTAAAAATAACAGGAGTGTAGACTCTCAATAATCAGTTCAGATTCAATTCAGGTAAAACTCAATACTTTTTATCCTACCACTTCAATGTGACTATTTGGCCCAGGTTTTGCCCAAGACTGTTCATTCACTTCCTCACGTATGAAATGCAGAGTTTTCAGATGCCAACTGTGCTCTTCTGTTCTTGTGGGACAGACAAAGGAGAGGGTGCAGAACAAGGAGCACTATAGAAGATGTTCTGGCAATATTTCCTGCTCATCAGGAAATGGGGGATTAAGGGTTGCGAACAAACTCCGAAGGGGCATATGTTCTGAAAGAGCCAAGGGAAAAAACAGATACCACCCTTTGGCAGAAAAGTTCCCATTGCCTGTGTGAGAGCTCCTGCTCCAGAGGAAGGCAGGATGCCCTCCCCCTCAAGGAATCACATGCAAACACAGGGCAGAAAAGGGTCTTGACTGCTCAAGACAGCAGAAACAGAATTATTTTTGAATTTATTCTAGCCTATATTTAAAACAATATTTTAGTTTAGCCTTTCCAGTAACTTGAGCTATTCAAAACTGATCCAGAAGACAGGAGGGGTAAAAGACTTCAGCTACCTGGTTGACACAAAGTCTGCTCAAAAAAGACACTTTCAGACAGGTGTTCTTTTATTCGTTTTTCCTCCTCTTCCTTTTGTTGTTGTTGTTCCTTTGCAGATGGAAGCAGAGTAGCAATAATCTCCTTTTTCCCTAATGCTTTCCTCTGGCTCTGCTCAGACACTTGTAGTCGGAATTTATCTATCACTCCATAATAAGAAGCCCGAACATCCCTGTGACGAATCACACTGCAGAGAAAAAGAACATTTTCAAACAGATGACCTAGTAAGAAGCATGTCTGCTGTTGAATTACATCCTCTATCACAAGGTTTGCCCTCGTTCCCCCATACACAGATAAACTGCCATAATCCAGATCCCCATCACCTCCTCCATCACTCAAAGCTCTTGAAGATTTGATCTTGCCTTCCTTCTCCCCTATTTCCCAAATACATGTGCTCCAACTGGCTGGCCAGAAAGAACAGTTAATTAATTCTTTATCTCAACCCACCTTTGCCTCAGTCTGAGGCCAAGCTGCCAACTGATGAAACATCAATTTATGGAAGTTGTTTGATGCTGGACAATCATTTTAAAAGATATGAGGGGACTGGAGTGGACAGGGAAGGAAGAGTAAAGTAGGGCTGCCAACACTTGGGACAGGGGTTTGACAAACTAAACTCCACCTTTTTGAGGAAACCAGGCTCAAAGCTTTACAATTTTACATTCTCAGAGGCAAAACTCATTCCTTCTGTGGACAAGAGTCAGCCAGTCATTTTCAAAAATCAGGAAACTCACCATTAAGGGCACGTTTGGAACCTATAAAAGGCACAGTTTTAAAATAGCACTGATCAAAGGCAAAACAGACCTCTGAGCAGTGCTCTGCTTAACTGCCTCCTCTCTGCATTTGTGATTCATCATGAAAATATGCATCTAGCATTAAAAAGCTACAACATTTAGGTTTTGAAATGTCAGCCATTGGCACTGAGGGTTAATAAGGATTTCAATTAGTTCTCCGCTTTTTTTTTTTTAAAGGTTATTCTGAAATAACAATAGCTAATCTGAAAAAGATACCTACAAATAATGGTTTGGCTTCATGAGGGTTCTGGAGGAGGGGGGAATTACTGTCCCCTTAGTAATATAGGCTAGTGGTTTTAAAATCACATCACACAAGAGATGGATTTTTGTGTTTCAGTCTTCATTTAAAGGAACTGTATCACATCAAGATATTGACAAGCATCAGCACGTAGCCAGTGCCTACAACTGGTATCTAGTTTGAATAGACTATTCAAGACAGAAACAGAGCTTAAGTCATCCCCCCAGTGATATACAGAGTTTAACATCACTTTAGAGGCAAATGAGTGTGCTTATGACAGCCTTTCAGCAAGTCAAGTGTTGGCTGGGCAACTGCCTTCACTGAAACAAGCTTTTCCCCTCTGACAGCCCCGATTCATACAGCTCTCAGCATATCAGTACAGCAGATCAACTGATTTCTTCCTTTTAACACTTCCTTTAAATTGCTGTTTCTACTCTTAGTACCACGGCACTAACTACCAACCTAAACAGAATCTTTACATAACACCGTGCTAGGAGAACATGTATCTGCTGCCAGGCAAAGAGATATTTTCTGCAGACCCTTATAAACAGATACATTCTCCTGTTTCTTTTTAGAGGCCATTGCATAATTGGAAGCTCTGTAGAATATCTGTTTATCTGGCAAATGGCCACACTTGCATAGTACTGCTCATATCCTAGCAGTAAACACTGCCCTGAGACAGCAACCACTGGAATGGGATGGGGGTTTTGCTGCAAAAAAAAATCCCCTTCAAACATGTGTATGTCTTATCTGCCGTTAGTTAATGGAAGCCCTTTTTTAAGGTTTACATAAGCGTGATTATATTTCATTAATGCCTGCTAAAGACTGGAATAGTTCACTGATACACTGGTATATTCTGAACTGTTTTGTTCCATTTTTAGCATTGTTGCCCCTGCCCACCGAATCTCTTTTAGTTCCATGTTTTAAACTTCTTTTCTATTTGGTGAGTCCTCGGAATTTTTCAAATTACACCAAAGGAAAACAGTCTCCAGGAAGGAGCCATTCCCCAAGCACATTATTATTCACCAGACAAAAGATACATCATTCAGTAATGGGTATTTCTCTATACGGCCATTCGTTAGCCAGAGATTCCAGAAGGTGTTCTACAGTTCGAAAAATTTCTATTCAAAAAGCTCAGTCTTCTCTTTTAGGTACTTCAGACTTTCTTCAGCTGTATCTGCAATAATGTGGCAAATGGGAGATAAAAAATGTTGGTCTATTTTAGCTCATCCACCTACTCTGCTCTGAATTCCAGCAGCCTACAGACCCTGTACATGACTGTGGTCACTCAACCAGCCTCCTCCATTTCCCAGTTACTGGGTTGAGACCTGACAGGAGAAACAAGTAAAGGGGAGACAGAGATCTGGGAAGGGGAGGGGTGGTCAGGGTGAAAGGCAGTCAGAAGTACCCTTGTTAAACATGGCCCAGGAAAACCTGCCCAGTAGAACTGCACACATTTGCATTTTGCCAATCTACAAACACTTATTTCTCACAAAGAAATCCCTACCCCGAGGGGTCTTGCTTTACTTGTTATTTCTAACAAAAAGGTACTCAGAGGAAGCTTGTATTTCTCTCACTGCTGTTTACACTACAAGATGTACCTACTACCATCTTTTTTATGCCCAAAGACAAAATTATGGAAGAAGTTATTTCCAGTACTGTAATACCTCTGCCTTGGAGTGAAAGAACAGCAAAATCCAGACAGTCACAAGCATAGAAGAGATCAGGAAAATAATGTATCTTTATCCAACTTACATTTTATAATATGCACGCTGTCATTTACTACCTCTTGCATAATAGAGGAAATTAAGATAATGAAACGTATAATAGGAAAACCCCCAACAACCCAAACAACCTTTACTTACATATCAACACAGCACTGAGGCTTCACTGCACCAGTAGCATCAACCACTGCATATTTATTTGGAGTTGTACAAAGAACTGCAATGAAAAGGACAGGAGTGGTAACAAATCATGAATTAAGACGTCACCAACAAGAGATTTATGTAGAGACACAAGTCTGGTTTTGTCACAGATATGATTTGTTACATGAGTTATAATTGGACTGTTCAAGATCACCAACTAACCCTTAAACAAAACTTAACCTAAGAAACCCACCTTTGAATTTTAAGGCAAACTCATAGGGGTTATATAGAGTCAACACCCGCTTGTGTGTTGACTGGTCATCTGCATAAAATATAAGTTCTGTAGGAAAAACAAAAACAGGAAGATTTCCTTCCACTAACTCTGGCTGTCTTTTTTGTTGCTGCATTGGCACTGAATCCTCCTCGCTGCTTCTTGTGTTCTTATGATTTTGACTCCTCAGAGACTTCAGTTTTTGAATCGTTTAAGAATTCCAAAGCATTTTGGCAATTCTAAAGGAAAAAAAACGAGAGAAAAAAAAAGAAAAGGCAAGAAGATTATTTCCATTAGCCTATACTAAACAGAGACAGTCAACAAAGGTGTAAAAATGTAAAGTGTGACGTTCTATTATGAATCCACCTCTACTTATGTTCCTTCAAAAACACCCAAATAGAAAAAAATATTTGCATCAGGTTTCCATCTATTTAACAAACTGATACAAAATAAATGTATAAACACCTCTTCAGCGCATCATGGCAGCACTTGGGGTCCCAGCCCATAACTTGGGCTGCTTACTCTGGGTCTTTGCAACACACAGCAGGTACGTAACAACAACACAAAGGTATCTCATCCTTGCCTCGGGACACCAACACTTAAGAAAAGCCAGGGCAGAAATGAGGAAACACAACACAAGGCAGCAGGAGTCACTGTTTAGGCAGGAACCTGTCCACAGGGATGACCTCCCCGGATGAGGAATAACAACTTCGGTATCTGCTCACCCAGGTATGTCAATTCCTGGACAAAGGGATTCAGGGCAAAGGAATGGGAAACAACTTCATGTCTTGTTTAAACTAAACTCCTGTTACAACTGCATGGTGTTACAGGCAATGAATTGAAAAATAACTGGGATGAGTAACACCAAACAGATTTAGGATTTATTATTTGATTAAAAAAGACAATAGGTTTTCTGCCACCACTGCTTACCAAAGTACGACCACTGCAATTCTCCCTCTGCCACCCCCCAGTTCTGGTTTATTTTGAGTGGCATTCCAGAACTAAAACCAGAACCCATGACCCAATCAAGCAACAATCCCAAATGTAATTCATAAAATAAAATTAAAGCCAGACTCCTCAGCACACATACCATTGACTTGACACAACAGACAGAACAAAGTCTTCCCCCCACCCCACAAGAACATCATATTTTACTGCAGCTCTTGTAGGTTAATTATCAAACTGAAGGTGTCCTTTGAGGTTTAACTTTACAGTAGAAAATATTAAATGAACAAGAAGTTCCTACTGACTCATTTAGCTGTCATTTCCACTTCCAATGAAGTTTTATAAACAAGGTACATTTCAGCTGTTCTCCAATTCAACGAGCTGGTTTGGTTGCACCTTAACAAATTTAGTTTCTGAACCTTCGAGCAGCAAATATTATGAACAATCAAAACCAAATGCTTATTTCTGCCTTCTAAACATCATGATGATCACATTTCCAAGCACCAGATACACGTTTCATACTTGAAACATGACACAGCTTCATGTGTTTACTAGAGTGTATCTGTCATACCATCAGATTTACAGGTTCTGACTCCCAAACTAAACTTTTAAATTTATTTATTTATTTAAACAGCAAAATATCCCTGTAGAATTTAAATTCACAGCTCTCACAGGAATGTCTTTCCCCATGATCCAGTTTCTTTTCAGAGCACAGGTTTGTTTCCACTTCACTGAAATGCTACTAATAATATTCTGAAAACAAATCCCCAATGATAGTGTTCCAAGCTGATGTTCTGTTACCTTATTAAGAAGAGACTAGAAAAAGAAATGGCCTGTAAGTGCTTCTTAGAATTTTGGTCAATCCCTTTTGTTTCAGAATAACAAACAAATACAACAAGTTTAAGCATTATTTCTTGAACAACTTTATGTACTATTGCAAAATGAGGTTCATTGTTCCCTTCAAACACATCAAGATTATATGAAGAACTAATATGGAAAAACTGCCAGCTCGCAGGAATAAGAAATACACTACTTTTGATGCTTCTCACAGGCAGAAGATTAAGTATGATTTATTTTTTTACCAAAGTTAGCTAAACGCAGTATGAAATAAGAATCTGTTGGACTCTCTGGTTCTCATACACATCTACACTGTGTACATTGTGTGTCATAGAAATACAGGCAATCTTTGACATTAACAAAAGGAATTTTAGTTTCAAACTATGATACAACAGCAAGCGGCTGCTGCATCCCTTAAGTGACTATATTTAATAAAATTATCAATTATTATTTATAATAAGCAATATTATTTTGATGCTTTCATATTTCACCTAAACACTGCACATATTCCCTTTCAATTGCCAGCTTCCTACCACATCTCCAGTTTCTTCAGCTCAGCCAGTGGCAAGCACTATTTAGTGTCCAAAACCCCACAAATCACACTTCCAGCGGAGGAATGGATCCCTAAGCCTATCAACAGCCTCATTCTTCTTACACATCCGTTGGAAACAGTGCAGAAACCTCCCAGGATTCCACAGCCTGCATGTGGAAAGCCACCAATATTAAAAAAGTATATCCCGTTATTGCTTCCTTTTCTTATTTAACTTGGCTGGCTGAGGAGCTACCGCCCAAACTGGCAAAAGCAACATCTGGCAAACCCAGGCCTAGAGTAGATGTGTGTGCTGACATAGCAGTGTCATTCAGGGGATAAATTTCTGGACTCCTAAGCAAGTAACCAACAACCTTTTTCAGACAATAGTTTTAGCTTAGAAGTCACCTTGCTGGGACATCTCACCAAGTGACAGCACAAAAGTACCTTTCCCAAAGACTGGTTTACAAACCACACATATGCTGGGGAGATGTGATGGTCTAATCTTGACAACAGAGCACCTGTGAACACTTCTACGAAGAAAATGTGTCTCACCATCACTTCCGTGCACAGATTAACCCCACAGCAGCTCTCACGGTCAGGATAAGGTCATGCACTCCCGACAGTTCCTTTGGAAGGAACTCAGCTGCCTCTCTTCTGCTCCCTGACCACTACATTTTGTGGTCAACAGTAACCACGATTGTAAATCTGCACCAACCCAAGATCTGTCGTCTCAGCTCTGCGGCCTACACTGCACAGACGGGCTTCTCCCAGCAGCACGGATGAGATTCCTGCAGGAGCAGGGATCTGTCAAAGGTCAGCATGTTACACCTGAACAACAACAGCTCGATTCCCAACGCTCTCAGAAGTCCAGACAAACAGTTTTCACTGACATTTTCTGAGCACAGGAAGAATCTTTCCTCTCTAAAGTTACTAAATATATACTGCTGGTGTCACAACAGCACAGATCTGCCAGGGTTTCCTTTGAAATCCCTTTCTTTGCACATTTAATTCGACAAACATGAAGGGAAATGTAACTTCAGGGTCAGAAATAAGACTGATCGTGATTTGCTTTTACTTAACAAGTATCTGCTGAATAAATAAATCAACTGAGGAAGTTTTTTGTTCCCATTTTAACTTCCAACAGCCTCATCACCATGACTTCCCAGGGCATTTGTTGTTTTTCTTCCTAACAACTGCAAATAACTCTACAGAGTGTCATTGGGTAAACACTTTATTCAGAAGAAAACCTCTTTACAGTCATAGTGTCCACATTCTTCTTTTAAAAATGGTCTAATTACAGTGTAATCTATTTTTCCTCCATCTCATGATCTACCTCCTGAATCTACCCAAGCCCTTCTGCACTACATACTCAGTAAAACTGATGCCTTTTGAGCGCATATTTACAAAATAACCCCAAATAAAGTGTGCTTCAAAATTCCCTCCTACGTCAAGCTGAGCAATCACTTTGAACTACACGCAAACGCAGCACGGGACTTGAAGCCGATCTATTAACATTCTGTTTCGCCAAAATGTTTTGAAGGCCTCAACGCGCACTTACGCAAACCAATGTTTAAACTACCTGCAATTATTTGGGAGAGTCACCCAAGGAGGAGAGCGGCAGACCCAGCAGCCAGGATGGCCGGATTCCATCACTGCTAACTCTGCCACTGCCACTCCATGACCTTGAGCAAGTTGGTTAACCTCACCTCAATTTGCTGATCTACCAAAGCACATATTCTGCAAAGCAGGTGTTTCAGTAGGCGGACGGTCCCATCTGAACCGGCGGAACTGCTCTGACACTCTGCAAAGCTGCTGCTGCTGTTTGTACCCCCTTCACGGGGTGATGAGAAATACAATTAGTAACTGTCTCCAGGATGCTGTAAAACGAAATAGTCTCGGAGCGTTACCTATTAGCGTGGATGACTACAACATCCATAGATCACGCTGATACTGACAGCAAAATTTATTAGGACCACGTTATCATTTCCTTATTTTTTTTTCTCTTTAATGCTGAAAAGGTGACTGACAAAAAGAAATACTCAAATGCAACTAAGAGGCACGTAAAAGCAGTGAAAAATGAAATAACAGCTGGGCACTGTTTCTGATCCATCTCAGAGGAATCCTAGGGAAGATTTTCAAGGGCACATCTGCTTTAGTCTTATTTTCTCACTTCACACTGTGTTTGATGCACTAAACCGGCTGATTTCTAAACGTCTACTGCGCTCATCAGCGCGACCCGGCCCCAAAACACCCGCG